>CM040120.1:328740791-329327334 GCA_022559845.1 Amorphophallus konjac | reverse complement strand
AAACATGGTGGCACAATTCCCAAGGTAGCTCACAAGTCGCCAGGTTAATCCCTTGTTACAGGGACACCGGGAAACCTCCAGCCCCAGGTAGGTTAATTGGACCCACAGTCTAAGGCCAACACACATGGCCCACTCGGAAACAACCTTTCGGAGAAACCCACGACGGCGGGGAAGCCCCACCGCACTCATATCGATACACGGTGACTTGATCTAGCGAGAACATGAAAGCCTGGAACAAATGGGGTCACCCGGACCCTCCAAATCCATGGCAAGCTAATCGAGCTTCCACGGTATCTCCGGACACCCAAAAACACGGTCACAGTACCCACGAGGTGTCGGGGACACTCACGGGGCCAAAGGTCGGTCATTGGGTCTCAACTGGACCGACCGAGACCCAAAACCGCCAAAAGTCTGCATTTCGGTCGACCAGCCCACGGGGGTCGATCGACCAACCAGTTCGGTCGGCCGAACTGAACAGTTCGATCGACCGAACTGTGCAGAATGCGTAGTTTTAGCGCGCCCGGACGGTCGACCGGACTCCCGAGTCAGTCGTCGACCGTGTAACACCCTCAAATATAGCTAAGTTGTACTCTATGACCGATGTGCCTTTTGAAGTATCGGCTCAGTTCTTGAAAAGAACTTCAAAGTTAAGCGTGCTTAATGGGAGTAGTACTGGGATGGGTGACCTGCCGGGAAGTCCCCCATTCTGGAGTCGATCATTATTAGAAAGGGACAAACCGTGAGGTCGGTAGGCCAAACGGACAATACCTCGACGATATAGAGTACGTGGCATGACAGAATGGTATCAGAGCTATACCCAGTCGGAAGTGTGGGAACTAAGTGCCATGCAGGGTAAAGTGCTACGCTATGTAAGCACCTCTTGAACCGTAATGGGACAAAGTGCTACATAGTGGGAGCTACCTCTTGAGCCTGTAGGGGCCACCTCTAGAGTCCTACCTGCCTAAGGGTTTAATTGCGTGCTATATGTGCCCAACAACAAGGACGTCGCCTATATAAGAGGGGTGGATTGTAACACCCTCAAATATAGCTAAGTTGTACTCTATAACCGAGGTGCCTTTTGAAGTATCGGCTCAGTTCTTGAAAAGAATCCGAAGTTAAGCGTGCTTAATGGGGAGTAGTACTGGGATGGGTGACCTGCCCGGGAAGTCTCCCATTCTGGAGCCGATCACTATTAGAAAGGGACAAAACCGTGAGGCCGGTAGGCCAAAGCGGATAATACCTCGACGATATAGAGTAGAACGTGACAGACCGAATACGGTAGAAAACCGTATGTGCTCAACCCTAGAGCCCGGTTCCACGCCCCATTCGATCCCAATCGAAGGGGAAAACATAGGGGACCATCCCTAGGCCAAAAAACCCAAAAATGGAGGAAGAAAGAGGGGAAACCTCGATCGATTCGACGGAACCGTCGCACACCCTAAAAATATGATTTCTTCCCCAAACGAGCAATAACCCTCGCTCGGCTCACCACGGTCTACAAAACTCGCGGGAAATGAACTACATGGGTTAAATAACCATCCCCTACCACCACCGAAGATTTCACAGGCCGTGGACATCGTTCCGACGCGAAACGCCCCACGAAACCCCCGCCAGGCACCCGAATGCGACGAGCTTCAATGCGCCACCACGCCTCGATCCTCGTCCCATCCACGCCGCTCCTCGTCCCACACATTGCCACCCCACCCCCGTCCACCTCCGTCGGCTGCCGAAGAAGAGAGGGAGAGAAAGGGAGAGCTTGAGAAGAGAGAGAGAGTGAGGAAGTGAGAATGAGAGAAAGAGAGAGGGTGGGGGGGTTATTTATAAGAAAAAGATTTGGGATTTTAAAATCCAAAAATAAAAAAATAGGGAAAATACTTCCCATGATCCTCGAAAAACGCACAACATAGTGGTAACTCTCGGAGTCGGGGAACGCAACGGTTCACCCTACACGGATTCCGAAGGTCCGACAGGTAAAAATACGCGTAAACCACAAAACTCAATCCGGGACCCACAATAGCATTTCGAAAATTCCAGAAAATTATCGGCATGCTCCTCACAATGCCACGGACCCAAGGAAATTCACGAACATACCGCCAATGGGTCCGACAATCTGATATAAAAGTCCGAAGCTCACTCGGACACGCTCCGCAAACCCGCGGAAAGACGATCCGAAGCCCACGGATCCTGATCCGAAAAATATCAGAAAAACCTGGGATGTTACAATCACAATCTGGCCCAAGGAGATATAAGACACCCAAAATATAGGATGAAAATAATAAGGATAGGGAACGACCTCTAACTCATATGTTCATGACGAACACACGCAAAACACACTTTCAACCACAAGAATTTGAGTGGAATGGATAGACAACATAAGAGTTAAATAGACTTGAAAACTTGGAGGATGGGTAAGGGGGGAAGTCCAAGATAGACCAGTGGCAGACCCTTCTCTGCACCCTTCTTTCTCTTTCTTTTTGCTACATGAATGCATGTCATGCTTCTCTAAATGCTCTCTTTTATTTGATGTAATAAAATACCTATATGACACATGCTGGGTTTAAAGAGGAAATTTACCTAATACATATCCAGAGGTATTATTGTCTAACTTAGGGAACGACTTCGGTCAAGAGTTTTGAAAATCTATCATCCCGTAGTGGTTCAAGAAAATAGATGCCGAATAACTTAGGGAACATATACCCCTCATTATTTTTATTAGAGAGGGACTTAGAGTTTATGTTCCCGAAGTTATTAGCTTCTGGCTGGGATTTAAATAATATACATGCATAGAGTAGAAAATGGTTATGTCGAGCGAATCCTCTTGGTACGTGACCTGCAGTTGCATGTACATACATTAATAGGGTTCGTCAATAACCAACAGTGTAAGGGAATATATAATCATTGCCATTCGTGTGAGGTGGGTGTTTGGAACAAAAGGGCTTCCTACCTTGCCCACCTTTTTTCGGTGGATAGATTGGGTAGTGCTGGTGAGGGTGATAGTGATGACGACTCCAACCATCCTAAGGAAGGGGAGGTGGAGGAAGAGGGAAAGATGAGGATTTAGAGGGAGACGGTGAGGATCCCCCTCCGAAAGGAACGACGGGCAGTACTACAGCCACTTGATACTCATAGAGAAGGAGTTCAATTAGAGAAGTTAGATTAAGAATTATATACATTCTTTTTCTCCTTTTGTACTCATTTTCCATTCATGTTGCTTAGGTGACAGAGGGCGACCAAGTTCTTGGGCATCCAGGGAACATAAGGTAACCAAAGGTCTTGGCCGCCCAAGCATGAAGGGGGGCACCTGTTTGGCCGCCCAAGCACCGTATGCTGGGTTGGTTTGAACTTAATTCCTGCAATGACTCTTAATGAATTTTCTTATGTCTATATGTTTTGCAGGGCCCTCGACACGTTCGAGCTAGAGTGACCTGGGATCTGGTGTGGGTGTGATACCACTTGCCCCCTTGCCGAGCAAACAAGGTGGCTGAACCGTTCGGGTTTGCCCATTTCTTCTGAATTCCACCATTTCTGGTGGATGGCACCTTCATGACGGTGCTATGGGAAAGGTGGGTCGATAGCTGTTACGCATTTGTAATGCCATGGGGCACATGCTCTCGATCCTGGAGGATTTGGCGTGTTTGACGGGCCTCCCAATGGACGAGGAGCCTCTGATCGGGAGGGAGCACAGTATTTACCTAAAGAGGTGGAGGCACTTCTCGGATCGGGCATTTATCACTCTATAAAAAGAAGCCAGTGTCCGTGCTTCCGTTATAAAGGTTTAGTGCAGCAGTGGGGCTTAAGGTAGGCCCAGAGGATTGTTAGAGGATCTGGAGCTCTGTCTCTTCTTGATGTACTTTTCGGCAGATTACTCTTTGCGACCTCCTTGAATAATGTGAACCTGAAATTCCTCCTCATCCAAGATTTGGACCATGGGTTATGATACGCGTGGGGGAGGATGACGCGGGCGTATCTTCTGGCTTACATGGACCCCTTTCGGCCAGGTTCTAGAGATCTGGGTGGTTTCATCCTATTCCTTCAGGTAATCCTTCTTCCTCAAAATACCCAATCTGAACTTAATCAATATGCATGTTATTATAGGTCTAACCTTGTGTTCTTTGGCAGATTTGGGGATACTTCTATTCCCTTTGGGTCGGGGAGAGATCACCCTAGGATGTGCCTTGGCGACCCTACTCATGGTTCGTTGGGACCCTTCATCGGATCACCGTCTAGTAGCTAGACGAATTGCGGAGATCCAGATAGCACTAGATGAGTTTCCACATCATCAGGTATCTACACCACCTTTACTTTCATTTTCAACTTATTAATTGTGAATTTTTACTTAGTTGCTCATGTATCGTAGGTGGTGTGGACTCTCTACGAGGGAGAGGAAGACTCCACCCAGCAGTGGGCGGTGAGAGGGCGCCCGTGGTTCTATAGGGATACCGTTCTCTTCTGTGTGAACCTCAGAGAGCCCTTGTACTTGAGGTTGGTGCAGAGGACTTTGGGATGGCATCGGCCTTTGGTGGACATCCCTGAGTCCCATGGACTGGATTTAGGGTGACATCAAATGATAGCGAGCGAACAGGATTGGGTTGCATTATATGAGACGGAGGTGAGGGAGGCACAAGAGAGTAGTCCTTTTGTAGCACCTCGGTGTATTATTAAATTAAATAAAAGGAAATTATAAAGAAAATTCTTGAAAAATACAATAGGTCAAATTTCAACCAATTTATAAAAATCCCAAAAAATGATATTCATGAAAAAGACTAATAACTTAGCAGGTTTGTCTTCTGCGGTCAGCCCAAATTAAAATCCTAAGTAAGCCGAACTAGAAGTTTAAGGCCCAAATCAACACTCAATCTAACCGGACCTTAAAACTCGAAATTAGAGCCCAATTCTCGATCATTTAAGCCCAAATCGGACCCAAATGAACGGCATTGATTAGTTGATCATTTCCCCTCTCGATCCCCATCAAAACCCTAACCCTAGTGAGAGTATTTGGGGGAGAATGGTGGCGATGACTTGGTCTCACGCGATTCGCGCACCCCACGATTCGGAGGACTCTATCTCCCCGAATAGAACCCTCTAGAGAGCAATTATGTAACAACCTGAGAATCCGATTATCAGGAAGGTCCGTTAACCCGAGACTCGAACCGCCGCCCACGAGCCGGGGAGAGCTCGGAAGGGCTAAAAGGAGTGTGAAGGCACAAAGAAATAGGAAATAAAGCAGGACAATTCAACAATTAACAGAAATAAATAAATAACTACAGCAGAGTCCAGTCCAACTGAAAGTACAGTCTAAAGCAGTAAAACGAACCACATGCCGAGTGACACTCGGCCCGACGAGCTGGTAACTAAGAACCTCAGAACCGAAACCTCGAACCTCGAGGACGAATCGCCACACCTGAAAAGTAGGGGTGAGCCTCCTGTCACTGGCCCAGTAGGGATCCCGCAGAACCCCAACTGAGAACAACGGCGGCACGGAAAGCTGCAACTATAAGAGAAACAGTAACAGCAGGAACAGTAACCCGGTGGCCGGTCGAAACTCGGCACTACAACTACTCCTACTGTACCGGTCAAGCAGAAAGAGAAGTCCTACCTAACGGAGTACGGTAGAACCAACAAGCTAAAGTAAATAAACGGAAAAAGACGTCTACTCTAGCAGTACCGTACTACTGAACCTCGGCCCAACTAAATCTGAGTCCACACCTGCCAGCAAACGGGAGCACTACCCACTAGAAGAACGACCGATGCGTCCCCTGACGTCTTACACCGCGTCACAAGTGTCTAGCTACGACGTCCCGGGCGTGAGACTCAGACACGCAACAAGTACCACAACAAGGACTAGCTGGGGTCACGCTCGTCAGCGCGAGTCCTAAGCCCCCAACTACGTGTGCACACACAGACCATCTGCTCTAGGTCGGGTCCTCTAGCTGGTTTTCCCCCCACCGGACTCTGGTGGCAAAGGCAAGGGGCCCTACGGAAACTAGCCTAAAAACCGCCTCTCACCGGGTCTCGCTCTCCACCACTCCCAGGTGGGTCCGCACCCACGTGCGCAGGAAGTTACGACTAGTGACAGGTCACTGAAAGTAAGGACTGACTCACGGAAACCACCGTCGAAGAAACGAGACCGCACACACTCGGTCATGCAGAAAGCGCAGAAGCACGATTCCCAAGATAGCACACAAGCCGCCACGCTGATTCCCCACACTAGGGAAAGCGGAAACCTCCAGCCCTAGGCCGGATAACTGGACTCGCAGTCCAAGGCCAAACACATGGCCCACAAGGGAATCACCTTCCAAAGAAACTCGTGACATGCGGGGGAGACCCCACCGCACCCACACCGATATACGGTGACTCGGTCAAGCGTAACACAAAAGCCTGGAACACGAGGAGACATCCGGACTCTCAAACCCACGGGCACGCCAAACAAGGTAGCACGGTCCTCCCGACACCCCTCAAGACACTGACACAGAACCCTCAGGGTGTCTGGAACATCGAAGAGACGGCAAGTCGACCACTGGGTCGCAACCGGGTTGACTAGGGACCTACACAACGTGAAACAATCGCGGCAGGCACGAAGAACCACTTTGGCACAACATAGTGCCTGGCGGTCTACCTTTGGGCCGTCACAGCTGTAACGGTCCAAGGCTAGATCGTCACAGCACTCTAACGGTCCAACACAGGAGCGTACGCTAGAGGGGCAACACCGGCTGTGACGCACCCACCCTGGGGCGTCACAGTCTCTAACGGACCAAGCCTGGTGGCGTTAGAAGATTGAACGGAACAGGTTGTGATGCACATCCCTCGAGGCATCACAGCCTGTGACTGACCAACACTGGCGCACGAAGAATGGGCTGCGACAGCTCTAACGCTCCCATTCAGGGGCGTCCACAGTGCTCTGACGGTCCTACCTAGGAGCGTCAGAGACTCGTGACCCAACGGTCATAAACCACGATCGAAACACTGTGACGGTCTAGCAGTAGGGCGTCACAGCCCTATGGCGGTCTATCGTGGGACCGTCAGGGCCCACGAACGCCAACACTCAGGACAAAGGGAGCGTAACGCACCTGCCCAGGCGCGTTACACGCTGTGACGGTCACTGGAATGACCGTCACAACCGTCCGAGAACGCTACGGCGAGAAACGACCCAAAAACTGCACCACACCCCCATACCTCCACGGGATGAGGGGGAAAACAAGGGGGAAGCCCCCAAATAGCCCCTAGCATGCATCTATGACCTCGGATCGGCCAAAAACGCAATGAACGGCGGATCGACGCTCAACCCCAAAAACATGAATTTTTCCCAAAAATCCCCAATTACGCCCGCTCGGCTCACCACGGCCTACAAAACTCGCGGGAAAGGGAAAGGCACGAGCTGGGGGTCCATCTCCTTACCTCCACCGAAGAAACGACGCGCCGTGGACACCGATCCACGAAGAAAACACTGTGAAACCCTCGCCGTCCTTGAACCCGCGTCCGAGCTTCCACGTGCCACCGGCCCTCGATCCTCGACCTGTACCCCGTTCCTCGCCTCCCGCCATCGCCGCCTCGCCCTCCTCCGCCACCGTCGGCCGCTCGGGGAGAGGGGGAGAGAAAGAGATGAGAGAGAGTGAGAAAGAGAGAATGAGAGGGCAGAGAGAGAAAAAGGGTTAATATATATAGAAAAATCTGAAAATTACAGAATTCAAAAAATTACGAAAAATTACCTCCGTCATCCTCGGGAGGAACACAACGCAGTGGTAACGTCCCGGAGTCGGAGAACGCCACGGTTCGCCCTGCACAGAGTTCCGAAGGCACATCAGGGAAAAACACGTGTAAAGCACAAAATACACTCCGAGACCCACTAAAATAATCTGAAAAAAAACCTGGGGCATTACAAATTAACCCTATAAAATCAACCTTAGTTGCCCTAGAAGTGTTTAGATGCTGTGGCGGCCGACGAGGAGCGCGGACGAGGGTGGATTCCGGCGATCATCGGAGAGGTGTCTCGAGCACGACCGACGATCTTCAACCCTCTTCTTCCTTCGATTAAGGTAGGTGATAGTAGACCAAACCCTAAGTACTATATACCGTTGGAAACGTCTCCGAGTCTTCTTTCCATTGATGCCTAAAGCCCTAATTTTGGTTAAGCATCCTGTGCGTATTAATCAAGTTAATAGAAGCATGTCTATCTAGGGTTTCTCTTGTTTAACCTCGATTAATGAAGGGATTAGCAGGCTTTAACATTAGATCATACAATCCTGTATATTATCTTGTTCTCGTTCTGTTGATGCGTGTTTGCCCAATTTTCATGCTTTGCATAAGGTGTATTGATTGTTTTTGCTAACCCTAGCCGGGCTCGCCGGAGTCGGGCAGGGCGACCTTAGAGCGGTCCTACAGGAATCGCCCTGTTCTGAACGGCCCCTCAATAGACCGTGTGGTCGATATCGACGGCTAGAAGTTAACCGTGTTGTATCCCTACGGTTTTGATGATGTCTCACACTATAAATCAATGTGTTTTATCGCATTCTTGCAATAAAGGTCCGTGCATTTTCCTGTTCATATGCATTCAATAGATCAGTGCATGCTTTACTCTAGACGCGGTAAGTCCTTGTCTCGGTGTAAGTTTCTTTTAATAAGCTCAACACTTGTGCTCGTCTCAGTAGAGCTCGGTGCATCTCGCATAAAGTCCGTGCATATTTTGCCGCGGTGCATTTCTTTGTTTCTAAGCATGAAGGAGGTCTGTGCTTGTTGCATGATTAAGGTCCGTGCATTATTTGTCATTCGTCTTTTTGCTTAATGCATATTAAGTCAGTGCATGCATTGCCACGTTCATAAGCTTGCTCGGTGCAAGTTTCTCCAAGTTCTGCATTTCTCGCATAAAGTGCTTGCCTCGGTGCAAGTCCTTGTTCATGCATAAGTTCTGTCGTTCATACTCTGTCCCAGTGCACTTTACTAGGTCGTGTGCACCAAGGTCCATGCATATTATGTCTCTGCATCTCACCTCTCGAGGTCGGTGCAATATTTGGGTCGGTGCAATTCTTGACTAGAATGCATTGTTTAGTCTACTCATTTTTTCTCAGTGTAAATCCAACTCGGTGCAAGCTTTGACTTGCATCTCTCTTTGTTCTGCGCATTTCTTTCTGCCATCTCGGTGCAGCTCTTGCTTGGACTGCATATCCCGACTCGGTGCATTCTTCCTCTTTCTGAATAACATGAAGTCGGTGCATTTGCTTTTTTTTTCATTCATTAACATACTCGGTGCAAGGTTTGGTCTGCACCTAGCCGGTGCAACTTTTGGTTGGACGTAGGTATAGGAACACAACTCGGTGCATACTTTGCTTAAGATAAAAACATGATCGGTGCATAGCCAAGTCTATACAGATCCCTGTAGCAACGAGGTTGGTGCAGTTCTTGTTTCAGGCCTATTAGACTCGGTGCAAATCTTGTAGGTAGCTGAAGTAGATTGGTGCGTCTTCTGCTTCATTCCGCATCGGTGCTTTTTCCTGCCAGTCTTAGTCGGCGCTGATGTGACACCACCTTGGGGTGATAGTCACAAGACCAATGCTTCCTCGGACCTAAGTATGCAAGCACAAGGCTAAGAAGCCTACGCAAGCGGACCTTTGTATGGCGCACACACTCAACCCGGGGGTAACTCGGGATGCCGAGTCGAGGGAGTGGGACAAGACCCTTGCTGGTAGAGGGCCAGCAACATCCAAGGTAAACATCCCCTTGGGGAATGGATATCCAACTCAATGAGTGCGCAATGGCCAAAGGGCGCGGGTCACTCACTCACACCCACGGTGGTCGCACAAAGATGGTGGAGCCTTTGAACTCCATTGGATGAAGATCAGGAAGGTGGTCTCAGGGGAATATTACTAGGGATTGCCAACATGCTCCCAAGAACCGGGTCTAGGATGGGTGGATTGGGTCAAACGCAAGGAAATGTGGGGGGAAAAGGTGAACACACGGTATGATCATGATCAGAAAGTGGCCAAGCGAGGCCCATCCTCAATCCCCAAAATATGTATCACCTCCAGATAGCCATGTGTCACTCCCGAGCTGCGGAAGATACCAGGAGGATGCGCGACGAGTTTATATCAATCATGTCAATCAGAGTAGTAGTGTATTCGACACCAAAACAGAGATGCGCAAAATAGAAAGATAACCCAATCCTTTATTGTCATAATGGATAGACTATTACAAATCCAATACTCTATTCAATTAAAAAGGAAAAGTACATAGTTGACTCAAGAAAATAGGAAAAAGACTAGATGACACTTGGAGAAGTTCTATCACTTTCACTCTTGACCATTCCCATCCGATTGACTTCCCTCGTCGTCGGAATTACCTGAAAAGTAGGGAACACACGGAGTGAGCGAACGCTCAGTAGGAAATTATATCTCAAGCGCTAGCAAGGGGTTTAAATAATTACATTTTTCATGAATGTACTATAGCTATGCATGCTCGTATAAAACAACAAGATAGAGAGAGAATTATCAATAAGACAGCAAAATGAACTAGTCATGAGCTTTCAAGAAAAGATAACAAGATATTCAAGCAAGTACTTTTTAGCAAGTCATGTCAAGAACTTTGGCTATCATGTATCAAGCAAGCAAGTAATTACCCTTTCTCGGGTCACGCAATTCATGTCAAGTCAAGTATGAGTCAAGTATAAGATTTGTGTGGAATGTCCAATCAAGCTAGTCATGCACTCGGTATAATGCCAGATACCTTATCATTCAACTCCCATGGGCACAAGTACTTTCGGGTGCTCCTCCCAGGACCAGATCGGGCCCTATATGCGCAGGCATTTATCATGTATATTTGACATCCACTCTTGTATATATATAGCCAATAGGGAATTTCAACAATTTAAGCTTGTAGACACGTAGGATAACCTTGAGAGAATGGAGTCCAAAAATACGACATTGGACATAGATAGGCGATAACAACGGTACAATCACGACGAACGATGAAACTAGGTGGAATTAGGTTCCCTTAACTCGGGTACCATGACAAACAAGTATGGACATTCTTTATATAGAATTGAGGTCCACATGAACAGTATATCAAAGGCAAGATACCCTCATTCTTATTATAGAATTGAGGTCTACAAGAACATCAACAAATGGCATGATATCATCATCCCATTAAGAATTCTCATGATATACTCTTTGCATATCATAAGGGCCGGTATACCATGTTTCTTTAGAGTGACATGACATTCAATAGTGTAATAGATTTTTAGGGTACAACCAGCTCAGTCGACCTTGAGGGAATCCAAGGTACGAGGAGTCTTACGGAGGTCTCTATGACTAACTCGCTAGTCCAAAGGAACGGAATGTCCAATGGAGAGCTTGTATGTCAATGAGAGTTGAGGGTGGTCGATAAAACATCATGAAACGTGGGACTATACTCACGGAGTGGAGATATAGTGCCGATATACATATATATAGATATACTGAAACCATCGGTTATCAGAAACAGGTAAAAACATTTTTTTACAGGAAAATAACGACTTAAGTAAAGTCACTACTCAAGTAATTAACGCCTTCAGTAAGGGCGTTTATCTATTTTACATTTTTGCAAGATTTCAATATTTCAGTATTTTACCAAAAACGCGCCCTGGTAAGGGGCGTTTAATTAAAAGTTGACGACGTATGCAATGGTCGTTCATTCTTTACCTCTATTTTTGCAGAATATATATTTTCAGTAATTTATCAGAAACACGCCCTGGACAGGGGCGTTACTTTTCAATTCACGCCCTGAACAGGGGCGTTAGTCAAGTGAGAGACGACCTATACAGGGTCGTGAATTCAAGAATTTACAATATTTCATGAAATAAAATTCCAAGAGCCAATATACATGATTTAGCAGGATTCACAGGTCGAGTCATGCAATATATATTAGATTGGATATTTCATGTCTATTGAATTTTTTAACGTGGATCAATTATTAATTACATGTGATTTTCATGAAATTAACGCCTATAGGGCAGGGCGTCAAATCTGTAATTGACGACCTGGTGCAGGTCATTTCTTTAAAGTAGCGCCCTGGACACGGGCGTCTCTTGCAAAAATATTACAGAAACGTGTAGAAACCATCAGGAAACTTATATACATGACATGCATGATGTGTTACTATGAATTTAATTTGTTTGGGCTACGTTGCTTGAGAAAACCTACCTTGATAAACTGACGGATGAACAGATGTAGGTTCTGTGAAGAAAGATGATACTCTGTTTTATAAACAGAGTCTTTTGAATCTTTCGAACAGTAGCAGCAGCAAGGGTAGTAATAGGTTGCAGATGAAGAACCCTCAATTCTTCAGTAGGTTATGATGACTTCCCTACATAAAAATAAGATGAAGAAACATTAGTTTTTCTTCATAATACTTACTGAAGGTAGAGGAAAGAAGAACTTACCCTTTTGTTCTTCACAACGTGAATCTTCTTAACCTGTAAGAAGAGAAGAAGACGAAGAACCTGTTAATGTTCTTCATACCATCGTAAACAGAAAAGAAGAAGAAAGAACCTTGGTTCTTCACCTACCGTAGAATAGTCCGAACGCCAAATAGCGTTCTCGGTTCAAGCAGTAGGTTATTTATAGGATTTAGGTGAACCTAATAGAGTTAGTGTTCGATTGGAAGTAACACTTCCATGATAGAGTTATTACTACATTCGAACTCTTTCTCATAGTTATCATCTTACCCTGGATAGACTCCTGGGTCGAACGAAACACAAACTGAATTAGCGACATAGGTCAGGGCGTCGAATTTAAATTGACGCCTTGTTAAGCGTCGTTTCTTGTTGAAATGCGTCCATGCAAGGGACGTTACGCTAACTTGCCCTTTTTATTTATTTTGGTCGTTTGAAATTTGACGCCTTGACGTGTGGGCGTCCTTTCTCAAAGCACGCCTTAGGTAAGGGCGTTTTATTGTAAAGTAGCGCCTATATCTGAGGCGTTATTTTCATCAGGGTTTTACTTATTTTTATTCCAAGCTCTTTCGTTTATTTATTAAATCTTTTAATCTATTTTGATTTATTTTATTTATCAGGGTTGCTACACCCTCCCCACTTAAAAAGAATTTGGTCCCCAAATTCCATATCATACATTTACATATGGAGAGTGTAGAGTATGTACCTTCTAAAATAAGTCTGGAAATCGCTTCATCATAGATTTCTCGGTCTCCCATGTAGCTTCTTGTTCTGAATTCTTATTCCATTGTACTTTTAGCATGGGAATAACCTTATTCCTTAGGGTACGTACTTCTCGATCTAAGATCTTCATAGGCTTCTGTTCATATGTGAGATCTTTCTGGATTACTAGGTCTCCATGCTCAATAATATGTGATGGATCATGCACATACTTCTTCAACATAGATATGTGGAACACATAGTGTACTTCGGACAGTTGAGGTGGCAATGCGATGCGATAAGCAACCTCGCCAACTCTTTCTAGTATCTCAAAAGGTCCGATAAATCTTGGTGTAAGCTTGCCCTTAACACCAAATCTTCGTATTCCACGTCCAGGCGATATCTTGAGAAATACATGATCTCCAACTTGGAATTCAAGATCTCTCTTCTTGTGTCAGCATAAGCCTTTTGTCTAGACTGAGCAACTTGCAGTCTTTCTTTGATCAATTGTATCTTCTCGGTAGTGTCCCTTACCATTTCTGGACCTAACAGTTGTTTCTCTCCAACTTCGTCCCAGCATAAGGGTGATCGACAACTCCTTCCGTATAAGGCTTCAAAAGGTGCCAGTTGTATACTTGCCTGGTAGCTATTATTGTATGCAAATTCGACCAGAGGCAAGTGATCATGCCAGTTCCCACCAAAATCAGTAATGCATGCTCTTAGCATATCTTCGACTACTTGATTGGTTCTCTCGGTCTGACCATCCGTTTGAGGATGAAAGGCTGTGCTAAAGTTAAGTCTCGTTCCCAACGAATGTTGTAGTCCTTTCCAAAAATGAGAAGTAAAACGGGGATCTCTGTCAGACACGATTGAAACAGGAATACCATGTAATCTGACTATTTCCTTGATGTATAGTGCAGCTAAGACATCAACTGACCATCGACTCTTGATTGGCAAGAAATGCGCTGATTTAGTCAATCGGTCAATGATAACCCATATTCCATCATGTCCTCTTTTTGATTTAGATAAACCCATGATGAAATCCATACCAATATCCTCCCACTTCCATTTAGGGATATCTAGAGGATGTAGCTTTCCAGCAGGCTTTTGGTGTTCCGCCTTGACTTGTTGGCATGTGAGACAGCGTGATACGTAGTCTGCTATTTCTCTTTTCATGTTGGGCCACCAAAAATTTCTTTTACATCTTGGTACATTTTGGTAGATCCAGGATGAATCGTATACCTTGACCTATGAGCTTCATCTAAGACCTTCTTCTTCAATTCTGGGCAGTCCGGTATACAAGTTCTATTCTTGAACATTAATCTTCCATCAGAAGCTAATTGGAAATCCGATTGTCCTTCTAATCTGCCCTTGATTTCTACTAATGTAGGATCATCATTCTGAAGTGCTTGTATTTCAGACAATAAATCTGACTGTATGCTTACATGAGATAATGTGACACATCTAGGGTCCGTGTCCATGCTTATATTGAGTTCAGAGAATTGTTCTAGCAATTTCCATTCTTGAATCAGACAATTGGCTAACAGTGCTCTCGGCTTTCGACTAAGGGCATCTGCTACATGATTACCCTTTCCGGGATGATATTGTATATTGAAGTCGAAGTCCTTGAGATATTCCAGCCATCGTCTTTGCCTCATATTTAGTTCCTTCTGTGAGAAAAGATATTTGAGACTCTTGTGATCGGAGTATACAGTAAACTGTACTCCATAAAGATAATGTCTCCATATTTTGAGTGCAAATACTACCGCGGCCAATTCTAAGTCATGGACGGGGTAGTTCTCTTCATGCTTCTTTAATTGACGAGAAGAGTAGGCTATAACCTTCCCTTGTTGCATTAGAACACACCCGAGGCCAATGCCAGAAGCATCAGTGTATACCTCGAACTTTTCTCCTTCAATTGGCAATGCTAAGATAGGAGCTGTAGTAAGATGATCCTTGAGAGTTTGGAAGCTTCTTTCACATTCCTCACTCCATTCATAACGGATCTCCTTGCGAGTTAACCTCGTAAGTGGCACGGCGATTTTAGAGAAATCCTTGATGAATCGCCTGTAATAGCCGGCAAGACCTAAGAAACTTCGGATCTCGCTAGCATTGGTCGGTCTTTCCCAGTTCCTTACAGCTTCAACCTTTGATGGGTCTACAGACAAGCCATCCTTTGATATAACATGTCCGAGAAAAGTCACTTCTTCAAGCCAGAATTCACACTTGCTAAGTTTTGCATATAATTGGTTTGTCCTTAATATTTGTAATGCAATCCTCAAATGTTCCTCATGCTCTTCCTTGGTCTTGGAATAAATCAATATATCATCAATAAAGACCACCACGAATTGATCTAAATAAGGCCTGAATATACTATTCATTAACTGCATAAAGGCAGCAGGGGCATTCGTTAGTCCGAAAGGCATAACAACAAATTCATAATGGCCATACCTGCTTCTGAATGCGGTTTTATGAATATCCTCGTCCTTGATTCTTAGTTGGTGATATCCGGACCTAAGATCAATTTTGGAAAAGTACATGGATCCTGAAATTTGATCAAACAATTCATCGATTCTCGGCAGTGGATACTTGTTCTTGATAGTGAGATGATTCAACTGTCGATAGTCGATGCATAACCTCATGGATCCGTCTTTCTTCTTTACAAATAATACAGGCGCTCCCCACGGGGAAGTACTTGGTCTAATGAATCCTTTCTTAATGAGTTCCATCAATTGCTCCTTTAACTCCTTGAGTTCAGCAGGTGACATCCTATAAGGTGCCTTTGAAATCGGACCAGCACCAGGGACTAAGTCAATGGTGAAGGCCACTTCTCTTTGCGGGGGTAATCCCGGCAAATCTTCCGAAACACGTCTGGAAATTCTTGCACTACTGGAATGTCTTCTAGCTTAATCTCCTTAGCTTCTTTAACTGTGACAAATGCGAGGAAAGATGCACATCCTTTCCTGATGAGCTTGCTAGCTCGGAGAGCTGAAATAAGAGGGGATTTGCTCCGACTCTTGGGGCTAGTAAATATTAGTTCTGGAAATTCCTTGAATGTAACCTTACTATTGCGGCAATCAACCGTTGCCTGATACTTGGATAACCAATCTGCCCCTAGTATAACATCATACTCTTTCAGATCTAAACATATGAGATCAATAGGGAGATTTCTACCCTGAACCAATACTTCGCAGTTTTGGTAATGATGTGTAATATCAGTCTCATCATCCAGAGGAGTAGACAAAACTAACTTATCCATTCCGGTTCTAGGGGTAATGGGTCAGCAAACTTCTTAGAAATAATAGAATGCGATGCACCAGTATCAATTAAGACATATGCATTCCTGGAACAAACTTTCAATGTACCTTCCACTAAGCCGCCTTCTTCTTCTTGCTCGGTCTCCTTGATTGCATGAAGACGAGCATTCTTGGTTACTGGGCGTTTTCCGTCATCGGCTTGATTATTTAGTAGTGGGCAATCGGGAATCCGATGCTCACGACTCCCACAACGGAGACATGCTCCTAGTTTCCTCCAGCATTCTTCTGCTCTATGACCCGCTTTATCACAATGTTTGCACACTGTATTTGGAGAGGTAGTGGTGATAGAGAAGGGCTTGGTCTTCTTGAACTTTTGGTCTTGTGAGGATGCTCCTCCATTGCTAGGCCTTTTCTTGAAGTTGGGTTTAAAGGAACCCGAACCTGTAACTTGTTCCTTCTTATCCTTACCACGAATCCTATCAGACAGTTCCGTGGCATCTTCTAATAGTTGAGCTCGGCGTACTATCTCCGAGTAGACTTGAATGTCCATCGGCGCCAGTTGAGTAATAGCTTGGGGCCTGAGCCCATTAAGAAACCTCCTAGCTTTCATTTTCTCGGTGCTAACTAGATGCTTAGCATACCGAGATAGTCTAGAGAATTGGGCCTCATACTCGGCCACTGACAAAGATCGTTGCTTTAATGCAGCAAATTCTGCAGCCTTCTTTTCCTGAACTCGGTCCGAGAAATATTTTGCGTTGAAGTGTTCAACGAATTCCTCCCACGAAACCTGATCTTGATTTATAGTAGCCTCTATTGATTCCCACCAGCATCTAGCATCCCTTTCTAACTGAAAAGTAGCTAATAAAACTTTATCCTGATCCGTGCATTGCATAACACGGAATATACGTTCTATCTCCCTAATCCAGTGTTCAGCGTCATCTGGATCAGTAGAACCCGTGAACTTGGGTGGGTTCATGTTCTTGAAAGTCTGGTGGAGACTTCCTGCTCGTTGTCCACCTCCTTGTGCTACTTGTTGCAGCACTTGAGTCATGCCTTGAAGGGTACGCTGCATGTTGCGCCATTGAGCACGTTCGGCAGCCATTATCCTACAATTACAATAACTAGATTAATATGTGCTTGTATTTAAAGACTCATATACTATGTTAACTTTAACCCTTGGTTCTACCCAATCTCACTGGTTGAAGGTTAAAACTTATCCTTGGACTTGGGTTTTCCTAGGAATTGAATACCCTAGGCTCTGATACCACAAAAACTGTCACGCCCCGAGCGCGGAAGATACTCGGAGGTGCGCGACGAGTTTATATCAATCATGTCAATCAGAGTAGTAGTGTATTCGACACCAAAACAGAGATGCGCAAAATAGAAAGATAACCCAATCCTTTATTTCATAATGGATAGACTATTACAAATCCAATACTCTATTCAATTAAAAAGGAAAAGTACATAGTTGACTCAAGAAAATAGGAAAAAGACTAGATGACACTTGGAGAAGTTCTATCACTTTCACTCTTGACCATTCCCATCCGAATGACTTCCCTCGTCGTCGGAATTACCTGAAAAGTAGGGAACACACGGAGTGAGCGAACGCTTAGTAGGAAATTATATCTCAAGCGCTAGCAAGGGGTTTAAATAATTACATCTTTCATGAATGTACTATAGCTATGCATGCTCGCATAAAACGACAAGATAGAGAGAGAATTATCAATAAGATAGCAAGATGAACTAGTCATGAGCTTTCAAGAAAAGATAACAAGATATTCAAGCAAGTACTTTTTAGCAAGTCATGTCAAGAACTTTGGCTATCATGTATCAAGCAAGTAAGTAATTACCCTTTCTCGGGTCACGCAATTCATGTCATGTCAAGTACGAGTCAAGTACAAGATTTATGTGGAATGTCCAATCAAGCTAGTCATGCACTCGGTATAATGCCAGATACCTTATCATTCAACTCCCATGGGCACAAGTACTTTCGGGTGCTCCTCCCAGGACCAGATCGGGCCCTATATGCGCAGGCATTTATCATGTATATTTGACATCCACTCTTGTATATATATATATAGCCAATATGGAATTTCAACAATTTAAGCTTGTAGACACGTAGGATAACTTTGAGAGAATGGAGTCCAAAAATACGACATTGGACATAGATAGGCGATAACAACGGTACAATCACGATGAACGATGAAACTAGGTGGAATTAGGTTCCCTTAACTCGGGTACCATGACAAACAAGTATGGACATTCTTTATATAGAATTGAGGTCCACATGAACAGTATATCAAAGGCAAGATACCCTCATTCTTATTATAGAATTGAGGTCTACAAGAACATCAACAAATGGCATGATACCATCATCCCATTAAGAATTCTCATGATATACTCTTTGCATATCATAAGGGCCGGTATACCATGTTTCTTTAGAGTGACATGGCATTCAATAGTGTAATGGGTTTTTAGGGTACAACCAGCTCAGTCGGCCTTGAGGGAATCCAAGGCTCGAGGAGTCTTACGGAGGTCTCTATGACTAACTCGCTAGTCCAAAGGAACGGAATGTCCAATGGAGAGCTTGTATGTCAATGAGAATTGAGGGTGATCGATAAAACATCATGAAACGTGGGACTATACTCACGGAGTGGAGATATAGTGCCGATATACATATATATATATAGATATACTGAAACCATCGGTTATTAGAACAGGCAAAAATATTTTTTTATAGGAAAATAACGACTTAAGTAAAGTCACTACTCAAGTAATTAACGCCTTCCGTAAGGGCGTTTATCTATTTTACATTTTTGTAAGATTTCAATATTTCAGTATTTTACCAAAAACGCGCCTTGGTGAAGGGCGTTTATTTACAATTTGACGACGCAATAAGTGGTAATCCATTCTTTCCTTCTATTTTTGCAGTATATATATATTCAGAAATTTATCAAAAATACGCCCTGGACAGGGGCGTTAATTGTCAATTCACGCCCTGAACAGGGGCGTTAGTCAAGTGAGAGACGACCTATACAGGGTCGTGAAATCGAGCGTTTTACAATATTTCAGGAAATAGAATTCCAAGAGACAAGAGACATGATCATGACAGAAAATTAGCAGGGATTCACAGGTCGAGTCATGCAATATATATTAGATTGGATATTTCATATCTATTGAATTTTTAAACGTGGTTGAATTATAAATTACATGTGATTTTCATGAGATTAACGCCTACAGGGCAGGGCGTCAAATCTGAAATTGACGACCTAGTGCAGGTCGTTTCTTTAAAGTAGCGCCCTGGACACAGGCGTCTCTTGCAAAAATATTACAGAAACATGTAGAAACCATCAGGAAACTTATATACATGACATGCATGATGTGTTACTATGAATTTAATTTGTTTGGGCTATGTTGCTTGAGAAAACCTACCTTGATAAAGATTTGAACGGATGCAGGTTCTGTGAAGAAAGAACGATACTCTGTTTTATAAACAGAGTCTTTTGAATCTTTCGAACAGTAGCAGCAGCAAGGGTAGTAATAGGTTGCAGATGAAGAACCCTCAATTCTTCAGTAGGTTATGATGACTTCCCTACAGAAAAAGAAGATGAAGAAACATTAGTTTTTCTTCATAATACTTACTGAAGGTAGAGGAAAGAAGAACTTACCCTTTTGTTCTTCACAACGTGAATCTTCTTAACCTATAAGAAGAGAAGAAGACGAAGAACCTGTTAATGTTCTTCATACCATCGTAAACAGAAAAGAAGAAGAAAGAACCTTGGTTCTTCACCTACCGTAGAATAGTCCGAACGCCAAATAGCGTTCTCAGTTCAAGCAGTAGGTTATTTATAGGATTTAGGTGAACCTAATAGAGTTAGTGTTCGATTGGAAGTAACACTTCCATGATAGAGTTATTACTACATTCGAACTCTTTCTCATAGTTATCATCTTACCCTGGATAGACTCCTGGGTCGAATGAAACTCAAACTGAATTAGCGACCTAGGTCAGGGCGTCGAATTTAAATTGACGCCTTGTCACGCGTCGTTTCTTGTTGAAACGCGTCCACGCGAAGGACGTTATGCAAACTTGCCCTTTTTATTTATTTTGGTCGTTTGAAATTTGACGCCTTGATGTGTGGGCGTCCTTTCTTCAAAACACGCCTTAGGTAAGGGCGTTTTATTGTAAAGTAGCGCCTATATCTGAGGCGTTATTTTCATCAGGGTTTAATTATTTTTATTCCAAGCTCTTTCGTTTATTTATTAAATCTTTTAATCTATTTTGATTTATTTTATTTATCAGGGTTGCTACATGGTCGTTAGTGGGTTGGCTGACCAAAGCACTTGGGATCTCAATGGTAGGGGAGTGGACCGAGATGGGTTCTTCCACCATGGGGAGAAGGAAAAGAAGGTCGCTAGTGTAGCAACCAATGGTGCAGACCGAGGTGATAGACCGATCACAAGGGTGGATGAGACTAAGGTTTGTTGGGTGGGCCGTCCCTAAGGTCAACAAGCAAGTCAACTCTAGCTGCCATTCTAGGCCTTTAAGGAGGTCATCAAAACCCTCTACTCGTAGTAGGATTGGATTGTTGTGTGAGGAGTGTGGATGGGCACAAGATGGTGGTCTTGCTTCATGGGTAGATAGGTATGGGTCATGATTTCTCTAATCAAGCTCTCCCTTAGCCACCTAACAAGGGACTCTTCTAAGATGAATTCGGCCTTATCTAGAGGGGGTGGTGTAGGGTGAAGATCCTCGTGCGAGGCTTCCCCTACAATTGGGACATGGGTGCTCTCCATGGAGGGGATAGGTTCCCGAGGGGTATTTGTCTTCATGTGGTAAAGCGGGTGGACTACTTCTTCCAAAGCTAATGGAGTGGGAAGGTTCTTTGATGGTGGGGTGATGATGGCCGGAGTATGGTGCACTCGGGGTGGTGAACAAGGGCGGGATTCCCGCGGGTGGGAGAATACAAGGTTGTTGAATTTAAAGGTTCCCGAAAGATGTGGCGGATGCACAAGGCAAGTCTGACGTGTTGGGTCAATGTCGGCATTCCTTTCATCTAACAATTTCTTACCTAGGATTATACATGGACCCGCCAATGTTCCCTTTTGACACCAAGTCCCATCCAAATACTTAGTCTTCCCGAACCATTTATGAAATTCAATAAAGACTTGGTCTCCATTGTGCACAATTTGTCCGGTCCTACAAAGAGAGGTAATGATATCGGGGGACACCCAATTTTCAGATTCTAGGTCAATGAAATCAATTTCTATGGGCTCTCCATTAGGTAAGCATGCATGGGATATGATTGGGAGAGGGGCCATGTGACCCAAGACTCAATGTTAACAATGATGGGTTGACAATGCACGGTTCGGACAAGAATGCAAGCATGCCCTAGGACTTGACTTGTAGAGATAAGTCAATGACTTGCTCTGATACCAATTTGATGTGACACCACCTTGGGGTGATAGTCACAAGACCAATGCTTTCTCGAACCTAAGTATGCAAGCACAACCACAAGGCTAAGAAGCCTACGCAAGCGGACCTTCGTATGGCGCACACACTCAACCCGGGGGTAACTCGGGGATGCCGAGTCGAGGAAGTGGGACAAGACCATTGCTGGTGGAGGGCCAGCAACATCCAAAGTAAACCTCCCCTTGGGGAACGGATATCCAACTCAATGAGTCAGCAATGGCCAAAGGGCGCGGGTCACTCACTCACACCCACGGTGGTCGCACAAAGATGGTGGAGCCTTAGGATCGGGCGCTCTCTCCCTAACCGATGACGTAATTGTAGAATATTAAATGAACAAGCATAAATGAGAGCAAGGGACGAGTTCTCACCTAGCCGGTTTGAAGAAACCGACTCCGGTCGGAGACGGGGGGGAGCGGGGAGGCGAGGGGAAGCACCCGCACGCCGCGTCGACGAAGCTTCAAACCTGCGAGTGTAATTATTACATGAACTACCCCCATGCAAGGGGGGGGGGGGGATCTTGGGGTGGGGATTGTGTGGTTACAATCAAAACTACCTCCGCGCAGGGAGGGGCCTTCAGCCGGCCAAGCGGGGAGGAGTGAATTCGAACTATAAGCAAGAAAAGAGCCCAAGGTCGAATCTGTCCACGTTCTGGAATCAGGGACTAGCAGTCGAAGATGGTACCTCTGTGACCTCTCCTAATTTTTTCTGATGACGGGACCAGTGGGGAAATCTTTGTAACTGGATCAGAAGGACGTCATAATTTTGCTGATTTCTCTGGTTGCCGGTGCAGGTCGGGGCAAAGTCTCGAACCGAGGTACAGTTCTTCTATTTAGACTACTTCAGATTTTCAACACCAGGAAGAAGATGTTGCCACGGCGCTCCGGAGCTTCAATTTGAGCGCAGCTGGTACCGTTGGAACCGTGGTTGAGTCCTCTTCGTAACGCAAGCAACGGGAGCGCCAGATGATGCCAGAGTAGACGGGAAGACTTTGAACAATGAAGGAGGGTCAGAGCAGACTGACAGGAAACAGATCCGAGCACCTGGAGGAAGAAATTGATAACTCTTGCAAACGGGTGTCGATCGGAGTTCTGCTTCTTGATTCTGAAAGCAGACTAGTCGAAGAAAATCTTTGCAGAAGAATGTTTATCCTGATTCACGCTGGATTTGCCGGGGTAGAGCTTCCAATCCCGTTCTGATCATCTGCCTGAGGAGTCTTGCGCAGTCGTAGTAGATCGCCTCCTCTGAGCAGCTCCGATCTTGGAAGTCGACGGGACCACCACCGTTGGAAATCTGACTGGGAGACGCTTCCAAAAATATATGATATGCCCTTTGAAGCTTCCAGGTGAAGACGTGGCAGCCTCTGCAACTAGGCACTCCTCTGCTGCCTGCGAACTGAAAATTGTAGGTTGAAGATGATGGGGGGGGGGAAATGGGGTATATGGGAGGGGAAGTGGGGGTGGATGAGTGTGGGGAGAGCCCTGGCTGTGAGGGGGTCTAGGAGGGGGTGTTCCAAGGGGTGGATGGGGGAGAATGGGGTCTGGGAGGTGGTGTTTGCAGTGGGTGAGAGAGGAGCTGCGAATTTGGACTTGGTGGGAGAAGGGGGAAGGTGAGGGGGGGCACAAGTGGGTGGAGGGAATGTGAGTTTGAATTCAAATGGCCTAGGGAAGTGAAGGGGTGCTTGGGGTAGTGGGAAGGGTGCTTGGGAAAGTGGGAAAAGTGTGTTGGAAAGAGGTGGGGGTGGTTGGTGGTTGGATGGTGGAGTGGGGATTGGGGGTTCTCTCTTGGAACTAGGGGAGGGGAGTAAAGAGGGTGGGGGGAAGTGAAGAAGCCTTAATGGGGTAGGTGGGAGGGTGGAGGTGGTTGGGAAGTGGAGGAGAGAGAGAGGGGGGCGAACTATGGAGAGAGAAAGAGAAAGAGAGAGAAGGTTGGGTGGGGTGGGGTGGGGAATCTCTCCCCTAGGGTTTCTCACCCACTATTGGAATCACTCCACTAGAACTAAATTTGAACTCTCAATTGGAAATTTTGCATTGATTTATTACCTCAAAATGGAGAGAGTGGGGTCCTATTTATAGGGATCCCACAATTTATAATAAGACCCTGACTTTTGACTCAAAGAAGAATAACCAAGGGGGTAGGGGGCGCCCTTGGGCCCAGCCCAATGAATTGGGCCCAATCGTAAACTAAACAACCTAATGACACTCAAACTTAGGGAAATAAACCAAAGACCTAGATACATGACTCTAATAAAAGGGAAATTACAATGATATGACTCAATAAAAATAAAGAAATACAACATGGGACTCATAATAAAGGGCTAGACCATGACGTACGCCTCAGGGGTGACGAGAAGGGCCGAGAGTGCCAAGACGGATGGTGATGACCCCATCATACTCCCGGGGTGCGGAGAACTCGACTCCGTCGAGTAAGAGTCCTTCCCTCTTCGGAAAGATGCAGAAGTGGTACCGCTCACATGTCTTCCGAAAGAAGCCGATTCTTCCACCTAGCGAGGTAGTGCCCGTACACCTTGCTTCGAGTGGTGATTTCCTGTTCATCCAATATTTTCTCAAGTTGCTTATGTCGGGCTTCTCTAGGCTGACGGTGCTCTCATGGGGAGGGGTGGGTGCTCTCTCAAGGGAGGAAGGGGACTTGAAATCCTCACTTGGTGCCACCGTGGGTCCCTTGTGTGGCACAAGGCCTTCCACATTGAAACTGAAGTTAACTCCGTATCCCTCGAGGAGGCCTAACTTATGAGTAGTGGGGCTAGTGTACCTCAAAACCTGGAAGGGGCTAATCCCACAAAACCTCAATCCTGAGTTGTCTCTATGTGAGAGCCTCTCATTCCTCACCATCCCGGAATCACCCATTTGGATTTCTTGGTGACGCCATTGAGTCGGCCTGCCTTTTGTAAATTTCATGGCTCTTGTTGATGTGCTTGCAAGGTTATCATGTAATTTTGTGAATGCTAACCTTCTAGTGGTTATGGGTGGACCAGGACATCCATAGATGGACCTATCATGCCATGATGCCATATGGACCTTGATGAGCCTTGGTGGACCGGGGCAACCAAATATGGCCCTATCATGCATGGACTCTCTAACAAAGGTTGGATGGCCGGGGCATCCGTAGGTGATCCGGTCATGCATGGGGGTGACAAATGCCGGGGGACCCGGACATCCAAGAATACTCCTATCATGCTTAAGACTCATGATGAGTGAAGGTGGACCATTACATCCGAATTTGGACCATTCATGCTTTCTACTTGACATGTGGGTGATATGAATGAATGGACCCAACATAGTGTTCATGCCAAGTGGTGTGGTAAGCCTAGACACATACATACTTTTCCCAAAGGTGACCTCCATGTGTATAGGTGTGGGACAACCTTTGAACTCCCATTGGAAATGATCGAATGGATCTAGGAAGGTGGTCATCATGGGGTGGGGCACAACCTTATTACCTATGGATATGTGGCCCAAGGTCATGGCTCCCAAGGTGTAACCCGGGTCTAGGATGGGGTGGATTGGGTCAAACATGGTGGGTTGGGATAGGGAAATGTGGGTGGTGGAAAAGGTGATTGGGTCACACGGGTATGGGAAGGGGTCAAGGGGATCGTGGAAATGGTGACTTAGAGAGAGGAACTCCACATCCTCAAAGCCCCAAAAATATGGGTCATCCTCCTCCAAGATAATTGGGCCATGGTCGTTAGTGGGTTGGCCGACCAAAGCACTTGGGATCTCAATGGTAGGGGAGTGGACCGAGATGGGTTCTTCCACCATGGGGAGAAGGAAAAGAAGGTCGCTAGTGTAGCAACCAATGGTGCAGACCGAGGTGATAGACCGATCACAAGGGTGGATGAGACTAAGGTTTGTTGGGTGGGCCGTCCCTAAGGTCAACAAGCAAGTCAACTCTAGCTGCCATTCTAGGCCTTTAAGGAGGTCATCAAAGTCCCTCTACTTCGTAGTAGGATTGGATTGTTGTGTGAGGAGTGTGGATGGGCACAAGATGGTGGTCTTGCTTCATGGGTAGATAGGTATGGGTCATGATTTCTCTAATCAAGCTCTCCCTTAGCCACCTAACAAGGAACTCTTCTAAGATGAATTCGGCCTTATCTAGAGGGGGTGGTGTAGGGTGAAGATCCTCGTGCGAGGCTTCCTCTTCAATTGGGACATGGGTGCTCTCCATGGAGGGGATAGGTTCCCGAGGGGTATTTGTCTTCATGCGGAAAAGTGGGTGGACTACTTCTTCCAAAGCTAAGGGAGTGGGAAGCTTCTTTGATGGTGGGGTGATGATGGCCGGAGTATGGTGCACCCGGGGTGGTGAACAAGGGCGGGATTCCCGCGGGTGAGAGAATACAAGGTTGTTGAATTTAAAGGTTCCCGAAAGGTGTGGCGGATGCACAAGGCAAATCCGACGTTGTCACGCCCCGAGCGCGAAAGATACTCGGATATGCGCGACGAGTTTATATCAATCATGTCAATCAGAGTAGTAGTGTATTCGACACCAAAATAGAGATGCGCAAAATAGAAAGATAACCCAATCCTTTATTTCATAATAGATAGACTATTACAAATCTAATACTCTATTCAATTAAAAAGGAAAAGTACATAGTTGACTCAAGAAAATAGGAAAAAGACTAGATGACACTTGGAGAAGTTCTATCACTTTCACTCTTGACCATTCCCATCCGATTGACTTCCCTCGTCGTCAGAATTACCTGAAAAGTAGGGAACACAGGGAGTGAGCTAACGCTCAGTAGGAAATTTTATCTCAAGCGCTTAGCAAGGGGTTTAAGTAATTACATTTTTCATGAATGTACTATAGCTATGCATGCTCGCATAAACGACAAGATAGAGAGAGAATTTATCAATAAGACAACAAGATGAACTAGTCATGATCTTTCAAGAAAAGATAACAGATATTCAAGCAAGTACTTTTTAGCAAGTCATGTCAAGAACTTTGGCTATCATGTATCAAGCAAGCAAGTAATTACCCTTTCTCGGGTCACGCAATTCATGTCATGTCAAGCACGAGTCGAGTACAAGATTTGTGTGGAATGTCCAATCAAGCTAGTCATGCACTCGATATAATGCCAGATACCTTATCATTCAACTCCCATGGGCACAAGTACTTTCGGGTGCTCCTCCCAGGACCAGATCGGGCCCTATATGCGCAGGCATTTATCATGTATTTTTTTTGACATCCACTCTTGTATATATATATATAGCCAATATGGAATTTCAACAATTTAAGCTTGTAGACACGTAGGATAACTTTGAGAGAATGGAGTCCAAAAATATAACATTGGATATAGATAGATGATAACAACGGTACAATCACGATGAACGATGAAACTAGGTGGAATTAGGTTCCCTTAACTCGGGTACCATGACAAGTATGGACATTCTTTATATAGAATTGAGGTCCACATGAACAGTGTATCAAAGGCAAGATACCCTCATTCTTATTATAGAATTGAGGTCCACAAGAACATCAACAAATGGCATGATATCATCATCCCATTAAGAATTCTCATGATATGCTCTTTGCATATCATAAGGGCCGGTATACCATATTTCTTTAGAGTGACATGGCATTAGTGTAATGGGTTTTTAGGGTACAACCAGCTCAGTCGGCCTTGAGGGAATCCAAAGCTCGAGGAGTCTTACGGAGGTCTCTATGACTAACTCGCTAGTCCAAAGGAACGGAATGTCCAATGGAGAGCTTGTATGTCAATGAGAATTGAGGGTGATCGATAAAACATCATGAAACGTGGGACTATACTCACGGAGTGGAGATATAGTGCCGATATACATATATATAGATATACTGAAACCATCGGTTGTCAGAAACAGGTAAAATATTTTTACTGGAAAATAATGACTTAAGTAAAGTCACTACTCAAGTAATTAACGCCTTCAGTAAGGGCGTTTATCTATTTTACATTTTTGCAAAATTTCAATATTTCAGTATTTTACCAAAAACGCGCCCTGGTAAGGGGCGTTTATTTACAAGTTGACGACGTATACAGTGGGCGTTCATTCTTTACTTCTATTTTTGCAATATATATATATTCAAAAATTTATCAAAAACACGCCCTGGACAGGGGCGTTACTTTTCAATTCACGCCCTGAACAGGGGCGTTAGTCAAGTGAGAGACGACCTATACAGGGTCGTGAATTCAAGAATTTTCAGATTTCAAGTATATAATTTCCAGAAACAAGAGACATGGTCATGACAGGAAATTTATCGGGATTCAAGTAAATATGATTGTGCACTGATTTAGAATCATGTTTAAGTGAATATTGGATAATTAACATGAGTAATTAATAATTGAGAAAATTGACGTCCGTGTACCGGGCGTCAAATCTGGAATTGACGACCTTGTCATGGTCGTTTCTTTCAAGGTAGCGCCCTTGTCTAGGTCGCGTATACAATTAGCGTCCTTGGAAAGGGCGTTTCTTTCCAACAATAGAAACTTTTAAAACTCGTGAAAACTATATGCATGAACTCATATATATGGTTTAACATAGTTATTATGGTGATTTGGGCTACAGTGCTTGAGAAAACCTACCTTATGAGAATTATCTGATGAACGGATGAAGGCTTGGTTAGAAACTGATGCTCTGAAGCTTCTAACAGTCAGCAGCAAGACAGAAGATGGTAATACAGAAGACGTTTGATGAGGATGATGAAGATGATGATCTTCGATCAACCTGTAGGGGATGAAAAAGGAAGGATGATGAGAATATATATCCGAAGTTAGGGAAAAGATTGAAGAACATTACCTTGTTCTTTACGTACGCAATTGATCACTTATCCTGTATTAGAGAAAGAAGATGAAAGATTAATATCCTTCATGAAATCAAAAAGACAGAGGGAAAGATACAAGAAGAACTCACTGTTCTTCACATACCGTAACAGCAGTAGGTCGTCCAAATAGATCTTTTAGGGTTCGACGGGGTTACTTATAGGGACTTTGGAAATCCTAACAAAGGTAGTGTTTGATTGGAAGTAATACTTCCAAGATAGAATTATTACTACATTCGAACTCTTTCCCATAGTTATCAACTTACCCTGGATAGACTCCTGGGTCGAACGGAACTCAAACTGAATTAGCGTCCTAAGTAAGGGCGTCGAATTTAAATTGACGCCTTGTCAAGCGTCGTTACTTGTTGAAACGCGTCCACTCAAAGGGCGTTACGCTATCTTGCCCTTTTTATTTTTATTTTGGTCGTTTGAAATTTGACGCCTTATTATTTGGGCGTCCTTTCTTTAATTCACGCCTTAGGTGAGGACGTTTCTTGTAAAGTAGCGCCTTTATCTGAGGCGTTATTTTCATCGGGGTTTTATTCTTTTTCTTCCAAGCTCTTTCGTTTATTTTATTAAATCTTTTAATCTATTTTGATTTATTTATTCCTTTTTATTTTATCAGGGTTGCTACACCCTCCCCCACTTAAAAAGAATTTGGTCCCCAAATTCCTAGCATATATTTACATATGGAGAGTGTAGAGTTCATACCTTCTAAAATAACTCTGGAAATCGCTTCCTCATAGATTCCTCGGTCTCCCATGTAGCTTCATGTTCTGAATTCTTATTCCATTGTACTTTTAGCATGGGAATAGCCTTATTACTTAGGGTTCGTACTTCTCGATCTAGTATTCGTATGGGCTTCTGCTCATATGTGAGATCTTTCTGGATCACTAGATCTCCATGCTCAATAATATGTGATGGATCATGCACATACTTCTTCAACATAGATATGTGGAATACATGGTGTACTTCGGACAATTGAGGAGGCAATGCGATGCGATAAGCAACCTCGCCAACTCTTTCTAGTATCTCAAAAGGTCCGCTAAATCTTGGTGTAAGCTTGCCCTTAACACCAAATCTTCGTATTCCACGTCCAGGCGATATCTTGAGAAATACATGATCTCCAACTTAGAATTCAAGATCTCTCCTTCTTGTGTCAGCATAAGCCTTTTGTCTAGACTGAGCAACTTGCAGTCTTTCTTTGATCAATTGTATCTTCTCGGTAGTGTCCCTTACCATTTCTGGACCTAACAGTTGTTTCTCTCCAACTTCGTCCCCGCATAAGGGTGATCGACAACTCCTTCCGTATAAGGCTTCAAAAGGTGCCAGTTGTATACTTGCCTGGTAGCTATTATTGTATGCAAATTCGACCAGAGGCAAGTGATCATGCCAGTTTCCATCAAAATCAGTAATGCATGCTCTTAGCATATCTTCGACTACTTGATTGGTTCTCTCGGTCTGACCATCCGTTTGAGGATGAAAGGCTGTGCTAAAGTTAAGTCTCGTTCCCAACGAATGTTGTAGTCCTTTCTAAAAATGAGAAGTAAAACGAGGATCTCTATCAGACACGATTGAAACAGGAATACCATGTAATCTGACTATTTCCTTGATGTATAGTGCAGCTAAGACATCAACTGACCATCGACTCTTGATTGGCAAGAAATGCGCTGATTTAGTCAATCGGTAAATGATAACCCATATTCCATCATGTCCTCTTTTTGATTGTGATAAACCCATGATGAAATCCATACCAATATCCTCCCACTTCCATTTAGGGATATCTAGAGGATGTAGTTTTTCAGCAGGCTTTTGGTGTTCCGCCTTGACTTGTTGGCACGTGAGACAGCGTGATACGTAGTCCGCTATTTCTCTTTTCATGTTGGGCCACCAAAAATTTCTTTTTACATCTTGGTACATTTTGGTAGATCCAGGATGAATCGTATACCTTGACCTATGAGCTTCATCTAAGACCTTCTTCTTCAATTCTGGGCAGTCCGGTATACAAGTTCTATTCTTGAACATTAATCTTCCATTAGAAGCTAATTGGAAATCCGATTGTCCTTCTAATCTGCCCTTGATTTCTACTAATGCAGGATCATCATTTTGAAGTGCTTGTTTTTCAGACAATAAATCTGACTGTATGCTTACATGAGATAATGTGACACATCTAGGGTCCGTGTCTATGCTTATATTGAGTTCAGAGAATTGTTCCAGCAATTTCCATTCTTGAATCAGACAATTGGCTAACAGTGCTCTCGGCTTTCGACTAAGGGCATCTGCTACATGATTATCCTTTCCGGGATGATATTGTATATTGAAGTCGAAGTCCTTGAGATATTCCAGCCATCGTCTTTGCCTCATATTTAACTCCTTCTGTGAGAAAAGATATTTGAGACTCTTGTGATCGGAGTATACAGTAAACTGTACTCCATAAAGATAATGTCTCCATATCTTAAGTGCAAATACTACCGCGGCCAATTCTAAGTCATGGACGGGGTAGTTCTCTTCATGCTTCTTTAATTGATGAGAAGAGTAGGCTATAACCTTCCCTTGTTGCATTAGAACACACCCGAGGCCAATGCCAGAAGCATTAGTGTATACCTCAAACTTTTCTCCTTCAATTGGCAATGCTAAGATAGGAGCTGTAGTAAGATGATCCTTGAGAGTTTGGAAGCTTCTTTCACATTCCTCATCCCATTCATAACGGATCTCCTTGCGAGTTAACCTCGTAAGCGGCACGGTGATTTTTGAGAAATCCTTGATGAATCGCCTGTAATAGCCGGCAAGACCTAAGAAACTTCGGATCTCGCTAGCATTGGTCGGTCTTTCCCAGTTCCTTACAGCTTCAACCTTTGATGGGTCTACAGACAAGCCATCCTTTGATATAACATGTCCGAGAAAAGTCACTTCTTCAAGCCAGAATTCACACTTGCTAAGTTTTGCATATAATTGGTTTGTCCTCAATATATGTAATGCAATCCTCAAATGTTCCTCATGCTCTTCCTTGGTCTTGGAATAAATCAATATATCATCAATAAAGACCACCACGAATTGATCCAAATAAGGCCTGAATATACTATTCATTAACTACATAAAGGCAACAGGGGTATTCGTTAGTCCGAAAGGCATAACAACAAATTCATAATGGCCATACCTGCTTCTGAATGCGGTTTTATGAATATCCTCGTCCTTGATTCTTAGTTGGTGATATCCGGACCTAAGATCAATTTTGGAAAAGTACATGGATCCTGAAATTTGATCAAACAATTCATCGATTCTCGGCAGTGGATACTTATTCTTGATAGTGAGATGATTCAACTGTCGATAGTCGATGCATAACCTCATGGATCCGTCTTTCTTCTTTACAAATAATATAGGCGCTCCCCACGGGGAAGTACTTGGTCTAATGAATCCTTTCTTAATGAGTTCCATCAATTGCTCCTTTAACTCCTTGAGTTCAGCAGGTGACATCCTATAAGGTGCCTTTGAAATCGGACCAGCACCAAGGACTAAGTCAATGGTGAAGGCCACTTCTCTTTGTGGGGGTAATCCCGGCAAATCTTCCGGAAACACGTCCGGAAATTCTTGTACCACTGGAATGTCTTCTAGCTTAGCTTCCTTAGCTTCTTTAACTGTGACAAAGGCAAGGAAAGATGCACATCCTTTCCTGATGAGCTTGCTAGCTCGGAGAGCTGAAATAAGAGGGGATCTGCTCCGACCCTTGGGGTTAGTCAAGATTAGTTCTGGAAATTCCTTGAATGTAACCTTACTATTGCGGCAATCAACTATTGCCTGATACTTGGATAACCAATCTGCCCCTAGTATAACATCATACTCTTTCAGATCTAAACATATGAGATCAATAGGGAGATTTCTACCCTGAACCAATACTTCGCAGTTTTGGTAATGATGTGTAATATCAGTCTCATCATCTAGAGGAGTAGACAAAACTAACTTTATCCATTTCGGTTCTAGGGGTAATGGGTCAGCAAACTTCTTAGAAACAATAGAATGCGATGCACCAGTATCAATTAAGACATATGCATTCCTGGAACAAACTTTCAATGTACCTTCCACTAAGCCGCCTTCTTCTTCTTGCTCGGTCTCCTTGATTGCATGAAGACGAGCATTCTTGGTTACTGGGCGCTTTCCGTCAACGGCTTGCTCGTTAAGTAATGGGCAATCGGGAATCCGATGCTCACGACTCCCACAACGGAGACATGCTCCTAGTTTCCTCCAGCATTCTTCTGCTCTATGACCCGCTTTATCACAATGTTTGCACACTGTATTTGGAGAGGTAGTGGTGATAGAGAAGGGCTTGGTCTTCTTGAACTTTTGGTTTTGTGAGGATGCTCCTCCATTGCTAGGCCTTTTCTTGAAGTTGGGTTTAAATTAACCCGATCCTGTAACTTGTTCCTTCTTATCCTTTCCACGAATCCTATCAGACAGTTCCGTGGCATCTTCTAATAGTTGAGCTCGGCGTACTATCTCCGAGTAGACTTGAATGTCCATCGGCGCCAGTTGAGTAATAGCTTGGGGCCTGAGCCCATTAAGAAACCTCCTAGCTTTAATTTTCTCGGTGCTAACTAGATGCTTGGCATACCGAGACAATCTAGAGAATTGGGCCTCATACTCGGCCACTGACAAAGATCGTTGCTTTAATGCAGCAAATTCTGCAGCCTTCTTTTCCTGAACTCGGTCCGAGAAATATTTTGCGTTGAAGTGTTCAACAAATTCCTCCCACGAAACCTGATCTTGATTTATAGTAGCCTCTATTGATTCCCACCAGCATCTAGCATCCCTTTCTAACTGAAAAGTAGCTAATAAGACCTTATCTTGATCCGTGCATTGCATAACACGGAATATTCGTTCTGTTTCCCTAATCCAGTGTTTAGCGTCATCTGGATTAGTAGAACCCGTGAACTTGGGCGGGTTCATGTTCTTGAAAGTCTGGTGGAGACTTCCTGCTCGTTGTCCACCTCCTTGTGTTACTTGTTGCAGCACTTGAGTCATGCCTTGCAGTGTACACTGCATGTTGCGCCATTGAGCACGTTCGGCAGCCATTATCCTACAATTATAATAACGAGATTAATACGTGATTTGTATCTTAAAGACTAGCATTCTATGTTAACTTTAACCCTTGGTTCTACCCAATCTCACTGGTTAAAGGTTTGAACATATCCTTGGACTTGAGTTTTCCTAGGAATTGAATACCCTAGGCTCTGATACCACAAAAACTGTCACGCCCCGAGCGCGGAAGATACTCGGATATGCGCGACGAGTTTATATCAATCATGTCAATCAGAGTAGTAGTGTATTCGACACCAAAACAGAGATACGCAAAATAGAAAGATAACCCAATCCTTTATTTCATAATGGATAGACTATTACAAATCCAATACTCTATTCAATTAAAAAGGAAAAGTACATAGTTGACTCAAGAAAATAGGAAAAAGACTAGATGACACTTGGAGAAGTTCTATCACTTTCACTCTTGACCATTCCCATCCGATTGACTTCCCTTGTCATCGGAATTACCTGAAAAGTAGGGAACACACGGAGTGAGCGAACGCTCAGTAGGAATTTATATCTCAAGCGCTAGCAAGGGGTTTAAATAATTACATGTTTCATGAATGTACTATAACTATGCATGCTCGAATAAAATGACAAGATAGAGAGAGAATTTATCAATAAGACAGTAAGATGAACTAGTCATGAGCTTTCAAGAAAAGATAACAAGATATTCAAGCAAGTACTTTTTAGCAAGTCATGCCAAGAACTTTGGCTATCATGTATCAAGCAAGCAAGTAATTACCCTTTCTCGGGTCACGCAATTCATGTCATGTCAAGCACGAGTCGAGTACAAGATTTGTGTGGAATGTCCAATCAAGCTAGTCATGCACTCGGTATAATGCCAGATACCTTATCATTCAACTCCCATGGGCACAAGTACTTTCGGGTGCTCCTCCCAAGACCAGATCGGGCCCTATATGCGCAGGCATTTATCATGTATTTTTTTTGACATCCACTCTTGTATATATATATATAGCCAATATGGAATTTCAACAATTTAAGCTTGTAGACACGTAGGATAACTTTGAGAGAATGGAGTCCAAAAATATAACATTGGACATAGATAGATGATAACAACGGTACAATCACGATGAACGATGAAACTAGGTGGAATTAGGTTCCCTTAACTCGGGTACCATGACAAGTATGGACATTCTTTATATAGAATTGAGGTCCACATGAACAGTGTATCAAAGGCAAGATACCCTCATTCTTATTATAGAATTGAGGTCCACAAGAACATCAACAAATGGCATGATATCATCATCCCATTAAGAATTCTCATGATATGCTCTTTACATATCATAAGGGCCGGTATACCATGTTTCTTTAGAGTGACATGGCATTCAATAGTGTAATGGGTTTTTAGGGTACAACCAGCTCAGTCGGCCTTGAGGGAATCCAAGGCTCGAGGAGTCTTACGGAGGTCTCTATGACTAACTCGCTAGTCCAAAGGAACGGAATGTCCAATGGAGAGCTTGTATGTCAATGAGAATTGAGGGTGATCGATAAAACATCATGAAACGTGGGACTATACTCACGGAGTGGAGATATAGTGCCGATATACATATATATAGATATACTGAAACCATCGGTTGTCAGAAACAGGTAAAACATTTTTACAGGAAAATAACGACTTAAGTAAAGTCACTACTCAAGTAATTAACGCCTTCAGTAAGGGCGTTTATCTATTTTACATTTTTACAAAATTTCAATATTTCAGTATTTTACCAAAAACGCGCCCTGGTAAGGGGCGTTTATTTACAAGTTGACGACGTATACAGTGGGCGTTCATTCTTTACTTCTATTTTTGCAATATATATATATATTCAGAAATTTATCAAAAACACGCCCTGGACAGGGGCGTTACTTTTCAATTCACGCCCTGAACAGGGGCATTAGTCAAGTGAGAGACGACCTATACAGGGTCGTGAATTCAAGAATTTTCAGATTTCAAGTATATAATTTCCAGAAACAAGAGACATGGTCATGTCAGGAAATTTATCGGGATTCAAGTGAATATGATTGTGCACTGATTTAGAATCATGTTTAAGTGAATATTGGATAATTAACATGGGTAATTAACAATTGAGAAAATTGACGTCCGTGTACCGGGCGTCAAATCTGGAATTGACGGCCTTGTCATGGTCGTTTCTTTCAAGGTAGCGCCCTTGTCTGGGTCGCGTATACAATTAGCGCCCTTGGAAAGGGCGTTTCTTTCCAACAATAGAAACTTTTAAAACTCGTGAAAACTATATGCATGAAATCATATATATGGTTTAACATAGTTATTATGGTGATTTGGGTTACAGTGCTTGAGAAAACCTACCTTATGAGAATTATCTGATGAACGGACGAAGGCTTGGTTAGAAACTGATGCTCTGAAGCTTCTAACAGTCAGCAGCAAGACAGAAGATGGTAATACAGAAGACGTTTGATGAGGATGATGAAGATGATGATCTTCGATCAACCTGTAGGGGAAGAAAAAGGAAGGATGATGAGAATATATATCCGAAGTTAAGGAAAAGATTGAAGAACATTACCTTGTTCTTTACGTACGCAATTGATCGCTTATCCTGTATTAGAGGAAGAAGATGAAAGATTAATATCCTTCATGAAATCAAAAAGACAGAGGGAAAGATACAAGAAGAACTCACTGTTCTTCACATACCGTAACAGCAGTAGGTCGTCCAAATAGATCTTTTAGGGTTCGACGGGGTTACTTATAGGGACTTTGGAAATCCTAACAAAGGTAGTGTTTGATTGGAAGTAATACTTCCAAGATAGAATTATTACTACATTCGAACTCTTTCTCATAGTTATCAACTTACCCTGGATAGACTCCTGGGTCGAACGGAACTCAAACTGAATTAGCGTCCTAAGTAAGGGCGTCGAATTTAAATTGACGCCTTGTCAAGCGTCGTTACTTGTTGAAACGCGTCCACTCAAAGGGCGTTACGCTATCTTGCCCTTTTTATTTTTATTTTGGTCGTTTGAAATTTGACGCCTTATTATTTGGGCGTCCTTTCTTTAATTCACGCCTTAGGTGAGGGCGTTTCTTGTAAAGTAGCGCCTTTATCTGAGGCGTTATTTTCATCAGGGTTTTATTCTTTTTCTTCCAAGCTCTTTCGTTTATTTTATTAAATCTTTTAATCTATTTTGATTTATTTATTCCTTTTTATTTTATCAGGGTTGCTACAGACGTGTTGGGTTGATGCCGGCATTCCTTTCATCTAACCATTTCTTACCTAGGATTATACATGGACCCGCCGATGTTCCCTTTTGACACCAAGCCCCATCCAAATACTTTGTCTTCCCGAACCATTTATGGAATTCAATAAAGACTTGGTCTCCATTGTGCACAATTTGTCCGGTCCTACAAAGAGAGGTAATGATATCGGGGGACACCCAATTTTCAGATTCTAGGTCAATGAAATCAATTTCTACGGGCTCTCCATTAGGTAAGCATGCATGGGATATGATTGGGAGAGGGGCCATGTGACCCAAGACTCAATGTTAACAATGATGGGTTGACAATGCACGGTTCGGACAAGAATGCAAGCATGCCCTAGGACTTGACTTGTAGAGACAAGTCAAGGACTTGCTCTGATACCAATTTGATGTGACACCACCTTGGGGTGATAGTCACAAGACCAATGCTTTCTCGGACCTAAGTATGCAAGCACAACCACATGGCTAAGAAGCCTACGTAAGCGGACCTTCGTATGGCGCACACACTCAACCCGGGGGTAACTCGAGGATGCCGAGTCGAGGAAGTGGGACAAGATCCTTGCTGGTAGAGGGCCAGCAACATCCAAGGTAAACCTCCCCTTGGGGAACGGATATCCAACTCAATGAGTCGGCAATGGCCAAAGGGCGCGGGTCACTTACTCACACCCACGGTGGTCGTACAAAGATGGTGGAGCCTTAGGATCGGACGCTCTCTCCCTAACCGACGGCGCAATTGGAGAATATCAAATGAACAAGCATAAATGAGAGCAAGGGACGAGTTCTCACCTAGCTGGTTTGAAGAAACCGACTCCAGTCGGAGACGGGGGCGAGCGGGGAGGCGAGGGGAAGCACCCGCCCGCCACATCGAGTGTAATTATTACATGAACTACCCCCATGCAAGGAGGGGGATCTTGGGGTGGGGATTGTGTGGTTACAATCAAAATGACCTCCGCGCAGGGAGGGGCCTTCAGCCGGCCAAGCGGGGAGGAGTGAATTCGAACTATAAGCAAGAAAAGAGCCCGAGGTCGAATCTGTCCACGTTCTGGAATCAGGGACCAGCAGTCGAAGATGGTACCTCTGTGACCTCTCCTGATTTTTTCTGATGACGGGACCAGTGGGAAAATCTTCGTAACTGGATCAGGAGGACGTCAGAAGTTTTCTGATTTCTTTGGTTGCCGGTGCAGGTCGGGGCAGAGTCTCAAACCGAGGTACAGTTCTTCTGTTTAGACTGCTTCAGATTCTCAACAGCAGGAAGAAGATGTCGCCACGGGCGCTCCAATCTTCAATTTGAGCGCAGCTGGTACCGTTGGAACCGTGGTCGAGTCCTCTTCGTAACGCAAGCAACGGGAGCGCCAAATGATGCCGGAGTAGACGGGAAGAACTTGAACAATGAAGGAGGGTCGGAGCAGACTGACAAAAAATAGATCCGAGCACATGCAGGAAGAAATTGATAACTCTTGCAAACGGGTGCCGATCGGAGTTCTGCTTCTTCATTCTGAAAGTAGACTGGTCGAAGAAAATCTTTACAGAAGAACATTTATCCTGATTCATGCTGGATTTGCCGTGGTAGAGCTTCCAATCCCGTTCTGATCCTCTGCCTGAGGGGTCTTGCGCAGTAGTAGTAGATCGCCTCCTCTGAGCAGCTCCGATCTTGGAAGTCGGCGGGACCACCACCATTGAAAAGCTGACTGGGAGAAGCTTCCAACGATATATGGTATGCCCTCTGAAGCTTCCAGGTGAAGACGTGGCAGCCTCAGTAACTGGGCACTCCTCTGCTACCTGCGAACTGAAAATTATAGGTTGAAGATGATGGGGGGGAAATGGGGTATATGGGAGGGGAAGTGGGGGTGGATGAGTGTGGGGAGAGCCCTGGCTGTGAGGGGGTCTAGGAGGGCGTGTTCCAAGGTGTGGATGGGGGAGAATGGGGTCTGGAAGGTGGTGTTTGCAGTGGGTGAGAGAGGAGCTGCGAATTTGGGCTTGGAGGGAGAAGGGGGAAGGTGAGGGGGGGCACAAGTGGGTGGAGGGAATGTGAGTTTGAATTCAAATGGCCTAGGGAAGTGAAGGGGTGCTTGGGGTAGTGGGAAGGGTGCTTGGGAAAGTGGGAAAAGTGTGTTGGAAAGAGGTGGGGGTGGTTGGTGGTTGGATGGTGGAGTGGGGATTGGGGGTTCTCTCTTGGAACTTGGGGAGGGGAGTAAAGAGGGTGGTGGGAAGTGGAGAAGCCTTAATGGGGTAGGTGGGAGGGTGGAGGTGGTTGGGAAGTGGAGGAAAGAGAGAGGGGGGCGAACTATGGAGAGAGAAAGAGAAAGAGAGAGAAGGTTGGGTGGGGTGGGGAATATCTCCCCTAGGGTTTCTCACCCACTATTGGAATCACTCCACTAGAACTAAATTTGAACTCTCAATTGGAAATTTTGCATTGATTCATTACCTCAAAATGGAGTGAGTGGGGTCCTATTTATAGGGATCCCATAATTTACAATAAGACCCTGACTTTTGACTCAAAGACGAATAACCAAGGGGGTAGGGGGCGCCCTTGGGCCTAGCCCAATGAATTGGGCCCAATAGCAAACTAAACAACCTAATGACACTCAAACTTAGGGAAATAAACCAAAGACCTAGATACATGACTCTAATAAAAGGGAAACTACAATGATATGACTCAATAAAAATAAAGAAATACAACATGGGACTCATAATAAAGGGCTAGACCATGACGTACGCCTCCGGGGTGACGAGAAGGGCCGAGAGTGCCAAGACGGATGGTGATGACCCCATCAGCGCTTGTTTTTCGACTCGGTGCAAACTTTCCTTTTTGGAAAGAATAAAGTCAGTGCATCTTTGTGCCTTACGGATTCATGTCGGTGCATATGGTGGCATGCGTATTCATAAGTCAGTGCATTTCTCGCTTTTGCTCACATCAACTCGATGCAACCTCTTGTTCACCCTGTAGTAAGTCAGTGCAATGGTTGACTTGGAAACTCCTACTCAGTGCAGTTTATGCTTACTTACTCGCTACGTCGGTACGACTTGTGCTGAGTGTGTGACAAAATATTTATTCCTTTTCTGACAATTTGTCTATGCATTCACCAGGTGGACGGCACGTGATCTGAGGAAGATAGATGTCCAGAACATTCTGACATGTTCCTTAACCTTTCAGGCGGGAAACGTGGTATCCACACGCCTAAGCTTCTGGAACAGACATATATATATACTGAGGAAAAGGTTCAAAAAGTAGAGGATGAAAAAAGTGAAAAAGAAGAGAAGCGTGAGAGCAGTGCTGTGGATCAAGAGAGAAAACTAGAGACAAACCAATCCATCAAGAGCAGAGAGAAGATTCTGAGAGAAAGCTGTCTGTGAATCTGAAGATCTACTTCTACGGAAGCTACATTGTTTTGACCTTGAGATAATTGTTTTCCATCGGTTTTTTTATTTTCAAGTTTCCTTCATTTTCCATTCCATTTTGTTACCCTCCAAGCTTGTTGGGAGGAAGAGAGAAGTTCTCCGATTTCCCTCCATTGTTCTTGGAGGAAGAGAGGTTTGATCCTCTAGTTTTGTGAGTTGCTTAGGAGCAATTTCACGGGGTTCCTTTTGCTGCGTGCAAAGGAAGGGAGATTCGTTCTCTAGTGCTTCTTCTGGTTGATCAGAAGGCTGAGGAGGGTGTTCCTCTGGGCAAGCTGTTTGGCAGCAGTTGTCGCAGACTGAGTCTGCTGTGTGCAATTGATCATTGCAAGGAAACCTTACTCTTCTGAGTGAGGGGTGGACGTAGATTGCGGGTAGCAATCGAACCACCTAAAAAATTCTCTCTCTCTTGTGGGTTTGCCCGTATACTTTGTGCTCGCTCTCCATCTACTTGATATATTGCCTCATCGTGAATTTCTTTCTCGATCTCAATCCATAGTCTAGATATCTCTATTACCTATCTCCGAAGTTTTCTTCTCTGAGTTTTGAGGGGTTGAGTAATTATTTCTGAGTTTATCAATTTTGGGAGTGATCTATTAATCCCCCCCTTCTATCTCACTTTCCGCTGTGCGTATCACTTGGTATCAGAGCGGGTTTTCACTATGTGGTCAAATGGCCAGGGTAACTCCAGATCTAATGCTCCTCGGAGCTTCATGGCTGAGGGACAATCTATCAGCCGCCCTCCGTTCTTCGATGGTAACAATTATTTTTTTCTGGAAAAATAGGATGGAGGTATTCATAAGGGCACAGAGCCACAAACTTTGGCGGGTGATCACCACAGGGCCATATGATCTACCATCGAACGAAGACACGTGGACAGATGATCAAGTCAAGCTTTCGTCACTCAACTGGACGGCCCTGAACATCATTCAATGCGCAGTTCATCCAGACGAATACGCCCGCATCTCAGCATGCAAAACGGCCAAGAAAATGTGGGATGAGTTAGAGTTAATCTAGGAAGGTACATCTCAAGTGAAAGTGACGAAGGTAAATCTCCTCACCTCTGAATATGAGCTATTTAAGATGAAATCAGAGGAGACCATAACTGAGATGTATGCCAGACTGTCATTGATTACGAACAGTCTTAAGGGGTTTGGGAAAGAGATATCTGAGGGAGATATAGTCAGGAATATACTTAGATCTCTAACCCCTACATGGCACACTAAGGCCATTGTGATAGAGGAGTCCTGGGATCAGTCGAGAATGACAGTCACCGAACTTATAGGATCCCTAATGATGTATGAGATGATTTTCAAGAGGAATGGTGAAGGAAGCGACAAGAAGGGCAAGAATATTGCCCTCAAGGTGTCCCACAGCAAAGGTAGTAGCAGCAGCGGGAGTAGTAGTTGCCAGTCTGACGGGCTGTCAGACCTCGACCAGGAGGAGCAAGCAATGCTCACTCGTCAATTCAGGACATTCTTGAGGACTAAGGGAAAGACCTTTAGAAGAAAGAGGTCATATCCCTCTGGTAAGAACTTTGATTCCAGCAATGATAAGAATAGGAATGTCAAGAAAATCGCATGTTTTTATTGCAGGAAACCTGGACATATGAAAGGGGATTGCCCTGATCTTCAGAAGAAGGGTCCCAACTTTCAAAAGAAGAGCTCCAAGGTGCAGAAGAAGAAACCACAAGCAATGGTCTGCACGTGGAGCGATGAGGAAGAAGATCCAGAAGCCAACTCCTCAGAGGAGGACGAAGAAAGAATTTGCATGATGGCAAATATCGATGAGGAGGTAACAAACATTTTTGAGAATTTTTCTATTGATGATTGGGAAGACGCCTATGCTTAACTGTTAGATAAGTTCAATTCACTGAGTAAAGAGCATAGGGTTCTAAAAAGAAAATTCAATGCTAATACTGAAGAACAAACTCAAATCAGTAAGGAAAATCAGAAATTAAAGGAACAATTAGAAGAAATGATTTCTTTGAAGAAGGAAAATGAAAAGCACAAATGAGAGAACCAGGAAGTTCACATGCAGCTCAACGAACTCAAGATAAAACTTGAAGAAAGTCTGAATGGAAACAACGTGATCACTGAGAAGTATGAAGCTGTTAAGAAAGGGAACACTGAACTTCTAAAAAATTATGAGTCTATGCAAAGAGAGCTGGAAGACAAACAAAAAATCCTAGAAAAATTTGTTCAAGGAAAAACAAATATGGACCCTATGCTAGGAACAAGGGTAAATTTCAACAAAGAGGGTTTAGGCTATAACCCGACAAATAAGAGACCCTTTGAGTTCAAGATCACTACCTTCTGCCCAGAGAAGGGAAAAGAAAAGCTGGACACACCATCCAGCTCAAACAGTAATCAAAATATTCAGCATCCAAAGGAGAAAGCAACAAACCATGCTGAACAACATCTTAAAACAGGGAAGAACTTCACTAAGCCCATTCACCAGAATAGAAATGGTAGCTGGACCAGGCAAATGTATCAGAATAGAAGCTGGAATTACTATAAATGAATGGGCCGAACAGAAGTTACTAGGGAAATGACATACACCCTCAAAAATTCGGTAATCAACATGCGTACAGAAGATACCTAAGGGATGAAAGGTCTAATAACTGGAATAGATTCCATTTCTCCAGACCAGCTGGACATAATTCTGGTCATAATTTCAATAGACCTGAAAATAAGATGCAAGAGAAAAATAAGCTGAAACAATTTTGGATTCCCAAACCCCTGCTTAAAGATTTAAATGATGTCTTTGGACGCAACTTATCTTGGGTTCCAAACTGCCTTGCTTGATTTTCTCTGTGTAGGTTTACTTGGCAGCTGAGAACAACAAATGGTACCTTGACAGTGGCTGCTCCAGGCACATGACAGGAGATCGATCCAAGTTCAGCAAGCTAGAAATGAAGGTAGGGGGTCTGGTCAAATTCGGAGGAAAGAACAGAGGTAAGATCATTGGGGTTGGCACAGTTGGTAAGTCCTCCACTAACTCAATTGAGAAAGTTTTACTTGTGGAAGGTCTTCAACACAATCTGATTAACATCAGTCAATTATGTGACAAGGGTCACAGGGTTGTGTTTGATAATAACTCATGCAAAATCTTCGAAATAAATTCTGATCTTGTTAAATTTGTAGCCAACAGGACCAATAATTTCTACATGGTAGACTTAGATGTTGAGTCTGAATCTAATCTCTGCTTGTCTGCTAATTCTGAAAATAATGCTTTTGATTAGCATAGACGTTTAGGCCATGCTAGTTTTTCTACTTTGAATAAATTGATCAAGCATGATTTAGTTAGAGGCATGCCTAAAATCAAGTTTAATTCAATCTCAAAAATCTGTGATGCCTGTGCTCTAGGCAAGCAAACTCGCAAGTCATTTAAGCTCAGATCTGAGCCTTTATCAACCAAACCATTGGAACTCTTGCATATGGACCTTTTTGGTCCAACCAGAACTCTGAGCTTGAATGGGAAAATGTTTGGGTTCCTCATTGTAGATGATTTCACTAGGTTTTCATGGCTATTTTTCTTAGCAAATAAAAATGATGCATTTCAGAAGTTTGAACATTTCTTCAATAAAATCAAACAAGGAGGTTCTCACTGTATTTCAATGATTCAAACTGACCATGGAGGTGAGTTTGAGAATTTTTTATTTTCTGACTTCTGCAATAAAGAGGGACCGACTCACAAATTTTCTTCTCCCAAGACTCCAGAGCAGAACAGAATTGTTGAGAGAAGAAATCGGACAATCATCGAAATGGCCAGAACTATGCTGGTCGAAAGTTAGCTTCCTAGGAGATTTTGGGCAGAGGCAGCCAACACAGCCTGCTACACAATTAACCGAGCAATGGTAAGACCTGTCCATAAGAAAACTCCCTATGAACTTCTTAAAGGTAAAAAGCCAAATGTTTCATATTTCAGAATTTTTGGTTCAAAATGGTTCATCCATAACAATAATAAAAGGGACCTAGCTAAATTTGATGCTAGAAGTACCCCATGAATCTTTCTGGGATACTCTGAAACAACTAAGGCCTATAGGGTTTTCAATGTAATAGACCAAACTGTAGAGGAACCTCCTCATGTGATAATTGGTGAATCAACAGATGCTAACAACCTTGATAATGCTGACAGGTCTTCAAAGCATGATGGAGAATTTCTTGAGGAGAAGTTGAAGGATGAAAATGAACAACCCGAAGGACAAACCGATCAGAATCAAGTAAGCTCAACCGAACCAGGTGAGTCCTCAACCAATGTTAGATTCTTGAAAGACCACCCTGAGAATAATATAATAGGAGATTTAAGGGATCCCCTTAGTACCAGGTCTCATTTCAAAAGTGTTCAAAATCAAGATTTAATTACTGTAGTTTCTTAAATTGAACCAAAATCAGTAGATGAAGCCTTAAACGATGCATCTTGGGTCAATGCCATGTCTGAAGAGTTGGGTCAATTTGATAGAAACAATATCTGGGAACTCGTTCCAAGACCTGAGAACACTAATGTGATAGGAACCAAATGGGTATTCAAGAATAAAATGAATGAAGATGGAATTATTTTTATAAATAAAGCCAGACTAGTAGCCAAGGGCTACTGTCAGGAATTTGGAGTTGACTTCAATGAGTCCTACGCACATGTTGCTAGGATGGAAGCTATAAGAATATTTTTAGCATTTGCATGCTCCAAAAATATAAAGCTCCAACAAATGGATGTGAAGAGTGTGTTCTTAAATGGAATTATCAAGGAAGAAGTTTTTGTTGAACAGCCCCCCGATTTTCTATTCTCCACTAAACCTGACCAAGTTTTCAGATTGAATAAAGCCCTGTACGGTTTAAAGTAGGCCCCTCGAGCCTGGTATGAGAGATTAACGGAATTTCTGATCAGCAAGGGCTACCAAAAAGGTAAGGTAGATAAAACTCTTTTTACAAAAGGCCTTAATGAAGATCTCATCATAGTCCAGGTATACGTAGATGATATTATCTTCGGCTCAACAAGCACTGATCTATGTAATGAATTTTCAAAATTGATGTCAGCAGAATTTGAAATGAGTTTGGTAGGCGAACTGAAGTACTTTCTTGGCCTGCAGATACAACAGTTGGAGGAAGGATGCTTCATTAACCAGACCAAGTATACATTGGACATTCTCAACCCTTTGCCTTGGCATTCCTTTCTTGCCAATGAATATACCCTTTTTAGTGCAAGGCTTCGTGCCCTAGCTGGCATTTTACACATTATCGGCATTCCGGAACTTACGTCTGAATCGATGCATAAATCCTTTCCTTTGCATTGGCATTGCTTTCTTGCCAATGAATATACCCCTTTGCGGCGCAAGGCTTCATGCCCTAGCTGGTATTTTACATATTATCGCCATTCCGGAACTTACGTCCGAATCGGCGTAAAAATCCATGTCTTTGCATTAGCATTATTGCCTTGCCAACGAATATCCCCTGTCCGGACCAAGGCTTCGTGCCCTAGCCGATATTTGCACATTATCGCCATCCCGAACCTTACGTTCGAATCTGAGTATAAACTCTTTTCCTTGCATCGGCATTACCTTCTTGCTGACGAATATACCTCCTTCCGGCGCAAGGCTTCGTGCCCTAGCCAATATCTATACATTATTGCCATTCTTGACCTTACGTCCAAATTGGCGCATAAACCTCCTTCTTGTGTGCAGACATTATCGCCCCGCGAATGACTGAAATAGTCGGGGGCGGGTACCATGCGTCGACCTGTAAAGCAAACTCTTATCTATCATGTTTGTCAAAAAAAAGAGGAGAAAAAATGGGGCTTAAAATAGAGGTGCCCCGCTGGACTTGTTTAGATACTCTAGACAAGGGTAAGAGTGGCTATAACCCAGCTGCGGTGAAAACCCGAAAGAGCATTGCAGGTAAAATTGGGTACCCTCCATGTGAAAAACTGAAACGGCGCGTGGGAAAAAGTAAGAGGGGGCCAGTCCCCGGTGAAAACCTGAAAGGGCACTTGTACCAGTAATGTGGTAACAAAAAATATATTATACAACACCTTCCATTTGAAAGACCCCTCTCTGGGTCGAATTCTTAGCTCGCTCTCAAAAGAGCATCCCCTACGTCCCACTGGCATAAGCCTTACGCCTATGCTGCAACAAACCTGCTTTGCTTCGGTATTCACCCAATATCGATGAACAAACCACCGTCGATTTTCATCATCATCGGCGAGATCGATAAATATACCGTTAATGTCATGCCCCGTACTCTATACCGTCGAGGTATTATCCGCTTCGGCCTGCCGGCCTCACGGTTTTGTCCCTTTCTAACAGTGATCGGCTCCAGAATGGGGGATTTCCCGGGAGGTCACCCATCCCAGTACTACTCCTCATTAAGCACGCTTAACTTCGGAGTTCTTTTCAAGAACTGAGCCGATACTTCAAAAGGCACCTCGGTGATATAGAGTACAACTTAGCTATATTTGAGGGTGTTATAGTTAACTTGGACCTTTCGTCCTCGAGTAAACCTTTCTTTGCTTCGGCATTTAACCATTGCCGATGAACAAACCAACATCAATTCTCGTCAACATCGGTGATATCAGTGAACATACCGTTGGCTTGGATCTTTCATCCTCGTCAATGATTAAACGCCTTTTGCTTCGGCATTTCACCAATGCTGATGATCAAGCTAACATCGATTCTCATCATCATCGGCGAGATCGGTGAACATATCGTTGGCTTGGATCTTTCATCCTCGTCAATGATTAAACCCCTTTTGCTTCGGCATTTCACCAATGCCGATGATCAAGCTAACATCGATTCTCTTCATCATCGGTGAGATCGGTGAACATAACGTTGGCTTGGATCTTTTATCTTCATCAATGATTAAACCCCTTTTGCTTCGGCATTTCACCAATGCCGATGAATAAGCTAACATCGATTCTCGTCATCATCGGTGAGATCGGTGAGCATACCGTTGGCTTGGATCTTTCATCCTCGTCAATGATTAAACCCCTTTTGCTTCGGCATTTCACCAATCCCGATGATCAAGCTAACGTTGATTCTCATCATCATCGGTGAGATTGGTGAACATACAGTTGGCTTGGATCTTTCATCCTCGTCAATGATTAAACCCCTCATGCTTCGGCATTTCACCAATGCCGATGAACAAGCTAACATCGATTCTCGTCATCATCGGCGAGATCGGTGAACATACCATTGGCTTGGATCTTTCATCCTCGTCAATGATTAAACCCCTTTTGCTTCGACATTTAACCAATGCCGATGAACAAACCAACATCGATTCTCATCATCATCGGCGAGATCGTTGAACATACCGTTGGCTTGGATCTTTCATCCTCGTCAATGATTAAACCCCTTTTGCTTCGGCATTTAACTAATGTCGATGAACAAACCAACATCAATTCTCGTCATCATCGGCGAGGTCAGTGAACATATCGTTGGCTTGGATCTTTCATCCTCGTCAATGATTAAACCCCTTTTGCTTCAGCATTTCACCAATGCCGACGAATAAACCAACATCGACTCTCGTCACCATCGGCAAGGCCGGTGAATGTACCAAATAGACCACATTAACCCTCGACACCCCGTCAGATCTGATAAGTATACCCCGTGATCCAGACCTTTCGTCTAGGCTCATTACACAAACCAAATGCCCTTGCTTCGACACCAACCCCGTGTCAATGATTAAACAGCCGTCAGACACTCTGACAATGACTGATGAATATTTATATATCAAAAAAAATGGGACTTAAAATAGAGGTGCCCCACCGGACTTGCTTACATACCCTTGTGAGCAAGGGCAAGAAGGGCTTTAAACCCGGTCGTAGTAGAAACCCGAAAGGGCGCTACGAGCAAAATTGGGTACCTGTCACATGAAAACCTGAAAGGGCACGTGGTCAAATGCTAGAAGGGGCCGACTCCAGTGAAAACCCGAAAGGGCGCTTAGGTCGATAATAAGATGTAAAATATGCATGATAGCAACGGCGTCAAAATTCTTCTCCTTACCGACGACTGATAAAACCTTCGAGCATGAGACCCTTTACCTCAACCATTCAACAGACTATCATATTCTTCGTCCGTTAGGCCACTACTGAACCTTAGCATAGGTTTCTCATCTGTGCCAGAGGACAACCTTTTTTCGAAGCCCCATGGCTGCTACAAAATCCTCAGTTTAGACCTTCCGTCTAAACCATTAACATAAATTATCCTCTTTCTTACCCTAATAATGTTTCCACAGAACCTTGGCCCTAGCCATTCGCTTGAGCCAACGAATACCTTCCTTGTCTCACCCGAGTACTAGCCAACAATGGCTCGTGTGATTGATATGGTGGAACGAGTCTCTAGCCCTTCTATGAAGGAGTGAGCATTCTCCCACATGATCACTCGAGTTTCTCTACGTGCCTATCAGAAGAGAGAAGCCCTTGCTGATAAGCTGCCAAGCAAACCTGTCCCCTGCCATGCCAATCCAAAGGCCATGATGAATGAAAAGAAAGAAAGCAATTGAAGCTGAACAAAAAAAGGAAGTTGAGATTCCACTTCTAACAAAATTTTCATACATATGCTTCAAGGAATTACCCCTGTCATACAAAAAATGACGACAACTGTCAAAAGATAAAAAAGGGAGGGGGTATATCAAGAGGAGCTCCACGCTCAGTCCAACCCTTGAAGATGTTGGGACTCCTCTGGAGTTGATCAGCAGTGTGAAGACTACTGTGTGTTGATCGTGTTTTGAATGATTGGCAACAGTAAAGTTGGCTTGGTTGACTGTAGTGTTGACTTTGGTGACTTTTATCTTGACCATGGTAATATTGTGTTTTTTGATGCAGATCTTTACATAAAACACTTCTGCACCTTCATACTATAGCTAGCACTGTATACGTCCGTGCATGTGATCAGTGTGACCATCTCAGGTCGATGCTAGTCACTATTGACTGAATAGTCATGTCGATGCATACACAGACTCATTCAGTCATTTCATCAAATGGTTTGCATACATGAGCATTTCTGTTCTTAAGGTCGATGCATGCTTCAGAAGTCCTTTATTGACTTTGGTGTCAAGTACTCAGAAGGTCGGTGCATGCATCAGACATGGTTAACTAAGGTCCGTGCATATGCTCATGAGGTCGGTGCTAGCCTGTTGTGCATTGTTATAAGGTCGGTGCTAGCATTAGTTAGTATGCACAAGGTCGATGCTAGTTGCATGCTACTTGGAGTCAGGTTGATGCTAGCAGTGTCTTACACTAAGTAAGGTCGGTGCAGGTTTAGGTGTCAAAGGCTCAAGGTCGGTGCATACTCGAAGTCGATGCACTTCTTCACTAGCAGCATATCAGGGTAGTGCATGCTTTGCACCGCACAAAACCAAGGTCGGTGCATACTTGTCTTATGCATATTGGAGGTTGGTGAATGTCCTGATATACGCATGCAAGGGTTGGTGCATTGTCTGCTTCATGCATATAAAGGTCTGTGCATGTTTTCATACATGCGTAATAAGGTCAGTGCACACTTGTATCTTGCATAACCAAAGTCAGTGCATTGTTTGCCTTACGAGTGTAGATGGTCAGTGCACTATCTGTTCTATATCATAACAAGTCAGTGCTAGTCTGCATCTCTTCATGTACTGAGGTCGATGTTAGTTGCTACTAAGGTCGAGACATGTGAATATCAGGTCTGCGTCAGTAGCATACCTTGAGTCATAGCATCATGTAGAAGTCGAAGCTAGCTGCATTATATAGTCTGTGCTAGTTCTATATCCTTGCATCTGTGCCTATACACATAGACATGTGAGCTGTCTAAGTTCATAACACGTGACTAATATCTTTGTTCGTTACAATGACAGGTAAGACTCATGATCAAGCACCGACGCGTGTCCCAACTACCGACGAACTCTAAGTCACGAGCAACTTAAGTACTAGGATAAAAGGCACGTGATCCAAGGCAAATGGCTAAATGATGTTCGTGATACGTGGAAAGCAACCCAATCAAGATGCTGCCACATGGCCATCTTAATTCAGATCTGAACGAACTTTTGGGCAGGAAACGTGGTTTTCACACGCCCACCATCTGCTGTCGTATAAAAGGAGACAGATCGCCTAATCTCAAGAGAACATATAGAAAAAAAGGAGAGAGAAGCAGCAGCCAAGTCAAGATGAAGTTCCAGCAAGATCAAGAGTGTCACGCCCCGAGCCTTTATTATAGCGGAAGACTAACTCGGGAATCGTGAACAGCCAGCATGGTAAGCCTCTTGCAAGCAAGAACGATCAAAGCGCAAGACAATCACACATGAGAATGCAATTGCACAATAATTTAACTCAACTCCAACTTTATTTCATTAATAATCAAAATATTCTAATACAATAACTTTTCAACTATCTTTCATCCATCAGACTCAAGGAAAAAGGAAATTACAAAGACTCGATCTAAACAATAGTGACTTTCCTAAGTCTTCACTCTCATTTTGATAAGACTTTCAATCGCTCTCGGACCCGCTACATGTATAACTCGAATCCAAATTCATATCACTTTCATCACCTGAAAAGATTGGAAAATAGGTAATGAGCACACTTGCTCAGTAGGTATCTTCACATCAACATGAAGGCACTATTAAAGTAATTAGCATTTTAGCTCTAAAGAATATGGCAAAATCATGCGAGTACGATCAATCATGCGATTAAACCAAAGTAACAAAGATGATCATGTAAGATAGAATGAACAAGTATGATTTAGCTAGAATGTAACAAGAATATGATATCGCCTTCCATGAACAAGAATATACTAGAAAGTCATGTAACAATCAAGAATGTACTCTTCACTTAGTAGCAAGTACTTCATGAATTTCTGTGGAATATCATGTAACAAACTAAAAAGTCATGTACGTGTATATATCGTGTCGTGGATTTTCACTTCACGAGCCGTGGATCTTCACTTATTTATAGAGAAAGTACTCCCAGCGCAATGCGACGCCAGTAGCATCATACCCCATGGTTTATAATAGTATGTTTCCGACAATCAGTCGAGGGGACTAGCATAGAGCCCTTGAACACAATCAGTGCTCGATCCGCATCTTCAAGTATAAATCAAGCTACTTCCACGCATGTAAATAATGTGGCCAAGAATGTGTAATTTCAACAATAGGTTCAAGATAAAGGAATCCATCATAAGAATGCTTCTATTTGAAATAAAGAATTTCAATAAACATATTAAAATTAGGTTATGCCATGAAAATAAATCAGCAGCATAACGGTACGTTTCTTAACTTCCATAATTTAAAATTAAGTATCTTGAGCAATATGACAAGTCCTAGACCATCAATAATCCATCTAGGAACTTCAAAATATCAACCCTTGGATCAAACCTCGGGTTAAAGTACTGTGATGGTCAATTAATGGGCCGTTACATGAACGTGACGGTCTATAATTGGGCTGTTATAATAGACTTAATTCGAGAAAGAATAATTGGACTCAGTAAATGTGACAGTTGTCTACTAGACCGTTAGATGGGCCTGACGGTCGAGTAATAGGCCGTTACATAGTCAAAACCAGAAAACATCGATAGTACTTTCTAATCAATTGGGCTTTAATGGTACAACCAACTCGGCGTCCTAGTGGGAATCCTAGGCTCGCGGAGAATTACGGAGGCCTTGAAACCAGATTTCCTAGTCCATTGGAAGGAATATCTAATAGAGAGGTCCTCAAGTTCAAGAATATGTTCCTATGGTGCAAAGTGTGAACTAATGATCATATACCGGAATATATGCCATGTACTTAGAGAAATTGACTCTATAGACAGAAAAGAATGTGTAACAATGTGAAACCATGATAAAACTCTGTCAATACATTAGTTAAAACATGTTTTTAAGATAAAACTATAGAGTTTTAGCAAATGAAATTAACATGTACTTAAAATAACTCAAAGTGCATGAGTCAATTTATAAACTCAAGGTCATGAAAATAACTCAAAACTTAGATATCTAGGCTTATTTATAAGTAAGTTTGACGGTCCCCAATTCTGTCTTGAATTTATAGAATCCAGTACTCTGGCGGTCTAAGACAGGTGCGTCAAATATCTATGACGGTTCATTGTGGAGCCGTCAGAGTGTTGTAACGCTCTAATCCTGGTCCGTCAGAGATTTCAAAGAATTTTAAGTACAACAGGCAGTGTGACGGCTTATTGTAAGGCCGTCAGGGTCATGTGACGGTCTAACTAAGAGAACTACTAACAATAAGTAAAAGATCTATGGTTTAAAACCTTTCATGTAAAAAGAATCAAAATAAACAACTACTCTAGTCATGACAGAACGAAGAATAGGCCATCTAGATGGATAGGTTTGCAGTGAATGAACAAGAGAATAACTTTTATCTTTAATTTAGGCTAAGGACATGCATGTATGCATAGACCTACTAAAATATGAAATTCAAGGTCTATAGTGCATGGAATCAAGTAAAACAAGAGGACTTATATCCCTAACATGATATTCTTGCCGTTCATGAGATAACCTACCTCTTTACTGGGCTTCAACTTCCAATTTGGGACTGCAAGACACGCCCTAGTTCTTTCCTTCCAGTGAGTTTTTAGCAACTTCACGTCGCTCTAATTCCTCAATCTCTTGACCTAAGGACGTGAAATTTTGAGAGTAAGAAGGTGAAACTAAGGGGAACAAGAAGTTATAAAGACACTTAGGCTAATTACCTCGATTTGGTGTTCTAATCTCCTGATCTTCAGTAGACTTTCGCTCAGATTCCTGTGTTGCTATGGTCGAACCAGCAACTTTGGAAGCTTCAAAGTCCTTATGTAGTTGATCTCCTAGAATGAAATTTTGAGGAAGATTAGTCTTATGTATAAGGAACAAAAAGTTCTAAAGAACTTACCCGAAATACTATCTCCTTACCTTAATTCCACGCGAGCCAATGTAGGGGCCACGCAGGTCAAAACTAGGGTCTATTTATAGGTTCTAGCTTGGGTTTTGTGGATTAGATCGATTCTAGAGTCCTTGTTAAAGCTTAGATCGACTTCTGAGAGTCCTTAACACGTTTACTAGTCCTCTCATCTCGATCCCTAAGAGATAGACTAGCAAAATCCAATCTTTTTACTTGTTCTTCCATTCACGGAACTGACAGAGCGTAACGATCGAGTCTTGGCGCGTTACATGCTTGTGGCGGTCGCGCGATAGACCGCTACAGTCACTGTGCGTAGAATTCAACTTAATTCAAACTCTTTTATTTGTTTTATCCACATAATTATCTATAAAAGGATATTTATCATTTAAAATTTGTGAATAGGCTAAATAACCTTCTAGAATATGGGCCAAACTTAATGGGCTTGGTCCATAAACCTTTTGGGTTTTATTTATCAAAGCTGGATTAATATTTTAACATAATTGGGCCTTATAATCAATTTGAGCATTATAATTTCTATTAAAATTCCAAAAAATTCTTAAAATAATCTAGAAATTATTTATATAAATTTTGGGGCACTACACCCTCCCCCACTTAGAAGAATTTGGTCCCCAAATTCATGGATTATATGGAGAGTGTACTTACAGTTGAATAATTCCAGGAATCTTTTCCGCATGGCTTCTTCCATTTCCCAAGTTGCTTCAGACGGCCATGATTTCTTCCATTGAATTTTGACCATAGGAATAGCTTTATTCCTTAGTTGACGCACTTCCCGTTCCAGAATCTTTATTGGTTTTTGCTCGTATGTCATATCCTTCTGAATCTCCAAATTATCGTAAGTGATAACATGGTAAGGATCATATACATACCTTTTCAACATAGAGACATGAAATACGTCATGAACTCCTGCTAATTGTGGAGGTAAAGCTAATCTATAAGCCACTTCACCGACCCTTTCGAGAATTTCAAATGGGCCAATGAACCTCGGAGTTAGCTTACCTTTGATGCCAAATCTTTGAATACCACGACCCAGAGAAACCTTTAAATACACCTGATCTCCTACCTGAAACTCCAAGTCGCGCCTTCGATTGTCAGCATAAGATTTCTGCCTATCTTGTGCCACCTACAATCTTTCTTGAATGAGCTTAATTTTCTCTGAAGAATCCCTGATAATGTCGGGGCCTAGAATTTTCCTTTCCTCTATTTCATTCCAACATATCGATGATCTACAGCTTTTTCCATATAAAGCTTCAAAAGGTGCCATTTGTAGGCTGGCCTAATAACTGTTGTTATATGCAAATTCCACCAGAGGCAAGTGATCATGCCAACTTCCTCCGAAATCAATAGCACAAGCCCTAAGCATATCTTCCACCACTTGATTTGTTCTTTCTGTTTGACCATCAGTTTATGGATGGAATACTGTGCTAAAATTCAATATAGTCCCCAGTGAATGTTGTAGACTCTTCCAGAATTGCGATGTGAATCTAGGATCTCTATCAGATATGATAGTGACAGGGACACCATGTAGCTTGACAATTTCCTTCATGTATAAGGCTGCTAGAATGTCTACAGACCATCGACTTTTGATTGGTATAAAATGTGCAGATTTTATCAATCGGTCTATGATTACCCATATACCGTCGTGTCCACCCCTTGTCTTTGGTAAACCCATAATGAAATCCATTCCTATACTTTCCCATTTCCATGCTGGAATATCTAAGGGATGTAATTTACCTGCAGGTAGAAAATGCTCTACCTTTACTTGTTGACAAGTGAGATAGCGGGACACGAAATCAGCTATTTCCCTCTTCATATTGGGTCACCAGAATTTTCTTTTGAGATCTTGATACATTTTTGTACCACCTGGATGAATGGTGTATTTGGATTTATGTGCTTCTTCTAGGATTAGTTTCTTTGTATCCTCATGATCTGGTACACGCACTCGACCCTTAAATAGTAATTTTTCATCATTGGAAATAGAAAAATCCGGCTTATGTTCTATGTTGGGTTTAATCTCCAGTAATACATGATCATCATTTAACAGCTTGACCAGATCTTCTATTAATGTAGGTTGAGCTTGAATATTAGCTATGAAATAAGCTTATTCCTTTATGTCAATATCTAAGTTTAACTGAGCAAATTGAAGAATAAGATTAGTCATACTAATCATAAGACTTGATAGCTTTCCCATTGGTTTTCTGCTGAGTGTATCTGCTACAGCATTAGTCTTGTCAGGATGATATTGAATAGCAAAATCAAAGTCTTTGAGATATTCTAACCATCTCCTCTGCCTCATATTTTGTCCCTTTTGAGAGAATAAGTATTTCAAGCTTTTATGGTCCGAGTAGACCGTGAATTTCTCTCCATAGAGATAATGACGCCAAATTTTTAAGGCGAAAATGATGGCAGCCAATTCCAAATCATGCACAGGGTAATTTTCCTCGTGACTTTTCAATTGTCTTGAAGAATAATTGATTACCTTTCCATTCTGCATGAGGATGCACCCTAAGCCAATCCCAGACGCATCCGTATATACTTCGAATCCACCACCTTCCACCGGTAGTGATAGAATAGGAGCTGTAGTAAGATGGTTCTTAAGAGTTTGAAAACTCTTTTCACATTCCTCTGACCAGACGAAATGATTTTCTTTTCTTGTGAGTCTAGTTAAAGGAACAGCAATGTTTGAGAAGTCCTTAATGAACTTCCTATAATAACCAGCTAGACCCAGAAAGCTTCTTACTTCTGATACAATCGTTGGCCGGCTCTAGTTTCTTATAGCTCCTACTTTAGAAGGATCCACAGCGATACCTTCTTTTGAAATGATGTGGCCTAGGAATGAAACTTCCTTGAGCCAGAATTCACACTTGTTAAGCTTGGCATAAAGTTTATGTTCTCTAAGTGTTTGTAAAGCTATCTTCAGATGTTCTTCATGTTCCTTTTTTGTTCTGGAATATACCAAGATGTCATCAATGAAGATGGCGATTAACTAGTCCAGATATGGCGGGAAACCATTGTTCATAAGTTGCATAAATGCTGCTGGGGCATTTGTTAACCCGAACGGCATTACCACGAATTCATAGTGGCCATAACGACTTCAAAAAGCTGATTTATAAATGTCTTCTTCTTTAATTCTAAGCTGATGATAACATTACTTGAGGTCTATCTTGGAGAAATACTCTGCTCCTAAAAGCTGATCGAAGAGCTCATCAATACGCGGCAACAGATACTTATTTTTGATTGTAAGTTGATTCAGTCGCCGGTAGTCGATACACAGCCTGAAAGAGCCATCCTTCTTCTTGACAAAGAGAACTAGCGCACCACAGGGGGATGTGCTAGGTCTGATGAAACCCTTGTCTAGTAGTTCTTGCAACTGCCTTTTTAATTCTTTAAGTTCCGTGGGGGGACATCCTGTAAGGGGCTATAGAAACAGGTGATGCTCCTGGAATGAGTTCAATGGTGAAGTTTACTTCCATCTTGGGTGGTAAACTGGGTAATTCGGATGGGAACACATCTGGGAACTCATTTACAATAGGAACGTCTGCTAGGATGATTTCCTTGGACTCGCTAGCAATGACAGAAGCAAGAAAAGCTTCACATCCTTGCGAGATGAGTTTGCAAGCGTGAAGAGAAGATATGATAGTGGGATGTCTCATATACTTGATGCCAAGGAAAGAAAATCTTGGAAGATCAGGTTTTCGAAAGGATATAATCCTATTTCGGCAGTTAATATCAGCATCATGATCTATAAGGCAATCTACCCCTAAAATGGCATCATAACCTTTCATGTCATGGCATACTAAGTTTGCGGGGAGATTGTGACCTTCCACTGTTACCTCACCATCAGGATAATACTCGGTAAGTTTTGTTCCAGAACCTAACGGTGTAGTAATAGCAAGATCGGAAGGTAAGGGAACTAATGCAATTGGTAATATTTTTACAAAAGTAGTGGAGATAAAAGAATAGGAGGCACCAGTATCAAATAGCACAAATGTAGGATGGGAACAAATTTGAAGGGTACCTTCCATAAGTCCACCATCCTTGGGTGCTTCTTCTTCTTCTAGAACAGCATTGAGGCGAGATTGCCTCTTACGTCCTCCATCAGACAATTGATCCTTCATAAGGGGGCAATCTGGCATACGATGCTCCATGCTTCCACAACGTAGACACGCACCAAGGCACTTCCAATATTCTTCAGCCGAATGGCCGAACTTCTCGGGAAATGTGCAAGCCGCCATGACTTGCTCCTTCTCTTCTTTGGCTTTCTTGTGCTTCTGGGAACTTCCACCATTCTCGCTCCTGGATCTTTTCTTACTATCACGACTTTTATGAGGTTCCGTGATGCTAAATTTCTCCTTCTTATAACGCCGATCAAATTGACGGCTAGACTCTTCTCCTTTACCTTTCAATTTCTCGACCTTCTTTAAGCTCCTTTTACATAAATATGCACGCTGAACCATCTCCGCATAGGTACAGATATTTTGGGTCCCGAGCTACTGAATGAAACTGGGTCGTAACCCATCCATAAATCGATTAGCCTTCAATAAATCGGTACTAATTAAATGCGGTGCATAGGGTGCTAGCCTGGAGAATTGAAGTTCATACTCCGCGACTGTCATCATTCCCTGACGAAGAGAGGCGAACTCCATAGCCTTTCTTTCTTTAACATGTTCAGAGAAGTACTTAGCACGAAATTGAGTGAGAAAATCGTCCCATGTATGAGGTGCATCGGCCGGAGGTATAGGTACTGACTTCCACCATGTGCGTGCATCTTTACTGAGTTGGAAGGTTACGAGACACACTTTTTCTTGATCTGTGCATTGGATGACATCAAAGATGCCATTCATCTCATCTATCCAATTTTCTACGTCATCTGGATTAAAAGAACCATAGAAACGCGGAGGGTTTAAACTTTAAAAATTACGATGCAAGTCACCAGCCCTCGCCCCTGCGCCTGCCTGGGCCATAGTTTGTAATGCCTGAGTAAGGCCAGCAACCGCTTGTTGCATGCCACCCCAATCTACGCGATGAGCCATTGTAATAATGAGGTACCGAAGAGAAATAACAATTGTTAATTCTCATGGAATTAGGAAAGAGATTAATCTTAAAACTAATTAACTATCTTATCCCGGGCTCTACCCAATTCTCGCATGGGTGAGGAAATTTCTTCCTTAGTTAATAGGTAGGGGTCCTTAAACCTGGGACTTATCCTATGACGTGACTCTTTTCCCTAAGTCCTGAGACTTAGGCTCTGATACCAACTTAATTGTCACGTCCCGAGCCTTTATTACAGCGGAAGACTAACTCGGGAATCGTGAACAGCCGACATGGTAAGCCTCTTACAAGCAAGAACGATCAGAGCGCAAGATAATCACACATGAGAATGTAATTGCATAATAATTTAACTCAACTCCAACTTTATTTCATTAATAATCAAAATATTCTAATACAATAACTTTTCAACTATCTTTAATCTATCAGACTCAAGGAAAAAGGAAATTACAAAGACTCGATCTAAACAATAGTGACTTTCCTAAGTCTTCACTCTCATTTTGATAAGACTTTCATTCGCTCTCGGACTCGCTACTTGTATAACTCGAATCCGAATTCGTATCACTTTCATCTCCTGAAAAGATTGAAAAATAGGTAATGAGCACACTTGCCTAGTAGGTATCTTCGCATCAACATGAAGGCACTATTAAAGTAATTAACATTTTAGCTCTAAAGAATAAGGTAAATGTTGTGCCCCTTGTGCCTTGATGATATTGTGTAGTTTTGATGATAGCAAACACCATGAGTCATGTGAGATTAGAATATATAGATGTTCTGCATGCAATCTCTACATACATGGTTCAATGCATGTTTCATCTTTCAGTATACATAGTCTGTGCATACTTTGTTTACGCATTGAAAGTCGATGCGTGTACATTGCATCTGTCGGGACTATACATCGCTGCATGTTATCAAGTCTGTACAACCCACGTTGCTTCACTCGACCAAGTGAGTGCAAGCACTATTCATCCATTAGCTCAGTTCGCAGCTAAGTCAGTACAGCCCATGTTCTTCATGCATATACATAGTTAGTGCATCTTTTTGCATCATTTTGTCTCACGCATACACATAGTCAGTGCATCGATTTGGCTCACGCATACACATAGTTAGTGCATCGCTTTGCCTCACGCATACACAAATACACAAAGTCCATGCAACTCTTGGTGCTGCATGGACACAAGTCTGTACAACCTTTGTTGATACTAGGGGTTAAGTTCGTGCATAGTTTCATTAGGTCTGTGCATTATGCATTCATGCTTAAACTCTAGGCACAGCAAGTTGGTGCATCGTCTCGTCCCATGCACACAAAAGTCTATACACATCTCGTTGGCATGCCTGAGCATTCCTCTTTTAATGTGCATACTTTCCTATATGCATACTGCATTACACGCCATCAAGTCTGTACAATCTTTTTGATTTCATGCATACACAAAGTCAGTGCATACTTAGTCACCAAGTTCGTGCAACTCCTGTTGCAGCATGAACTCAAGTCTGTACAACTTTTGTTGCTGCACGCGACTAACTCAGTGCATGTGTGCATCTTTCTAAACAAAGTCTGTACATTCTTCAGTAGCAAGTCGATGCATCTTTTTGCTTCATGCACACAAGGTCTGTATATTCTCTGGTGGCATGTCCGTGCATTCATCTTCATTGTACATACTTTCTTATATGCATCAAGTCCATACATGTCTCGATGGCATGTCCGTGCATTCATCTTCATTGTACATACTTTCTTATATGCATACTGCATTATATGCATCAAGTCTGTACATTCATTGATGGCATGTCTGTGCATCTCTTGTACAGTGCACACAAAGTATGTACATTCTTTTGTGGCATGCATGTGCATCTCTTGTTTCATACATACATAAAGTTCGTGCATGAATATCAAGTCTACACATGGTTGCCTTGATGACTTAGCAAGTCTATACATTCTCGAACCAACTATGTGCATCTTTCTACTATCCTCATATTGCTTCTAACAAATATTAAGTCTGACATTGGTAGGATATCTGCTCGAGGAGTTTAAGAAAGGCACGTGATTTAATAACAATCCTCATTCCAAGATGCTGCCACGTGGACTCGTACTCATCCCGATTCTGACAAGTGACGAGTGTCTCCTGAAGCTTCTAAGTTGGAGCGCTCCCTCCACACGCCTAGGGCAAGACTACGTAAACTCCATCTGATAGAGGATAAATATTTTGTTTCCTACAATCAAGAAGACATCTCTCCGACAGAAGAAGAAGAAAATTAGAGAGAGCAGAAGATGAGTAGAGGAGGAGAGTGTTCGAAAAAGAAAGAGTGAGCAGTAAAGAAGAAGAAGAAGAAGAAAGAGAGATCGAGAGTTTAGAAGAAGAAGAAGAGAGTCATCTGAAGCTTTGTCTCTACTGGACCGTGGATCAAATCCAGGCTAGTCAGCTCTTTGAGAGCCACTTTGTGTTTTATCGTCTACAACTTTCTGTTGCTGTGTCCTTTCCATATTTTGTTTTATTTTTTTACCTTTGTTTCAAGCTGTTTGTCAACAGAGCAAGCTGTGTTGCTCAGCGGGCAGAGGAGGATTCCTCTGTACAGGTTAAGCTGTAGTCCCCAGCGGTTGCAGAGGTGTGGTATCTTCTGGACGGGTTAAGCTGTAAGCCCTAGCAGATGGCGAAGCTGTAATGCCCAGTGGTCAAGCTGTTAGTCAGCAGTTTGTAGGCAAGCTGTGTCACCCAGCGATTTTCAAGCTGTTTGGCAGCGGAATCCACACTCTGGTTTGAGTGTGGGGTGGACGCAGGTCTGGAGGACCGAACCACCTTAAAAATCTTCTGTGCAGTGGTTTGATTGCCTATTGTGTTTCGCTAGATGCATGCTTAGGCCGATCTGTTTCTTCAGTCTAGTAGAAATTTGGTTTGCACACTAAACATTTGATTTCGGTTCCATGAGAACCAATTTGTTTAGATAAATTGAGTAGTCTATGTAGCTTGCATAGCTTGCATAGGGTAGATCTAGAGGTTAATTCATCTGATCTATTTCTCGTTGTTTGAAGTGAGGACCCAAGTCTATCGAGGCTCCATTTTGCTTTAATTCTGCATCTCTAATTGTTATAGATTTTAAATGGGAGAAATTTTTTAAAGGGGAGATTCATTCACCCCCCTCTGAATCCATCGCACCGATCCCAACAATTGGTATCAGAGCGGGTCACTGATTCATCAGATCCAACGATCTGTAGTGGATCCTGCTATTTCCGGTGCCTTGATTGATTGTGTAGATTGTCTAGCATCTCGTTTAATTGTCATGGATTCTGTGCCTGAAGTTCCAATGTTTGATGGATTGTGTTTCTCTGACTGGCATAGAGAGTTTAAGGATTACATGAATTTCATAGATTCAAATCTGCTGATTTTGATTGAACATGGACCTTATGATATACCAGTGAATAAGTCAGACTGGAATATTGGTCACGAGTTGATGAATACTGAAAATAGAAAAGCCTTGAAAATGTTGAAGGGGGCTATAAGGGCTAATGTACTTTCATGTGTTGGGACGGTGCGATCGATACAGAGGGGGGGTGAATGTATCCCCTTCAAGAATATTGCCCAAAATATAAACAATTCGCCTGCTACTAGATACAGTTGCAGAATAAAAGCTATCGAGTTCAAATAGACATTTGATCGACCAGATGAGCTGCTGACTATACTAGTGGAACCTGATGAAGTCTAATGCCAAATGACAGTACAATGCAAACTAGACTCACTTACCAAGATGTAAAGCTGAAGGCCACTGTAAATCGAAACAAGACTATTCAAACAACATGTGAAACAGATGGAAGATATGGAAGAGCACACCACAAGCAAACCACAGAACAGCAGGGTTTTTAGGTGGTTCGGTCCACAGACCTACGTCCACCCCTCACTCCCAACCGGAGTGAGGCTTCTACTAGCACAAGCTAGAAACCACAGACTCAGTCTGCAACAGGTGTTGCCATACAGCTTGACCAGGGGAACAAACTCCCCTCTTCCTCCCAACCGGAGGGACACCCCAAGTGATTCCCAGCCACTTGGAAACCAGAGGTCGCAGACCTCTCTTCCTCCAGACCAGGAGGGACCCCTGAACTTGCAACCCACAAGCCCAGAACCGGAGAACAGATCTCCCTTCCTCCAAACTGGAGCGAAACACACAAGTGACTTCCAGCCACTTGCAAACTAGAGGTCGCCGACCTCTCTTCCTCCAGACTAGGAGGGACCCGACCTCAGACCAGAGGATCAGAAGAACTCAGTAAATCAGATCGAATAAAAATAAAAATAAGAAACGAAAATAACACAGCAAACATAAGCTGTAAATGAAAGAACATCAGATGTGGCTCCCATGGAGCTGACTGGCCTGGATTTGATCCACGGTCCAGTAGACAGATCTTCAGTAACTTCTTCCTTTTTCTCCACGAACTCTCTCTCTCTCTATCTCTCTTTCTTTCTCTTCTGCTCTCCTTTTCTCTCACGTTGTTCTCTCCTTCTTCTCTTCAACTCTTTTTCTTCTTGTCGGCTCACTCTTCTTCTATTTCTTCTTCTTCTCTTTTTCTTCTTCTTCTCCTTTTCTGGATCGAAGGGCTTTCTGCTCTCCAGGCTTCTTCTTCGATCAGCCTCCATCTGAAGACGAAGGCTCCAATATATACCAGCAGCGGCTAGGGCGTGTGTCTTCCACATTACCTGCCCAATACTTGGCCCACGTGTCAGCAACTAGAGTCAGGTGGCGTCAACTCACTTGCTCCAAAGGGTTGACGCAGCCTTCAAGGACATTCTACAGCAAATCTCAAGTCTGCTGCGTTGACTCCATCAGCCTGCTGCGTTGACGCATCGGTGATCCCGTGATCAAGTCTTCAACAGATAGACGTGCTGCGTCGACGCTCTCAGCATGCTGCGTTGACGCATTGGTGTTCCAGCATCTGAACTTAGATGGCTTCTGCCCTCTCACGTTTCGTGTGGAGTGCGTTGACGCATTGTGGAACTGCGTCCACCCTCTGGTCACCTTGTCGATCCATCAACCTGCTGCGTCGACGCCACTTGATGAATGCGTTGATGCACCAGAGTAATCCAGTAAGCCATTGGCTCTTCCTTTGTAACTACTGCGTCGATGTTGCTCTATTTTGTCATTGACGCAGTGAAACAACTCGTGAGGGTCTCTGCTTCATGGAGTTAACATTGTGGATATCAGTGAAGGCTTCTTCAACTGATGCGTGGACGCTTTAAGCTCCCAGCGTCGACCCTGTTCCCTTCAGCAACAAGAATGAAGTCATAAGGTTTAAGTATGTACATTGTAGTGTATATACTTCGAAAGAAACAGTCCAATGTATATATACTTCAAGAACTCTAGACAATGGACGCTGTATAGACTTCAGATGCTTTGAACGCTTGATCAATATATAGACTCTGAATCGATAAGGCAGGCTGTACAGACTATAAGAAGGTTGAAGCACTGTGTAGACTTGATTTGGCATGGAGTGTATAGACTTGAAGTCTGAAGACGATGTATAGACTTGGTGAACACTACAACATCAATCGGATGTATAGAGTTGGTGAAATGAAGTCCAGTGTACAGACTTGCAGATACGAAGCCGATGTACAGACTTAGAAGGATTTGAACGGGAGAGTGTATAGACTTGGTTCCTGTAGCAGTGTATAGACTTTAAGTGTAGCTAAAGCTTCGAGCGTAGGAATTGACCAGAATGTATAGACTTTCAATGAGGGAGCATTGTGTAGACTTGGGAAGTCTGAGCCAGTGTACAGACTTTGCAAGAGTGAGACGATGCAAGAGACGCTGAAGGACCGATGTACAGACTTTATCAACACAAACTGGCTGCACAGTCCACTGTATAGACTTGATGATATGAACTGAGGGGTCGACCCATCAGCACAAGGGGTCGACGCACCACAGACTAGACCAATGAATAAATGCAGTAAAGTTAAAGAGGCACCAAGCGTCAACGCATTGCCCAAGCAGCGTGGACGCAGCAGATCAAATATTTCTTACTGCTACCTCTGAAGTGCCTTGGCAGCGTCGACGTTGCAGTTCGATGGGTCGACGCTGCAGTATCAAACTGCAGTCTTAAGAGCAACAGTAACATGACTGAACATAATCAAATATGCAATGCCATATCAGAACTTATGAAGAACTGCATTATGATCAGAAGGTGAATAATAGCATGATGACTCACACAGCAAGATGACTCGCAGTGAGTAACTCACTCCAAAGACCAATCATCAAAACCACCATTAAAACCATCATCAAAACCACATGGGCACAACAATCTCCCCCTTTTTGATGATGGCAACACTACACAGTGAGTCAATCTGATGACTCAAACTATTCTCCCCCTTTGACTTCATCAAAAAGAAAATAGTTTGAGAAATTAAAGCAACCAGCATGCTATAATTGAAAAACAATCTCCCCCTTTGGCAAAAATCTCCCCCTTTGATATAGTCAAGATGAACCATGGGAAGGTAAGAATGCAGATGCAGATGGAGATTAGAAAATTCAAGATCACAATTCTCCCCCTTTAAGTGGAATCTTATGAGATGAATGGAACGGAGATCATAGGGGCAAAGAAGGACAAGTTCAGGTCAATGAGCAGAAGAGGTTCAATTAGCAGATTTTTAAAGAGGCTTCAACTACAAGAATTTCAGTCAGATTTTCAAGGAAATGTCATTCTCATAAATCCAAATCAGAATATTTCAAAGTCTTCCATTATAAGGGCTTATGAATGAATTTTATTGATCAGCATGGTTTAAACATGATGTATGCAGAGTTTATCAATAAAATTCTGTATTGATATCTAAAACCATGGTTTAATAAAAATGAACCAAGCCCTCATATTTATCTTGATAAAACTCCCTTTCTCTTACACAATCAAATTTATTGACTTCTTTCGGAATTACATGCATCAGTATTGAAATCAAGCAATTATGAAGTCATATGATTTTGTCTAGGGTTGTAGCAATTTGATTTTAGCATCAATATTCAGATATTTCAATTCGTTCAACAATTTTTCATGCTACAAATTTTACGAGCACTCTAGTTCAGTGCACACCTTATAACTAGAGGATATACCTTGATCAGAGGCCAATATCCCTAAGCACTTAGTGTGACTAACTGTCATGCTTTATATGAACAGAGATAGCATTTACACATCATGACACACTGTAAATCATTTCTTGATGAGTGAGTTGTATTTCTCAGTGTGCATGTCATTGCTCTGCCTGAAATTCAATTATTCTTAATCAGAGTTAACTATGGTACCTCATAACACAGTCCTTTGGACATGTGTTTCTCAGTGACCAAGGTCATTGCTCTGCCAGAAAATACCCTTTAGACATTTCAGAAAAATTCATTTGCTTCAAATCAATAACAATTTCATGTACTTAACCAAATAAAGTCATGTATTCAATAATGCAGATTTCAGAAGATTTTACAAAACAACATGAAATAGATGGTCAATATTTATTAAACATGCTTCAGATATTTTTAAGAGATTTTAAAGTCAAACTCATTGAATACATTAAACTTAAACCACATGAGTTATTTCAGTCATTCATAAAAATGTATAATAGAAGATTTCTAGTTCAAGAATTTTCAGATTTATGATCGAGATAGTCCCATTGAAATCTTCATGACAGACTGATAGAATTCTGAAGCCAAATGATACCAATTGATAGGAGAGATTTTGAAGCTCAGTGTTTTCCGAATAAGATCAAGATTTGTCACTTAAAAACAATGAGGAAAAGGTTATGCACAACAAGTAAGATATCAGGAGGTCTGGCAAGTTTCAGGATTTTCAAGGATAACATGCAGTGAATTCTGACAGAGATGTATGCACTTGACCACCTGCATGCAATGCATTGACTCCCCCTGACACTATGCATTCAGACAATCTTTTTGGCATTTTTCATGAAATGCAATGCAATTAACTACATGCATGCAAAGACTCAACACTGAATGCTACGCAAGGACATGCAATTAACTCCCCCTGAAAACATGCAATGTTTGCCATGAGACACTGAACATATGATTTTGATTCATGCACATTCAGACTGCCCTATCAAGCAAAATGACCCATGGTACTAGGCGGAGCACTTGGTCTAAAAGACCACCTCACACATAGTAGGAACCTCCAGACAGATTTCCCTGTCTTTTGGTAGCTTACCATTTATATACCATTGAGGTCATGCATGATAATTCAACATGGGCAGCATGCATGGATCAAATTTCAACTTATCAGATTTTTCAGGATGCAATGGACAGATTTTCAATGAACTATGCAATAGACAAATTTCAAGCCACATACATAAGCAGTTCAGATTATTCAGAATGCAATTTGTTTTCAGAGTTCATGCATTTCAACAATTATCAAACAACTACAAATGGCAGATATGCAGGAATACATCAAATCAGATATGCAATGAGTTTCAAAATAAGAAATGCAGAGAGTTTACCTGAACAGTGTGAGAATGGGGTTTTCATTCTTGAGTGCCTTGGATTAATAACCCCTTTTATTCTTCAGCTTCCAAGGCACACCTGCAACAGACACATCATTTTGATGCAGCAGGTACCCAAGAAAACTTGGGTCCTGGATTAGCAGTGACACCTTTGGTAGGTGTTCTAAACAATTTTCTAGCAGCATGGTCATCAGACTTCATCAAGTAGCAGGTTTTCATTGAATGACCAGATGTGCCACAATAATAGCAAGATGCAGCATGTTTCATATTAGATTTATGCGCATTCTTATAAACATGATTTTTATGTTCATATGTATGAAAATTTTTATTAACAGAATTAAAATTCTGTTTACCAAAACCAGTCTTGTTTCGGTATCCTGCCAGCCAACAGGTTGCAGCCCTATGACCTGGCTTTCCACAGTTAAAACAATGAGAGGCCTTCCTCTTAAAATTGAGTTCATTATTGCCATAGCCTCTTTGGGCATGCCAACAGTCCTTGACTGTATGGCCATGCTTTCTACATTCAGAACATGTAGGAATCTTTCTTTTAAATGCAAATTTATTCCTATCATAATCATTTCTGTCTGCAGGGAGATTGACAGTTTTAGAATTAAATTTTCTACCCTGAGCATGCCAACAGTCAATGGCCCTGTGGCCCAATTTGCCACAGTGAAAGCATTCAGTTTTCTTTTTGTTCTGAGCAGAAACATGTTTCCTAGCATGCTTTCTGTTGTCTTGTTTCAGAATAAAGTAATTATCCATAATGTGGCCAACCCTACCACAGTAATGACATGAATTCTTGTTTTTATGAGCATGTGTATGTGTGTTCATGTCAAGCACAGATTGAACTTTCTCAACATATTTAAAATCAGTCTTTTTCTTGGTGACAGGGAAGTTCTTGTGATGTACAGCATGCACTTTTTCAATGTGATTCAATCCCTTCTTCACATGACTGACTTTTTCCATTTTTCTAGTTTGTTTCTGATTCTTCTGAATATTTGGTTGTTTATTTTCTGAGGTGGTGGCTACATCTGATGCTTTGATAAAAGATGTCATTAGCTTGTTTTTGAAAGCTTTTTTATTGACATTGTTGTAGCCTAACCCTTCCTTTTGAGTATTGACCTTAACACCTAACAACCTGTCCATATTTTCTTATCCTTCCACAAATTTTGACAAGAATTTATTCAAATCTTCAATTTCATTTTCCAGAGAAACGATGTGTATTTCATAACTGGCAATCTATTGTTCATTGCAATTTACACATTCGCTTAGCACCTTGTTTGCAATTTTACATTCCTCAACTTCTTGTTCCAGATTTCTCAATTTTTTAGATTCTTCAATGTAAACAGATTTTCCTTTTTCTAAGAGAAGAAGTTTCTCTGACATAGCAGTGTTCAACTGCTTCAATCCTTCAACCTCTTTGATTAGTTTGTCATTTTTTGATTTCAGATTTTCATTAACAGATTTTCTGAGAGACTTTTTTTCAGATCTTAAAAATTCAACATGTTTCTTAAGCTCTTGATTATCAAAAAAACAAGCATCATAAGATTGCTTCAGATTTGAACAATTTTCACATGATAAATGAGAACCATTTTGATCAACCTTTAATTTTTTATTTTCAGATTTTATTTTTCCATACTTTTCATACAATTCAGCATACATTTCCTTCAAATAATCAAAGGTCATTTTGTCCGAGTCAGATTCAGAGTTTACCTCTTCATCAATATCATCTTCATTCTGACTGCTGCCTTGATTGCTGCCACTTGGATTACTTCTGTTAGCCATCATGCAGCTGTCCTCGTTTACCCTGTGAAATTACTTCAGCCTATCCAGGATGTCCTTTGCTGAGCTTCAATTATGAAGACAAGACCATAAGGCTCTGTCAGTAGCTGCTTTCATCAGGTTAAAGGCTTTCTGATTTTCTCCATCCTTTGATCTGTGTCTATCGGTCCATTTGGACACTTTCGTTGGTAAGGTGTGAGGACATTGTGAAATTAATTTCCACATATCAGGATTAGCAGAATTAACATAAGCATGTAAAGCAGTGTACCACTGACTGAAATCAGAACCACTAAAGACGGGTGGAAGAGCCATTGAAAACAAATAGCGAGTAAATTCAAAGCAATAGGAATATTTATGCACTAAAAACAAATTAGCACCTAAGACTGCAAGATCGAATCTGCAGGTCGCTGGACCTTGTATGCAGACACCGCTCTGAAACCAATTATTGGGACGGTGCGATCGATACAGAGGGGGGGTGAATGTATCCCCTTCAAGAATATTGCCCAAAATATAAACAATTCGCCTGCTACTAGATACAGTTGCAGAATAAAAGTTAACAAGTTCAAATAGACATTTGATCGACCAGATGAGCTGCTGACTATACTAGTGGAACCTGATGAAGTCTAATGCCAAATGATAGTACAATGTAAACTAGACTCACTTACCAAGATGTAAAGCTCAAGGCCACTGTAAATCGAAATAAGACTATTCAAACAACCTGTGAAACAAATGGAAGATATGGAAGAGCACACCACAAGCAAACCACAGAACAGCAGGGTTTTTAGATGGTTCGGTCCACAGACCTACGTCCACCCCTCACTCCCAACCGGAGTGAGGCTTCCACTAGCACAAGCTAGAAACCACAGACTCAGTCTGCAACAGGTGCTGCCACACAGCTTGACCAGGGGAACAAACTCCCCTCTTCCTCCCAACTGGAGGGACACCCCAAGTGATTCCCAGCCACTTGGAAACCAGAGGTCGCCGACCTCTCTTCCTCCAGACCAGGAGGGACCCCTGACTTGCAACCCACAAGCCCAGAACCGGAGATCAGATCTCCCTTCCTCCAAACCGGAGCGAAACACACAAGTGACTTCCAGCCACTTGCAAACCAGAGGTCACCGACCTCTCTTCCTCCAGACTAGGAGGGACCCGACCTCAGACCAGAGGATCGGAAGAACTCAGTAAATCAGATCGAATAAAAAAAAATAAGAAACAAAAATAACATAGCAAACATAAGCTGTAAATGAAAGAACATCAGATGTGGCTCCCATAGAGCTGACTGGCCTGGATTTGATCACGGTCCAGTAGATAGATCTTCAGTAACTTCTTCCTTTTTCTCCACGAACTCTCTCTCTCTCTATCTCTCTTTCTTTCTCTTCTGCTCTCCTTTTCTCTCACGATGTTCTCTCCTTCTTCTCTTCAACTCTTTTTCTTCTTGTCGGCTCACTCTTCTTCTATTTCTTCTTCTTCTCTTTTTCTTCTTCTTCTCCTTTTCTAGATCGAAGGGCTTTCTGCTCTCCAGGCTTCTTCTTCGATCAGCCTCCATCTGAAGACGAAGGCTCCAATATATACCAGCAGCGGCTAGGGCGTGTGTCTTCCACATTACCTGCCCAATACTTGGCCCACGTGTCAGCAACTAGAGTCAGGTGGCGTCAACTCACTTGCTCCAAAGTGTTGACGCAGCCTTCAAGGACATTCTACAGCAAATCTCAAGTCTGCTACGTTGACTCCATCAGCCTGCTGCATTGACGCATCGGTGATCCAGTGATCAAGTCTTCAACAGATAGACATGCTGCGTCGACGCTCTCAGCATGCTGCGTTGACGCATTGGTGTTCCAGCATCTGAACTTAGATGGCTTCTGCCCTCTCATGTTTCGTGTGGAGTGAGTTGACGCATTGTGCAACTGTGTCCACCCTCTGGTCACCTTGTCGATCCATCAACCTGCTGCGTCGATGCCACTTGATGAATGCGTTGACGCGCCAGAGTAATCCAGTAAGCCATTGGCTCTTCCTTTGTAACTGCTGCGTCGACGCTGCTCTATTTTGGCGTTGACGCAGTGAAACAACTCGTGAGGGTCTCTGCTTCATGGAGTTAACATTGTGGATATCAGTGAAGGCTTCTTCAACTGATGCGTGGACGCTTTAAGCTCCCAGCGTCGACCCTGTTCCCTTCAGCAACAAGAATGAAGTCATAAGGTTTAAGTATGTACATTGTAGTGTATATTCTTCGAAAGAAACAGTCCAATGTATATATACTTCAAGAACTCTAGACAACGGACGATGTACAGACTTCAGATGCTTTGAACGCTTGATCGATGTATAGACTCTGAATCGATAAGGCAGGCTGTACGGACTATAAGAAGGTTGAAGCACTGTGTAGACTTGATTGGGCATGGAGTGTATAGACTTGAAGTCTGAAGACGATGTATAGACTTGGTGAACACTGCAACATCAATCGGATGTATAGAGTGAAATGAAGTCCAGTGTACAGACTTGCAGATATGAAGCCGATGTACAGACTTAGAAGGATTTGAACGGGAGAGTGTATAGACTTGGTTCCTGTAGCAGTGTATAGACTTTAAGTGTAGCTAAAGCTTTGAGCGTAGGAATTGGCCAGAATGTATAGACTTTCAATGAGGGAGCATTGTGTAGACTTGGGAAGTCTGAGCCAGTGTACAGACTTTGCAAGAGTGAGACGATGCAAGAGACGCTGAAGGACCGATGTACAGACTTTATCAACACAAACAGGCTGCACAGTCCACTATATAGACTTGATGATATGAACTGAGGGGTCGACCCATCAGCACAAGGGGTCGACGCACCACAGACCAGACCAATGAATAAATGCAGCAAAGTTAAAGAGGCACCAAGCGTCAACGCATTGCCCAAGCAGCGTGGACGCAGCAGATCAAATATTTCTTACTGCTACCTCTGAAGTGCCTTGGCAGCGTCGACGCTGCGGTTCGACGGGTCGACGCTGCAGTATCAAACTGCAGTATTAAGAGCAACAATAACATGACTGAACATAATCAAATATGCAATGCCATATCAGAACTTATGAAGAACTGCATTATGATCAGAAGGTGAATAATAGCATGATGACTCACACAGCAAGATGACTCACAGTGAGTAACTCACTCCAAAGACCAATCATCAAAACCACCATTAAAACCATCATCAAAACCACATGGGCACAACATCATGTGTGACTAAGTGCATGAATGCAAAGGAGTTTATGGATGAGCTGATCCTCAGATATGGTGAAGAGAACCATAAGTTCCGTATGACAAAGGATCAAAGCAGTGATCAGTCTGATGACTCTTCATCAAAGGTAAACTCCGAACCAGAACAAAATTCATTGGATGAACTGATTGAGATGCATAATTATTTGCTTGACAGTTATAAATCTTATAAACGTGAAATGAAATAGATGAAAAAGGCCATGTTGCATGAAATTAAAGAGTTGAAATGTGAAAACACCAACCTAAAAGGAAGTCTGAAAATAAGTGAAAATTCATGCAATAAATGTGATTCTGTTAAAATATTAAATAAAGATCTCCTATTTGAACTTAGGATGCAAGAGCAACAAGTTGTGTCTCTTAAAGGAGAGATAGAAGATCTGAGGAATAGAAATTCGGAACTTGAGTTGCATGAACAACAATTGATTGAAAATCTGAAAGCTATGAATCAAGATAGTTTGATTGAAAAAAATTGCAAATTTGAAAGATCAAAACAAAAGACTAATGGTTCTGAACACTGTCATGTCAGAAAAATGGATATCTATTGAAAAAGGGAAATGTGCTGTAAAGGAAGTTGGTACTGATAAGGAACAAAAACTTGTACAGGAAATTGAAACTCTGAAGAGCCTAAATGATGCACTGCATCAACATATCATTTCCTGTGAAACTAAAATTGCAAGCTATGAATTGAGCATTACCTCCTTGAACTCTGAAATTCAGGATCTTAAAAATTCACTAACCAAATTTGTTCAAGGAAAAGATAACCTAAACAAGATCCTCGGTGTTAAAACAAATTTTCAAAAGGAAGCTGTACATATTTCCTCTGTAGAGTCAAGCTGCAACAAATGCTCGGTTCTGCGAGAACGTAATGAGGAACTCCATAGTGAAAATGAATGGTTGAATAAACAAATTGCCTCATTTAAAGAGGATCACAAAAATTTGCTTGCTGAGAAAATTAAAGTAGAAGAAAGAAAAGAGGAACAAATTGAGAAACTGGAGTTGATGTCCAGTAATGAAAAATGTGATGAAGAAGTTAAAAAGCTGACCAAAGAAAACACTGAACTGAAAGCTGAAGTTGAAAAATTAAAGTGATTAAACACTGGTTTGTCTGAAAAACTTCTCACCATAGAAAAAGGAAAAACTATCCGTGATGAAGAAGAACAAATTTTGAATAATCTGGAACAAGAAATTGAGAAGTATAAAACTGCAAACAAAGTTCTAAGCGAATGTGTTAATTGCAGTGAACAGGAGATAGCCAGTTATGAACTTCACATTACTTCTTTGGAAGATAAAATTTATGATCTGGAAAACTCAGCATCCGAGTCCGCTAAAAATAAAGGAAAAATGAAAGTTGTCATGAAAGGAGAGGATGATAATTCAAGAAGGGGGATAAGTTGTAGTTCTGATGTTAAGGAAATTACTAGAAACTAGCTACATACAACTTTTGTGTGAAGCTCTGATCTAGCTGGTACCTCAAATCAATCCCCAAAATAAAGTAAAGGTCGTAAATCACCTTCATCATCTGAATTTTAGTTCAAGGTTGGGAAGAATGAAAAACAAACAAAAATTGTTAAGAATAATCAGAAATTGAAGAAGAAAAGTCAAACGAAGGAGGTAAAGACGGTTCCTGTTCATGCCCTAAAATCTGCTATCTCGGTTGAATCTGATGGGTCAATGCACACTGCTCATGCCCATTTTGCTCATTCACATGCATCCAGTCAATCTGTTAGTAACCATGCCGCCAGGAAATCACAGGTGTCATGTCATTACTGTGGTAGGCATGGTCATTACATGGATGAATGTAGTGAAATGAAAAATGATGATATGATACATAATACATTTTTTATAAATCATCATCATAACCCCAAAAGAAACGGGTTTGCTTCAAACCAACACATCATCTGTTATAACTATAACAGACGGGGTCATAAAGCTGTTGAGTGTTAGTTTGGGTCTTCATGGGGAAACAATGACTCAAGAGGCAAGCACCTAAGGTGCTTCGAGTGTGGGAAGCATGGCCATACAGTCAAAGACTGTTGGCATGCCCAAGGAAGCCATGTTAATGACAAATTTTTTAAATTCTCTGCCAAAAGACCTGTGACCTTTTCATGTTTTAACTATGGCAAGTCAGGTCACAAGTATGCTGAATGTTGGTTGTTAGACAATAGGAAACAAAATGTCCATGCGAATAGCAGGAAACTTCATGCTCATAATCATAAGTCTCAAGCTGCTGTGCATCATAGGACCAGAAAACATGTTGTCTTATGCAGATATTGTGGTAGAATTGGACATTCCATGACTAATTGTCATTTGATGGACTTTGATGACAATGTTGCTAAAAGACTATTTAGAACACCTGTTAGGGCTAATATAGGACCCAAGACGGCTTGTGTTCCTGCAGGATCGAAATGTTTGTCTTGCTGCAGGTGTGCCTTGGAAGCTGATGAATAAAGGGGTTAATAATCCAAGGCACTCAAGAATGTAACCCCCAAGGTCCTACACTTCAGGTTAGTTCTGAAAACTCTGTTTAAATTCTATCTTCTGAATTTGTGTGCTCCAGATGCTTGCATATCATGACAATTCCGTTTGATGAATGCATTATACATCCTTGTTATGATACATATTTGTCAAATTCCCTGCATAATGATATATGCATATAGTTAGGGAGAGTTTGCATGTCCTTGCACCATATAGTTAATTGCATTGCATGTCCTTTATATTGAAAAATCCAAAAAGGGTTGATTTATTGCATCTAGATAGGGGGAGCATTTGAGACTCATTAGTCTTCCACATCATGAACCATTTCAAATCCAGTCACTCAAATCTTTCTCGAGTTGAACTAGACTTCATTGTTGTCAAGCTGATCTGTCTGTATTCTAGACTCAGCTACTGAAATTGATTCTGCTCTGCATATATTTGATGCTCTTCTCTCCTGCTATCATTTGCTCTACTAGCTTGCACCTATCAAAAGCTGGTCTGATTAATCTGGTTCTTGTTCCAAGAATGATAAGTTGTTCAGTAGCATTGATTGGACTGATCTGAGATTCTTATGTTGTGTACCATGTTTTAGTCTGATTTTTTAAAAGAAATTCCTATCATATAGGTTCAAGAATTTCTACAGATTCAGACTGATATAAGTATTAATGTGTTCTCAGATTTGCATTCAAATGTATTGAAAGTATCTGAATGAAGAGTTTTAATAAATTTTAACCAACTGTGTCTTGGATACCCTAGACTCAATCATATGTAATCTGAAAATGTGATATCTAGGCTACTTTGGTAGAGATTCATAGAGTGAGTATTGTCTTTAAACATTAACCTGAAAAATGTTGACTAAAAGGACACTGAATTCAGAGCAATGACTTGGTCACTGAGAAACTGGATACTCTATCAATGAAATAGAGTAATTCTATGTCATGAAGTACCATAGCTATCTCTGGTGAAAATCTATTGAAAAATCTGACAGAGCAATAGCATATCTGTGTTGAGTAACTGGGGAGTCTTGCCTCTAATCAAGGTGTCTCCTCATGTAAAAAGACACTTATATTGCTAACTCTGCTCTCGAAGTTGAGAGGCAATGAAAGTTATCACACTAAGTAACTGGGTCATCTCACCGAAGACGTGTTGTGCCTCATGTTGAAAGGTGTTGATCAACTTAAATTGCTCAGGAAAAATGATGTACTGATTAAAAAGTAAATATTTTGCAACAACAGTCAACTCTTGTTCTTGTAAGGGTGTCTAATCTCAATACTGCTCTATGTGACTCTCAAAGGAGTCATCGAGTTCATTTGAGTAAGATGGAAGATGGTTGTTCTTGAGTACTGCTTGACTAATTGGTTCACCTTTATTAAAACCTACCTTCAGATATGAGTATTGAATTTAAATGGCAAATCTGGTATACATCATGGTTAAATCAGTTTGGTCATGTCGATTAATTTATAATCCCCTATGATAGGAGAGTCTCTCCTTATGAAGACTTATTACTGTGGTACCTGCCATACATTTTCCTCTGATCAGGTTCACCTGTGACAACTTATTCATCATGTCAACTCGCCTGTTGAAAATCATGTGCCTTGCTTGCTGTTATTTACTCCTACCCTTGGCTACATCTACTTCATTTACATCATTATTTCACTCTCCACACTGTTGGAATCTTCCATCTTATTTCTGTATCCCTGACGAATGACTCTCTTTCACCTGCATTGTTCTACCCATACAAATGTAAGGTGTGCCATAACCAATTTTGCTTCAGAATTCTTGTGGTGGTGGATTCCAGATTGATTCATTGGATAACCAGAGTTCATCCCTGTGGATACATCATGTGCTTGCATTTTTGATTCCTTTCATGCTCTCAGGGGGAGTTCTGGGCATTATAGATATTCATGATTATGTCAAAGGGGGAGGACTGTTTTACACAAGGGGGAGAATAGGTTCATGAATTATATTATTTTTCACGCAAACTACCTTCTTTTTGATGAAGTCAAACGGGAAGAATAGTTTGACATGAGCCAGTGTGACTCATAATCTCATAGTGTTGCCATCATCAAAAAGGGGGAGATTGTTGTGCCCCTTGTGCCTTGATGATATTGTGTAGTTTTGATGATAGCAAACACCATGAGTCATGTGAGATTAGAATATATAGATGTTCTGCATGCAATCTCTACATACATGGTTCAATGCATGTTTCATCTTTCAGTATACATAGTCTGTGCATACTTTGTTTACGCATTGAAAGTCGATGTGTGTATATTGCATCTGTCGGGACTATACATCACTGCATATTATCAAGTCTGTACAACCCACGTTGCTTCACTCGACCAAGTTAGTGCAAGCACTATTCATCCATTAGCTCAGTTCATAGCTAAGTCAGTACAGCCCGTGTTCTTCATGCATATACATAGTTAGTGCATCTTTTTGCATCATTTTGTCTCACGCATACACATAGTCAATGCATCGATTTGACTCATGCATACACATAGTTAGTGCATCGCTTTTCCTCATGCATACACAAATACACAAAGTTCGTGCAACTCTTGGTGCTGCAGGGACACAAGTCTGTACAACCTTTGTTGATACAAGGGGTTAAGTTCATGCATAGTTTCATTAGGTCTGTGCATTATGCATTCATGCTTAAACTCTAGGCACAGCAAGTTGGTGCATCGTCTTGTCCCATGCACACAAAAGTCTATACACATCTCGGTGGCATGCCTGAGCATTCCTCTTTTAATGTGCATACTTTCCTATATGCATACTGCATTACACGCCATCAAGTCTGTACATTCTTTTTGATTTCATGCATACACAAAGTCAGTGCATACTTAGTCACCAAGTTCGTGCAACTCCTGTTGCAGCATGAACTCAAGTCTGTACAACTTTTGTTGCTACACGCGACTAACTCAGTGCATGTGTGAATCTTTCTAAACAAAGTCTGTACATTCTTCAGTAGCAAGTCGATGCATCTTTTTGCTTCATGCACACAAGGTCTGTATATTCTCTGGTGGCATGTCCATGCATTCATCTTCATTGTACATACTTTCTTATATGCATACTGCATTATATGCATCAAGTCTGTACATGTCTTGATGGCATGTCCGTGCATTCAACTTCATTGTACATACTTTCTTATATGCATACTGCATTATATGCATCAAGTCTGTACATTCTTCGATGGCATATATATGCATCTCTTGTACAGTGCACACAAAGTCTGTACATTCTTTTGTGGCATGTCTGTGCATCTCTTGTTTCATACATATATAAAGTCCGTGCATGAATATCAAGTCTACACACGGTTGCCTTGATGACTTAGCAAGTCTATACATTCTCGAACCGACTATGTGCATCGTTCTACTATCCTCATATTGCTTCTAACAAATATTAAGTCTGACATTGGCAGGATATCTGCTCGAGGAGTTTAAGAAAGGCACGTGATCCAATAACAATCCTCATTCCAAGATGCTGCCACGTGGACTCCTACTCATCCAGATTCTGACAAGTGGCGAGTGTCTCCTGAAGCTTCTAAGTTGGTCCGCTCCCTCCACACGCCCAGGGCAAGACTACGTAAACTCCATCTGATAGAGGATAAATAATCTGTTTCCTGCAATGAAGAAGACATCTCTCCAGCAACAGAAGAAGAAAATTAGAGAGAGTAGAAGAAGAGTAGAGGAGGAGAGTGTTCGAAAAAGAAAGAGTGAGCAGTAAAGAAGAAGAAGAAGAAGAAAGAGAGATCGAGAGTTTAGAAGAAGAAGAAGAGAGTCATCTGAAGCTTTGTCTCTACTGGACTGTGGATCAAATCTAGGCCAGTCAGCTCTTTGAGAGCCACTTTGTGTTTTATCGTCTACAGCTTTCTGTTGTTGTGTCCTTTCCATATTTTGTTTTTCTTTTTACCTTTGTTTCAAGCTGTTTGTCAGCAGAGCAAGCTGTGTTGCTCAGCGGGCAGAGGATGATTCCTCTTGACGGGTTAAGCTGTTGTCCCCAGCGGTTGCAGAGGTGTGGTATCCTCTGGACGGGTTAAGCTGTAAGCCCCAGCAGATGGCGAAGCTGTAATGCCCAGCGGTCAAGTTGTTAGTCAACGGTATGTAGGCAAGCTGTGTTGCCCAGCGGTTTTCAAGCTGTTTGGCATCGAAATCCACACTCTGGTTTGAGTGTGTGGTGGACGTACGTCTGGAGGACCGAACCACCTTAAAAATCTTTTGTGCAGTGGTTTGATTGCCTATTGTGTTTCACTAGATGCATGCTTAGGCCGATCTGTTTCTTCAGTCTAGTGGAAATTTGGTTTGCACACTAAACACTTGATTCCGATTCCATGAGAACCAATTTGTTTAGATAAACTGAGTAGTCTATGTAGCTTGCATAGGGTAGATCTAGACGTTAATTCATCTGATCTATTTCTCGTTGTTTGAAGTGAGGACCCAAGTCTATCGAGGCTCCATTTTGCTTTAATTCTGCATCTCTGATTGTTATAGATTTTAATTGGGAGAAATTTTTTAAAGGGGAGATTCATTCACCCCCCTCTGAATCCATCGCACTGATCCCAACAGTAAAATCATGCGAATGCGATCAATCATGCGATTAAATCAAAGTAACAAAGATGATCATGTAAGATAGAATGAACAAGTATGATTTAGCAAGAATGTAACAAGAATACGATATGGCCTTTCATGGACAAGAATGTACTAGAAAGTCATGTAGCAATCAAGAATGTACTCTTCACTTAGTAGCAAGTACTTTGTGAATATCTATGGAATATCATGTAACAAACTAGAAAGTCATGTACGTGTATATATCGTGTCGTGGATTTTCACTTCATGAGCCGTGGATGTTCACTTATTTATAGAGAAAGTACTCCCAGGGTAATACGACACCAGTAGCATCATACCCCATGATTTATAATAGTATATTTTTGACAATCAGTCGACGGGACTAGCATAGAGCCCTTGAACACAATCAGTGCTTGATCCGCATCTTCAAGTATAAATCAAGCTACTTCCACGCATGTAAATAATGTGGCCAAGAATGTGTAATTTCAACAATAGGTTCAAGATAAAGGAATCCATCATAAGATTGCTTCTATTTGAAATAAAGAATTTCAATAAACATATTAAAACTAGGTTATGCCATGAAAATAAATCGGTAGCATAACGGTACGTTTCTTAACTTCCATAATTTAAAATTAAGTATCTTGAGCAATATGACAAGTCCTAGACCATCAATAATCCATCCAGAACTTTGGAATATCAACCCTTGGATCAAACCTCGGTTTAAAGTACTGTGATAGTCAATTAATGGGCCGTTACATGAACGTGACGGTCTATAATTGGGCCGTTATAATAGTCTGAATTCTAGAAAGAATAATTGGACTCAGTAAATGTGACAGTTATCTACTGGACCGTTAGATGGGCCTGACGGTCGAGTAATAGGCCGTTACATAGTCAAAACCAAAAAACATCGATAGTGCTTTCTAATCAATTGGGCTTTAATGGTACAACCAAATCGGCGTCCTAGTGGGAATCCCATGCTCGCAGAGAATTACGGAGGCCTTGAAACAAGATTTCCTAGTCCATTAGAAGGAATATCCAATAGAGAGGTCCTCAAGTTTAAGAATATGTTCCTATGGTGCAAAGTGTGAACTAATGGTCATATACCGGAATATATGCCATGTACTTAGAGAAATTGACTCTATAGATAGAAAAGAATGTGTAACAATGTGAAACCATGATAAAACTCCGTCAATACATTAGTTAAAACGTGTTTTTAATATAAAACTATAGAGTTTTAGCAAATGAAATTAACATGTACTTAAAATAACTCAAAGTGCATGACTCAATTTATAAACTCAAGGTCATGAAAATAAGTCAAAACTTAGATATCTAGGCTTATTTATAAGTAAGTTTGACGGTCCTCAATTCTGTCTCGAATTTACAGAATCCGGTACTCTGGCGGTCTAAGACAGGCGCGTCATATATTTATGACGGTTCATCGTGGAGCCGTCAGAATGTTGTAACGCTCCGATCCTGGTCCGTCAGAGATTTCAAAGAATTTTAAGTACAATAGGCGGTGTGACGGCCTATCGTAAGGCCGTCAGGGTCATGTGACGGTCTAACTATAATCCGTCAGAGAACTGCTGACAGTAAGTAAAAGATCTATAGTTTAAAACCTTTCATGCAAGAAGAATCAAAATAAACAACTACTCTAGTCATGACAGAAGGAAGAATAGGCCATCTAGATGCATAGGTTTGCAGTGAATGAACAAGAGAATAACTTTTATCTTTAATTTAGGCTAAGGACATGCATGTACGCATAGACCTACTAAAACATGAAATTCAAGGTCTATAGTGCATGGAATCAAGTAAAACCAAAGGGCTTTTATCCCTAACATGATATTCTTGCCGTTCATGAGATAATCTACCTCTTTACTAGGCTTCAACTTCCAATTTGGGACTGCAAGACACGCCCTAGTTCTTTCCTTCCAATGAGTTTTCAGCAACTTCACGTCACTCTAATTCCTCAATCTCTTGACCTAAGGACGTGAAATTTTGAGGGTAAGAAGGTAAAACTAAGGGGAACAGAAAGTTCTAAAGACACTTAGGCTAATTATCTCGATTTGGTGGTCTAATCTCCTGATCTTCGGTAGACTTTCGCTCAGATTCCTGTGCTGCTATGGTTGAACCAGCAACTTTGAAAGCTTCAAACTCCTTATTTAGTTGATCTCCTAGCACGAAACTTTGAGGAAGATTAGTCCTATGTATAAGAAATAAAAAGTTCTAAAGAACTTACCCGAAACACTATCTCCTTACCTTAGTTCCACGCGAGCCAATGTAGGGGTCGCGCAAGTCAAAACTAGGGTCTATTTATAGGTTCTAGCTAGGGTTTTGTGGATTAGATCGATTCTAGAGTCGTTGTTAAAGCTTAGATCGACTTCTGAGAGTCCTTAACATGTTTACTAGTCCTCCCATCTCGATCCCTAAGAGATAGACTAGCAAAATCCAATCGTTTTGCTTGTTCTTCCATTCACGGAACTGACAGAGCGTAATGGTCGAGTCTTGGTGCGTTACATGTCTGTGGCGGTCGCACGATAGACCGCTACAGCCACTGTGCGTAGAATTCAACTTAATTCAAACTCTTTTATTTGTTTTATCAACATAATTATCTATAAAAGGATATTCATCATTTAAAATTCGTGAATAGGCTAAATAACCTTCTAGAATATGGGCCAAACTTAATGGGCTTGGTCCATAAACCTTTCGGATTTTATTTATCAAAGCTGGATTAATATTTTAACATAATTGGGCCTTATAATCAATTTGAGCTTTATAATTTCTATTAAAATTCTAGAAAATTCTTAAAACAATCTAGAAATTATTTATATAAAATTTGGGGTACTACAAAGAGAGCGAACCTGAGAAGAACCCAGAGAGAGCTTTTAGAGAAGAGAAGTGCATCGTTTGAAGAGTGTGAGTCTGAGTCTCTACAATTTGTTGTTTCCGGCTTCTTGGTTCAGTACCAGAGCTGATTTGCTCTTTGTGAGAGCTACAATTTTTGTTTTGCTTTTCTGATTTTCTATTCTGCTTTGAAACCTTATTTTACAAGCTGTGTGTCAGAGGTTGTTGGCAAGCTGTAAGGCCCAGCTACAGAGGTGGATTCCTCTGGGTAGCTTAAGCTGTAAGGCTCAGCGTATGTTGGGAAGTTTTCCCTAAAGCTATGGATCCGCAGATTGGAAGCTATGAATCATTAGTGAAGCCACACTTCGTTTAAGTATGGGGTGGATGTAGATCTCTGCAGGAGATCGAACCACCTAAAAATCACGTGTCTATGCTTGATGGTTTGTGATTGATGCACATATACATCTGAGTGTTATCGTGTTTCTTTTGGTTGATATATTGAGTATTCAAGAGAGTGAAGAAGGTATATCAAAAGGTACTGCTTGAAGGATAAGTTAGACTTATCTGAAAAGTGGATTATCTTGCGTAAGGAGACTCGTTGAGTACAACCTCCGCCAAGTACCTCTTCACATTTCATCTCTCTAGAATTTAGTTTTGCTGCTGTTGTGTTTCACTTGTCTATATGAATTTACTCATTCTCTCTATTGATAGCTCTCACATAACACTTGACTAAGTATTTTGTTAATTCAGTGGTTCTAGTGACTCTTTGTCTAAATTGGCTGTTCTGATTAAGCAATTTTTAATTCCACATTTACCTGCTTAATATTATTTTAAATTTTGGGGTAGATCTATTCACCCCCCCCTCTAGATCTATATCACGTGGTATCAGAGCCTAACTCTTCTGCAGGGACTAACATCCTGAAGAGATAGACATCTTGGATGCTAGAGGAATGACATCCGAAGGAGACTCTACAAGCAAGCCTCCATACTTTGATGGTTCAAACTACGCATACTGGAAGAACTGTATGCAAGTTTTTTTGAAGAAAAATGATCATGAAATTTGGAAAGTTGTTAGCAAAGGCCCCTTCAATCTGTCTGAGGATGAGGAATTATGGACACGAGAGTAGATCTGAAGATCAACACTTAACTGGAGCGCTATCAACGCCATCCAGTGTGCCCTTCATCTCACGGAATTCTCCAGGATCTCATCATGTTCAACAGCTAAGGAGATGTGGGATAAATTGGAAGTTATATACGAAGGGACATCCCAAGTGAGAGAGACCAAAGCCAACATGCTAGTCTTTGAGTATGAGGCGTTTAGGATCAGGCTGAATGAGACCATTACAGAGATGTATACTCGCCTCACGATTAGCACCAACGGACTTAGAAGTCTTGGCAATGTTTACTCTGAATATGAGCTGGTAAGAAAGATTCTGCACTCCTTAACTCCAATCTGGTACACAAAGGCTACCATTATTAAGGAGTCCAGGGACCTAAAGACTACCAAGGTCGATAAGTTAATCGGTTCGCTCATGACATATGAGATGAACCTACCAAAGGTAGATGAGCTGGAGAAGAAGAAGTGACCCGTTGTATTGAAGGCCAACTCTGGTAACAGTGGGTCATCCAGCGACCACAGCTCTTCAGGGTCAGAAATTGAAGATGATCAGCTTGCTATGCTGACCCGACAGTTCAGAAGGTTTTTGAGAAAAGAGGGAAGATACTTTGGAAGAAGACAGCATAATGGCAGAAGACAAACAAGGTATAAAACTAACCCTGCCAAAAGGACTGACACAACTGTTTGCTATCATTGTAGGAAGGCAGGCCACATGAAGGTAGAATGCCCAGAGCTCCAAAAACTGAAGGAAAAAGCAAAGAAGAAAAAAAACGAAAGGCAAAGCTATGATAAGTACTTGGAGCGATGAGGATGAGGGCAATCTCAGCTGCACCTCGGAGAGTGAAGGAGAAGGAAGTCAAGTATGTCTGATGGCCAGGGACTGCGATAAAGAAGAAGAAGATGATGAGGTAACATCTCCCTTCGAAAATTACACACTTACTGATTGGGAAGATGCCTATGGCGAATTGTTAGATAAAGTTGATGATGTTAGAAAAGAAAATAAGCAGTTAAAAAGAAAAGTCAATTCACTTGTTAATGATACTACTATGACTGATAGGATTGCATATCTTGAAATAGAGAATAACTGTCTTAAAAATCTGCTACTGAAGTTGATAAGTTAAAATCTGTTTTAATTGATGCTAGAAAGGAGAATGATATGCTCAAAATGTGATTGATGAGTTAATGCTAAGATTTCAAAATTGTGAAAATGAAATGAAAATCATCAATGAAAAGTATGAAGTTGTCTTCAGTGTTAATGTTGAATTGAAGAAATCAATTGAAAATCTTGGGAAAGAAAATGAGAATAAACAGAAAACTATTGAGAGCATGACCCAAGGTACAGAAAACTTAAATGCTCTCTTAGGAACAAAAGTGAATTTCAGAAAAGAGGGTCTTGGTTTTAATCCCATTGCAAAAAGGAGCCTTGAATTTAAAACAGGTTCATTTGTAGCAGAAAAGGGAAAGAACACCCCTCTCATTAGAATGTACAGTGGAAACAATGCTGACAATTTTTTTTTGTAAAAACTGCTAATCAGAAAAAGCCCAATGCTCAGGACAAGGGCAAACAAAAGGTGGAGGTGTTCATCAATTCACGCACACACAAGTCTACACCTCAGGGCAAAACCAGAATAGGGGTAAACCTTCTGCAACATCAAAACCCCAGAATAACTCCAATAGGTCTCCACAGAAAAATAACTGGAAGACACAACCCACTCCCATGCATATTCTAGGTGGACCTACAACAGTCAGGAGATTAGAGACTAACAGAAACCATCCCAGAGCTCAGACCTACCATACATACCATTATGCACAGCCATATCAGTTTAGTAGGTCTGGAAGGGATAGATTTTATGGAAGGTCTGCACACCACTCAAATCCTACTCAGAATTATAGACCTCAGGTTAGAAATTGGTCTGGGCAATCCAGGACATGGAATCCAAGGAAGCACACTTCTTATGGTCAGCCTAGGACCAACCCAGGGTACATCTCACCCAATGTTTTCCATACTATCAATGACAACAAAAATAGTAATAACAAAAAGAAAACAAACAAATCCACATTGTAATCTGTTCCAAAACAAATGTGGATACCTAACTGTTTGCTATCCTATTTTGATGATTCATCTGTTGTTTTGAGGCCCAAACATTTTTGGGTTCCAAACTTCTCTACTTGATCCTTGACGCAGGTATACCTGGCAGCCAAGCAAAACTTGTGGTACTTGGACAATGGCTGCTCCAGGCATATGACGGGGGATAGGGCAAAATTTTGTATGCTTGTTGAAAAGAATAGAGGCCTTGTCACCTTTGGAGGCAATACCAAGGGTAAGATTGTCGGATCAGGAAAGGTAGGTAAGTGCTCTACCTGTTATGTTGATGAAGTCATGCTGGTAGAAGGTCTTACATATAATTTGTTAAGTATTAGCCAGCTTTGTGACAAAGGTCATAGGGTAGTTTTGACTCTACTGGTTGCCACGTTTATGAGTCTAATTCTGATAATGTTAAATTTTCTGGCAAAAGAGTCAATAATATTTACTTAGTTGACCTAGATGATGTACCACATTCAAACCTATGCCTTGCTGCTAACAAGGATGACCTAGCCTATCTTTGGCATCGTAGACTAGGTCATGCTAGTTACACAGTGCTACAAAAAATAAATAAGCATTGCATGGTCAGAGGACTTCCTGAAATATCTCTTAAGATTGATAATGTTGTGATGGGGACATCACCGGTGATCTCATTTGTTCGAGGATCCTGATGCTCGCCAGCAGTGCTACATCTTGTTCACCACTTTATTCCGAGTCATATGATGTATTTTTCATTTTCTTATTATGTAATTTTCCTTTTATTTGAGTCAAGTCCCTAGGTTAAGGTGTCATCTACCTAGGTTAATTGGCATTAGAGTGGTTAATGAGTCAGTTGGGCCCAATTAAGTGGGCTAGGCCCATGGGCGCCCCCTTCTCCCTTAGTTTATTGTCACTAGTCTAAAACTCAGGGTCTTATGTTAAATTGTGGGATTCCTATAAATAGGACCCCAATCCCACCATTTGAAGCTAATGACTGAATGAAGTATTGATAAAATTGCCACAAGAATTTGTGCCTCTCTCTAGCTCTCTCTCTCTATTTCTCTCTCTCTCTCTCTCTCTAAAGGGGGCGAACCCCATTCTCTCTCCTCCCCACCCCCAAATTCGAAATTCACTCTCTCTCCTCCCTATTCACCTCTAATTAAGACCCCTCCCCCTTCCCCATACCTCCCATTTAAGTCCCCTCCAACCCCTAGGTGGAATCCCCTTCTCCTAGGCACCTCTCCCTCCTCCCAAGCAACCTTTCCCCTTCCCCATACAACCATTCATTAACCTAAGGGAGAATCCCTTCTCCCAAGCACCCCTTCCCCTCCCCAAGACAACCCTTCCCATTCCCTAGGCCCCCATTAACCCCTCCATTAACCCACCATTCAAACCAAAGGAGAGATCTCTCCTCCCTCTCTCCTTCCCAACCCAAATTCGTAGCTCCTCCTCCCTCCACTTGCTAGACCACCTCCCAGCCCCCTTTCTGCCCCTCCCACACCTTGAATCACCCCCTAACAAACCCCCACATAGTTAGGTGTCACCCCCACACCCATCCACCCCATTTCCCCTGCCATATACCCCATTCCCCCCCGTCATCTTCAACATACAGTTCCAAGTTGTAGATCTGCAGAAGAGTAGCAGCTTGCCGAGGCGACCGCGGTTTCCTCCAAACGTTTCTGAAGGATAAAGAGCCATCGTTGGAAGCGTCTCCCAATCCTCTTTGTAACGGCGGTAGTCCCATCCCGTTCTAAGTTCGTGATCGCCCAGGGGAGTCATTCTTCCTCGAATGCGCAAAGCTGTTCGGACAGAAGACCAGAGCCGGAGTGGAAGATCTGCAGCGGCCATCCTCCTGGGAATCGGAGCAGGAGTTCTTCATCAAAAATCTTTTACTCGGAGTCTTCTTTCATCCCCAAGAAGCAGAGCTCAGTTTGGCATCCGGATCAAGAAGTTATCAATTTTCTCCCACCAGGCATGCAGTTCTGCTTCCACTCTGTCGGCATCGACCACCTTCAGTGTTTGAGCTCTACCGGCCATCTCCGACCATATCTGGTAGCCCCGTCAGTTTCGTTGCAAAGACGACTCGTCAACGGAACCAACGACTTCAGCGGTGCCTAATTCCGAGGTCGGGAACGGTCACAACATCCTCATCTTCCTACTGCTAAGAACCTATTACAGTCTGCGCAACAGACCTGCCACCCTGTTCAACCGTCTGCCCCGGCCAGAATCGGCGTCCACAGAAATCAACAAAATTGAAGCTTCATCCCGATCTAGTTACGAAGAGATCCCCACTGGTCTTGTCTTCAGAAAAAATCAGGAGTGGTCACAAAGTCAAGAACAACAGGCGACTGTCCAGAATCGCAGAGGAGGGGCAGATTCGGCATCGGCTTCTTCTCTTGTGTTTTCATCGCTTTCTCCCCTCCCTGCTTGGCCGGCTGAAGGCCCCTCCCTGTGTGGAGGTAGTAATTGGGTGTATTCTTTGGTTTCCCTTCCCCAAGATCCCCCCCTTGCATGGGGTGTAGTGCATGTAATTTAAAATTTCAGGTCGAAGCTTCTCCGACGCGGCGTGCGGGTAAGCCCACGCTTCCTCGCTCGCCCTCGTCTCCAGCCGGGATCGGTGTCTTCACACCGATCAGGTGAGCCACTGCACACTCCTCTCTGCTGAAATTCCCTTGCTTAATTAGTATCACATCTTAGTGCCGTCGGTGGTAAGTGGAGCGCCCGAACCCGAATTTGCTTATGATTGAGTAACTACCGCGGGTGAGTTGCGAGAGAGCCATTAACACCCACGCCCTCGGCGTGCTGGCCACCTACGAGAGTGGGCATCCTAGGACCCTTGAGAGGTCCAATCCAAAGCTAGCCAACCCCCGGAGCAGCTAGGGCCCGTCCCGGACCCTCACCACTATCACCGGTTTACCTACGGGCACGAGAGTGGGCTTAGCGGGTGAGCCCGCCCGAGTAAAGTCACCGGTTCGTGCGTTGGTTGCTTGCTAGGTCCAAGGGTCATATGATCGTGTGATTATCACCCCAAGGTGGTGTCACATCAAGTGATATCAGAGCAAGTTCAAGACTTGTCTCTACTAAGTCTTGTCCTAGGGCCATTGCATGCATCACCCTTGTCCACCATCATGACTACCTCATACTTGGCATATTCGCCACTCTTAGGCCCATTAGAAGCCTTTGTGTTTGATGGATCCCGCCCTAGCATATATCTAGAATGGGAGAAGTCCATAGACCGACACTTTGGGAGGTTCACCCTGTCAGGGCCTATCCAAGTCAACTATGCCAAGAGTTTGCTCTGGCGCCAAGCTAGAAAGAATGGGAGTACATTGTAGGTTTGAGAGAAGCCAAAGGGGAAGCACCCATTGAATCATGGGTTGAAATGAGGGCCGATCTTAGAAAGATCTACGCACCCCAATCTGGACCTCCTCAACCAACCACTTTTCCACCCCCAACTCCAACCCAAGTACTTCCCCTATCAAGCCCAACCCAAGTCCACACCGTTGAGGAGGAGGAGCCACAAAACTCACCCACCCCTCCTAGTTCGGGTCCTCATGAGCCTCACACCATCACCATAGATGAGCTCATACTCCAATGGCTCAAGCAAAGTCCCACCCTACTGAGATGACCACCATTGGGATATCAATCCCAAATTGTTCCCACCCGGTCTCCCCATGTCACTTTACAAACCTTCTACTTCACGGGAGACTTGGGAGACCAAGTGCATTGCCTATATTGGCAAGTCCACTTGACCGGCTTGCTTGCCATGGGACCTTCGGAGCCTAGCACCATTAACTTTGCCCACCCCACCATTGGCTCCATCACTTCCATTTGCACGAGTGGGCATTGCACTATTGAGATTCTTCTATTTCTCCCCTTGGAGGGAGAACCCACTCCGGTCTACTCCCCACCCATTGAGACCCCAAATGCCTTAAACGGTCAACTCACTAGAGATCTTGGACAAATTACTTTGGAGGAGGATGATTCACCACCATATTGTGAGGACCTTGAGGATGTTGAGATAAACTTAGAGCTCCTTTCCCCCGGATACACTTATGTTGATCCTTTTGACCCCTCCCAATGGGAACCCAGGAACCCATGTGGTCCACCCGCATCACTTATCACCCACTCCTTCCTACCCTCACCCACCATGTTGGACCAAGCCCATCTCTCCCAAGACTCACATTACACCATAGGAGCCATGACTTTGGGCAATACACACTTAGGGATCGAGGAAGTGCCCCACTTCATGATATCCACCTTCCAAGACCCCTTTGACCCATTCCAATGGAGGTCCAAAAGCCCACACATAGGAGACATCTTTGGTACAAAAGTGCATAAGTCTTGGCGTACAACACCACTTGATATGATTCTTAAGTCGGGTCCACTCGTTCATATCACCCACATGTCAAGTATGATGCATGATTGGTTCATATTCGGGTGTATCGGCCCTCCCTCATTTAACATTGGTCATACACATGTCAAAGTTATCTATGGATGTCCGGGTCCCCCGATATTTATCACCACTTTGCATGATAGGTACACCTACGGGTGCCCTGGCCCACGTAGGTTGACCAAAGTCTACACGGCATCATTGCATGGTAGGTCCACTTATGGATGCCCCGGTCCACCTAAGTTCATCAAGGTTCACATGGCATCAAAGCATGATAGGTCAATTTATGGTTGTCCCGACCCACCTTTGCACACTACCCACTTTCACAACCACTCACCGCATCATAATGCATGGCCTGAGCATACACGCAAGCAAATCGCAACGACCGGTGAGGTTCACAAAGAGCGGGAAAAGGCTCGCGAGCGCCACTTAAAATTCCAAGTAGGCAACCTATCGATGGTGGCATTGGAGTGGCTCTACCCTAGAGTCACCTCAAAATTGAGGGCACGAGGACTTAGACCTTGTCAAGTTTCGAGTGACTTTGGCAACCCGGCTTATGGGTTGGACTTACGAATGGGTTTTGGGATTCACCCCTTTTCCCATGTGGCGAATCCGGCACCCTATATGGGCACCGCGGTGGAACCCAGTGAGCACCTTGAGCCTACCCCCACCTTTGTGAGTGATACCCTCGGAGAGCCTCCACATATCAGCCTGAGAGTCCGACACGTGCACACGGAGGCAATACTGGGCAAGCAGGGTACCATCGCCAGCAAGAGGGTGTGCCCAAGCCACCGTGAGAGGATGAAGGACCGTCCCCTAGTTCAGGATGTAGGGTTGAGTTTGGAGGTTGAGGTTCACCCCGAGATGCTTTAGAGGACCACTTCCCCGGAGGACCCATACTCGACGGAGTCGAGTTCTCCGCACCCCGAGGGTATGATGGGGACATCACCGGTGATCTCATTTGTTCGAGGATCCTGATGCTCGCCAGCAGTGCTACATCTTGTTCACCACTTTATTCCAAGTCATATGATGTATTTTTCATTTTCTTATTATGTAATTTTCCTTTTATTTGAGTCAAGTCCCTAGGTTAAGGTGTCATCTACCTAGGTTAATTGGCATTAGAGTGGTTAATGAGTCAGTTGGGCCCAATTAAGTGGGCTAGGCCCATGGGCGCCCCCTTCTCCCTTAGTTTATTGTCACTAGTCTAAAACTCAGGGTCTTATGTTAAATTGTGGGATTCCTATAAATCGGACCCCAATCCCACCATTTGAAGCTAATGAATGAATGAAGTATTGATAAAATTGCCACAAGAATTTGTGCCTCTCTCTCTAGCTCTCTCTCTCTCTCTCTCTAAAGGGGGCGAACCCCATTCTCTCTCCTCCCCACCCCCAAATTCGAAATTCACTCTCTCTCCTCCCTATTCACCTCTAATTAAGACCCCTCCCCCTTCCCATACCTCCCATTTAAGTCCCCTCCAACCCCTAGGTGGAATCCCCTTCTCCTAGGCACCTCTCCCTCCTCCCAAGTAACCTTTCCCCTTCCCCATACAACCTTTCATTTTCCGAAGGGAGAATCCCTTCTCCCAAGCACCCCTTCCCCTCCCCAAGGCAACCCTTCCCATTCCCTAGGCCCCCATTAACCCCTCCATTAACCCACCATTCAAAACAAAGGAGAGATCTCTCCTCCCTCTCTCCTTCCCAACCCAAATTCGCATCTCCCCCTCCCTCCACTTGCTAGACCACTACCCAGCCCCCTTTCTGCCCCTCCCACACCTTGAATCACAATCCTAATAGACCCCCACATAGTCAGGTGTCACCCCCACACCCATCCACCCCATTTCCCACCCCATCTACTCCGTCTCCCATCACCTTTCATCACCCTATCCATCTCAGTTCGCAGGCAGCAGTTGTAGCCCGACTTGCAGAGACAGCCCCGGTGCTGTCCGATGTCATCTGGAGGTGCACCATACATCTCCGGAAAGGTCTTCCAGTCTTCTTCGCAGGAGAGGTGGAACCATCTCGTTCCAACTTCACTACAGATCGTGGTACCCATTCTCGTCCGACTGCGCAACCGGGACCAGAACCTGGACCAGAGCTGCAGTGCAGAAGCTCCCACGGTCACACCCCATCACTTCTAAAGGCGCCACTCAGCCGAGGTCTTCTACATCCAATCTAATTCCATCAGCAGAAGACGGCATCCCGTTTGGCATCCAGAGGAATGTTTTCCAATTTTTCTCCCCCGGGTGCGCAGATCAGGCCACTCAAGACCTGACCCGACACCTCCCCACTCAACTGGCTCTCTCTCTCTGCCCCGACATCGTCTCGTGCTCAGCTTGGTTGATGCTCGGAGAAGGCTCATCCACGGTCGTCCTTGACTTTTTCCTGCATCATTTGGACTTTGGGAGCGGGCGTGGTGGCTTCGTCCATCGGCTATTGCACCCTGGGAGCTGTCTGAGCCTGATCGCAGGGACCCTGTTCCAGAGCCTGCCCTTGCCGGTGACGACTTCAGACCCATCCACAAAAATTCACAGACTTGCCCGGGTCTGTCAGCGACGTTTCAACACTAGTTTCGTCAGTTTTGGAGTTCGGGAGCATCCGCAGGACATTCGACAGTGAGTACCTGTCAGCTGGCAGAACAGGCGGGCAGAACCAACGGTTGGATCAATCGGCTACCTCCTTAGCTAGTTTCCCTTCCCCGCCTGGCCGGCTTAGCACCCCTCCCTGCGTGGAGGTAGTGTTTGAATGTAACCTCTATTCTCCCCACCCCACGATCACCCTCCTGCGTGAGGAGTAGTTTTGTACTAGCAGGTCGTCGGCTGAAGCAACATCAGCGCGACGTGCGGGTAGCCCACGCTTCAGCGCTCGCCCTCGTCTCCGACCGGGATCGGTGTCTTCACACCGATCAGGTGAGCTTCGGGTTGCCCTACTCTACTGGAATTGCTTTGCTTGTTTAGTAATGCTTCTTAGTGCCGTCGATCGGTGAGTGAGTGCCCGATCTCAAAATATCATCAATTTGAGTGCCACCGCGGAGCAAGTTGTGAGAGAGCCACTACATCCCACGCCCTTGGCGTGCTGGCCGCCCATGGAATTGGGACATCCCAGGCCCTTAGGGGTTCAGCCCAAGCTAGTCAAATCCCCGGAAAGGCGAGGTCCAACCTCGGACCCTCCCCATCATCGCCGGTCCGCCTACGGACCCGGGTGTGCGCGACGCGGGTGAACCCGCTTGAGTGGGTCCGCCGTTCGGTTTGGTTGCTTGCAATTCTACGTCCAAGGAGTGGTGTCGCATCATGTTGTATGTGAGGCATGCACTCAATCAAAACAGACTAGGAAGTCATTCAAGTCTCGAATAGAAAACCTGTCATCTAAATCATATGAGCTGATTCACATGGATCTCATTGGACCTTCTAGATCAGCTAGTTTATCAAATAGAAGATATGGTTTCGTGTTAGTTGATGATTTCTCTAGGTTTACTTGGGTGTTTTTCCTCACACACAAACATGAAGCATTTAATGAATTTCAGGAGTTCTATTTAAAAATAAAATAGAATAATGACAATTCCATTCAGAATATTTTGTCTGATCATGGTGGTAAGTTTGATAACTCACAATTTGATGACTTCTGCAGGGATAATGGTATAACTTATAGGTTCTCTTCTCCAAGAACACCAAAGCAAAATGGTGTAGTAGAGAGGCGGAACTGGACCCTTGTGGAGATGGCTCAAAAATTACTGGTGGAAGGTAACCGACCAAGGAAATTTTGGGCTGAGGCAGTCAACACTGCATGCCATATAGTCAACAGAGCCATGGTAAGATCATTTATCCAGAAAACTCATTATGAAATTCTCAAGGGTAAGAAACCTTCACTAGCTTATTTCAAGGTCTTCGGTTGTAAATGTTTTGTGCATGTTAATGCTAAAAGAGACCTTGATAAATTTGAACCTAAAAGTGATCCTGAAAATTTTCTAGGATATTCAGAAAAATCCAGAGCCTATAGGGTATACAATTTAAACTCCAAGTCAATAGAAGAATCTTCACATGTGGTCTTTGATGAAACAATAACTAAGCTTGAAAATGGTAAGTGCCGGGAACAGAATAATGGCGAAATTATGAAAGATCAAAATCCTGCAGATCAATCTGAAGACAATGATGCAGAGGAGCCTGGTTCTCAGGGGGAGGTAAATGAGGATCAAGGTAATCAAGTTATCAATGTCAGATTTCTTAGAGATCATCCTATAGATAATATAATTTGTAATTTGTATGAATCCCTTAGGACCAGATCTTATCTCAAAGCTCAGAATGAGTTAAATTCCTTTGTATTAGTGTCACATATAGAACCCAAAAACATAGACAGTGCCCTTAGTGACGTGCATTGGATTAATGCCATGCACGGGGAATTAAATCAATTTGACTGGAACAAGGTATGGCACCTAGTTCCACCTCCTGATCATGGGACTGTCATTGGAACTAAATGGGTTTTCAGGAGTAAAACCGATGAGCAGGGCAATATTGTTAGCAATAAGGCTAGATTGGTAGCTCAGGGGAACAATCAAGAGTATGGTATTGACTTTGAAGAGTCATATGCCCTTGTGGCTAGGATAGAGGCCATAAGAATTCTCTTAGCATACGTAGGCTCATTAGGAATCACCCTTCAGCAGATGGATGTGAAATCTGCATTTTTGAATGGAGAAATTAAAGAGGATGTCTTTGTAAGGCAGCCTCCTAATTTTGAATGCATAGATTTTCCTAATCATGTATACAAGTTGAATAAAGCTCTATATGGACTAAAACAAGCCCCTAGAGCTTGGTATGACAGGCTCAGCAAGTTCCTCTCAGACAAGAAGTTCACAAGAGGTGAAATTGACCAAACCTTGTTCACAAAGGTATGTCATCCAGACATTCTCATTGTACAAATATATGTGGATGATATAGTTTTTGGTTCAACTAACCCAACAATGTGTGAAGCATTTTCTGACTAAATGACATATGAGTTTGAAATGAGCTCTATGGGTGGGCTAAAATTATTTATTGGACTGCAGGTGACACAGATCAAAGAAGGAACTTTCATCACTCAGTCCAAATATATAAGGGAGCTACTGAAGAAGTACAAATTGGAAAATCTCAAGGAGATAACAGCACCAATGTGTACATCAACTAGTCTTGATGATGACCCAAAAGGTAAATTAGTTGACACCAAGTTGTGTAAAGGTGAAGAGGGGTGATCTCGCGCTGCTCCTGAGCGGGGAAGAAGATGACCACGTACCCTTGAAGTATAAACTGTAAGAAGAGAAACCAGTCAGAGGTGCTGAGGGATAGATCCCCGGGGAAGACCCTCCGATGCTTAAGTCAGCACAGGTAGTAGAGCATAGATGCGAAGAGGAGAATTGGGAGGAAAGTGGGAGCGCGAGACTCCTCTCCATGAAAAGGTGAAGTGGTTCCTGCTTAGGCTTACTTAGGCGTGCTTAAGCTTACTTCAGCTCTCTCGTCGTAGTTGGGCATGTCCTGTTTAAATAGTGGCCGGTTGTGCGAATTGATCCCTATAAGCGGAGGGGTTCCAGGGGGGTTACGTCCTTCATGCGGGCTCCTTACGGCGCGTGGACTCTTGGTTTCCCCTGTCTTCTTGAGCTTCCTGTCATTAAAGGATTCACAACGGCTGAATCATTAAGCTTCCATCAGTGAGCCGGAGCGAATGGCACTTGTTCAGGAGTGGTCTCCCGAGGGATAAGTGCTGGGTCGGGGCAAGGAATAGGGGGCTCCAAGGGAGCTTTCCCGATCGACTGATGCTCGGACTTCCCAACCCGAAGGTCGCCTAGGAAGCGCTTGTACCGAGTGAATTTTTGGGCTTCATAATAAGTGGGCCCGGGGGCTGCCACTTCGAGGAGTTGAGCCTTGTTCAGTCTGGTTCGGACCTTGTTTGGCCTCTCCGTACGGGCGATGAGATTTCCCCTCTCCACTTATCCCCCTCCTACTCCCGAGCCAAGATTAGGCTCGGATGGGTAGCAATTGGGTTGGACTGTTGTGGCACTGGTTGGGTAAAGATATCTCTCTGGTAGGATCCATGTGACGCAGCTCACCTTGAAAATACGCCTGTTATGATGAGTAAGAGAAGGCCCCTCCTCGGGAGATCGGACGCCGCGCCGCCTCCCGTCAAGGTTTTTAGGCATTGCATGTTTTGCGTCCCTTTATCTCTGGGGTTTTAGGGTTTTGCCTCTCTTTGTTGTTATATCTGGGGGAGGCTCCCACGCTGTGAGAGTAGTTTCGGAAGAGCGGAGAATCGTTGTAGCCGTCGGAGCCAGAAGAGCTTCCTGAGGTCATGATTCGTAAGCTCCCTTTCTTCTCCAAAGTTCTCTGGCTTAGTGCTTTCCCCTTCTTCTTCTCCTGTCTCATGGCGAACCATCATTCTGAGGTTGAGGGGCGGCAGAGAGAACGGACCCCCAGAGTTTTCTTGACGCCGCCGGAGCCGTTCTGTAGCGAGCTAGGGGAGGCAGACGTGAAGCGGCTGGAGAGTCGCTACGGGCTGCCTTGGCGGTTCCAGTTCCTGGCGCCTAAGCCTCATGAGTCTAGCTTGTTCACTCATTCTGGCTTCTTTTGCTCCTTTCTTCTGGCATGGAAGTGTGGCTTTCGTCTGCCCCTTCATCCCTTTGTTGCCGGGTTGCTTCGGTTCTACCTGTTGGCTCCTGTCCAACTGGTCTCCAACTCTTATACCTTCATCTTATCCTTCATTTTCCTTTGCGTCCGGTGTGGGGTGCGCGCCTCGCAGGATCTTTTCCATTACTTCTTTGAGTTGAAGCAGCATGCTCATGCGGGGAGAGGCTTCCTCTATATTCAGGTGAGGTGAAAAAGGAGTTGTGTGTCCCTCTCTAGGAAGGATTCTTCTCACAAAGGGTGGAAGACCCAATATTTCTGGGTGGGCCCGTCGGTAGTTGGCGTAGCCTGGGATTTCTCGACGGCGCCCAATTTTCACTCGAACATTCCTCCGAAGCAGACCGTGTTTTCTTCGGAGGTGGAAGAGGAGGCTGCTATCCTTCAGCAGAATCGCCAGGAGACTGTTGATTTGGTGACTTCTTCCAACATTGAGGGATACCTCGCTCGAGTGATGTTGTCGATAGGTAAGGCGTTCAGGTACTTGGTCTTCCTTCTTGCGGAGTTGGGATCTTCCTGCTCTTAGTCTGCTTTCCATGGTTCAGACATGAGGCGAGCGGTTGAGGGGGAGGCACCGTCGGTTGAGTTGGAGATCATCGATTTGGACGAGGTGCCGGCTCCTGACGATCTTCAAGCTTTAGAGGGCTCGTCCCGCGGCCGGAACAAGGGCAAGCGAGTGGCTCGGGATGACATTTTCGAGCGCCGGGGGGTCAAGCACAAGGATCTCGTGGCCAAGTTGCTGTGGTCTTCAATGCAGGCTCAGTCTGTTGAGAAGAAATTGGCGAGGAAGAAGGAGGTCGTCCGTGCGTCCGGAGGAGATTCCCTGTCGACTCTCCCCTCTATTGAGCAAGAGGGGGCCGACGAAGGAGGGGTCGTTGCCGATGCTGGGGCGCCGAGCGCAGTGGAGGGGCCGCCAGATGAGGGGGTCCGCCCCCAGCAGGTCGAGGCTGGAGGGTCGTAGGAGGAGGCGATCCGATCACAGTCGATCGAAACTGGGGAGGTACACGATGGGGGTGCTCACGTCGAGCCGACCAGTGGGGCCCCCAAGACAGGGTTCCCCGGGGGAGATGCCCCGATCCCGGCTGCTCCGTTGAGAGCTTCCCCTCCTTCTACCAGCACCTTCAGTGTTCGGGCTCCTCTGTACCGGGCGTGCCATTCCTTAGCTTCTCGAGACTTGCGGGAAAAAGTCCGGAAGGGTCCCCCCTCTTCGCTATTTAAGCAGATTATGGACGGAGGGCTGATTTTGGCATAGCTGGGTGCTGAAGCTGTGGATGCGTACGCTCGGGTGGAGTCCGAGCGGGAGACTCTCTCGTGGACCCACGGTGCACTTGATCGGAAGGTCAAGTGTCTGACCCTCGACCTTGGGGACCTTCACCGGGAGATGGCCCCGCTTCGAGCGGTGGCACAGTCAAGCCAAGCAGAGGCTCGGCCTTTGGCGGAGCAGCTGGCCCAGGCTTGTCTCATGGTCGACCGGAAGAGTGAGCTCCTGGAGTCGGAGCGTAGAAACCAGGTCGAGCGAGATGACCAATGGAGGGTCGAGCGAGAGGGGCTCGAGGACAGAGTTCGGTCGAGGATTCACGGACTGAGGCCGAGCGAAGGTTGTCTGAGACCGAGAGAAGGTTGTCCGAGTCTGAGCAGCGGATAGCTGAGCTCGAGAGGAAGGTGGAGCTGGCTAGGAAGGAAGCGCTCGAGCAACATAAGTGCTGGGAGGCTTACTAGGCAGCTTTGCAGCAGGCGGCCTTTCCTTACTACGAGTCAGGCTATCGACGGGGGCTCTGGAAGGGCTTCTCCCAAGGCTACGATCGGGCCATCCTAGAGGCAAAGGCCGAGTCATCTACACTTGTTTTTCCTTCCGGTCAGCGCTATGACTCGGAGTGGGGCTCCAATGACTCTTCCCACTACACGTCGAGTTAAGAGGTTGGTTCGGCCTCGTCCAAGCGACCGCCAACTCCAGCATCCTCGGGAGGGAACACGGCCGAGACAATTCCCACACAGGTGGGGTCAGTGTCTGGGCCGGCCGTCGCAGAGAACATTGGGGGCAAATCGTCTGGTGCAGAAGAAGCCTTGTCTGTTGAGCTCGGAGATGGGCCCGAGGCCTGATATAATGGCTCTTTTCTTTTTTCTTTCTTTTCCATATGTAGCCGTGTGCGACTTTTTTGGAAACTCTAATAGCGGTAGTATTAAATGTTCAATTATCTGTTTCTTACCACTTTTGGTGCGATTTGACTACCATATCCGCAGTTGTTGAAGAAGGCACCGATTTCCTAGAGATTTTACGCGTGCCGATCTGTCAAATAACTGACATGGCATTGGAACCTTTCCATTTTTCCATACTGCCCTTAATGACTAGCCGCTTCACTTGTCCAGCTGGGGGAATATCGGGAAATGAGGTAACCAACCCAGGGAAAGCCTTGGTAGCGTGTTTTGGGAAGAGTCATTTAAAGCGATTAGCTTCCCGTTCGGCCTATAAAAGGTTCGACGGGCGTCTCCTTTTCCTTTAATCGCTTAAGGCCATTCCCGGCGGTCTTTCCCTTCCGTGAAGCGTTGTGCTGTAAGTCTTGGCGGGGCATGGAAGACATTTCAGAAGATGATGATGCAGATGTCGGTAGCAGGGAAGCTCCTATTATTTTGCTCTGGAAGAGGGTTCGTCGGTCAGAGGTCACTCGGGAAGAGGGTTCATCATACCGCCCTCCTCTTCCTGACCTGCCGACGTCATTCTGAGGGGAGGGGGGAGCCAATTAAGCTCCCTCCTTTCCGGGCCTTCCCCTACCTCCTCGTCCATCTCTGTTGTTTTCTTTTTCTCCCTCCCCTTTCACTCTTCGGAGGGTGCCTGCACTCTCTTCCTTCCAAAGAGTTGGCAGAGAGAAGGCCTTCACTTGTATTCCTTCCTCTCTTCTTATTTTTCCTCTGAGCTTTCTCAAATCAACAAAGCCGGCGATCCCTTATCTGAGCCAGTTTCTACACGAGGCAGAGTCAGTGGCTGGACCTGGGAGCGCCTACTGGGTCGATCGAGCGTTCTGCTCGCGTTATAGTACTAGGGGATGTAATTTTTTATACATGTATACTATATCGGCTACGGCCTTCTTGATGTACATCAAAGTTTAATAAGAATAGAAGAATGGTGATTATTCTATTTCGCTTACATGTGTATACTTGCCAAATGTTCAAAAGTAGAACTTGTGAAGATTTGTTGCGTTCCACGTCCGAGGGACGGGTGTTCCATCCATGGTGGACAATCGGTATGCTCCTTTCCCGAGCTTCTCGACCACTCGGTAGGGACCTTCCCAGGTAGGGGCCAGCTTCCCCGCCGCCTCTAGTGGTCGAGATGCTTCGACCTTCCTCAGGATGAAGTCTCCTAGCTGGAAGGGTCTATCTCGGACTCTGCTGTTGTAGTATCGAGTGATGCGTCGTTCGTATTCCGTTGCTCGGATCCTTGCATTCTCTCGGATCTCATCAGCTAAGTCGAGGTTCTCTCACAATTTCTGCTCGTTTACTTCAGGCTCGAAGTTGACGACTCAGAGAGAGGGATTGCTGACCTCCAATGGAATTACGGCTTCCGTGCCATACACCAGCTGAAAAGGTGTTTTACTAGTAGCTGTTCTCGGAGTAGTTCGGTGCAACCATAGTACGCTTGGTAATTCCTCGAGCCAGCCTCCCTTGGCTTTGCCGAGCCTGGTTTTGATGCCATTTAAGATAGTCTTTTTGGCATTCTCGACCGGTCCGTTTACATGAGGGTGGGCTACCGAAGTGAAGTGGTTGCAAATGTTTAGGTCGACACATCTATCTCTGAAATAATGAGAATCCAACTTCTGACCTTTATCGCTCACGATCACTCGGGGGACACCATAGCGATAGATGATCGATTTCCAAACAAAACTCCATACGAATGATTCGGTGATCCTAGTGGTGGCTTCGGCCTCGATCCATTTGGTGAAATAGTCGATGGCGACGATGATGAACTTCTTCTGAGCTTGAGCCGTAGAGAATGGCCCCAGAATGTCGATCCCCCACCGAGCGAAAGGGTATGGCTCGACAAGGGTGATGAGCTCCGCAGTGGGCTGATGAATTAGGTGGTCGAAATGCTGGCATCAATCATACTTCTGCACGTAGGTCGAGCAGTCACGCTGGAGAGTGGGCCACCAGTAACCCTATCGTAGCAGGATCCTAGCGAGTGATCTTTCTCCCTGGTGCGCTCTGCAGATGCCTTCGTGTACTTCCTGAATCGCTCGGATGGCTTCGTTGGTGCTGATGCACTTGAGGAGGGGATCGGAGAAAATCTTCGGTACAAGGCACCATCTAGCATGATGAAACGCCGAGCTTGGTACTTGAGCTTCCGAGCCTCCCGAGGATCGGTGGGCTCTTGAGAATCCCGGAGCCAAGACATGTAGGGGGTCCGCCAATCGCTTGAGGGTGCCAGGTCAATAGTCATAAGCTCGGATTTGATGCTCGGTTGCCCAAGCTCTTCGAGGAGGATCGATCGTGTACTTGTGGGGTCGGGCAAGGAGGCCAGTCGAGAGAGGGCATCCGCTCGGGCGTTTTCCTCTTGAGTTATTTAGACTACCTCAAAGCTCTCAAAGAGTTGGGCCATCCTCTTGACCGCCTGGAGGTACTTGACCATTTATCCTTCTCGAGCTTCATATTCACCGTTGACTTGGCTAGCGACCAGTTGGGAGTCAGTATGGATCCTGACTCGTTCGGCCCCCAGTCTTAGAGCCATCCTAGCTCCCGAGATAACGGCTTCATACTCGGAGGCGTTGTTGGACGCCTGGATGTTCAACTTCAGGGCGTACCGCAGCTCCGCTCCTTCGGGGGACTTCAGGAGAATTTCGGCGCCTCTTCCTATCGAATTGGAGGATCCGTTGATGAACAGATCCCAGGTAGGCCCGGTCGCTGGTGGAAGTGCTTCCTCAATTGGGACCGTGCTCTCAGCGATGAAGTCTACGAGAGCCTATCCTTTAATGGCCGAGCGGGTTCGATACGAGATATCGTAGGCCCCTAGCATGATGGCCCACTTGACGAGGCGTCCCGAGGCTTCAGGGTGAAAGAGAATCCTCTTTAGGGGTTCGCCGGTCAATACGATGATGGAGTGCCCTTGGAAGTAGGGTTGGAGGTGCTTGGCCGAGGTAACCAACGCTAGCACGAGTTTCTCGGTTGCGGGGTACCTTCTTTCGGCCTCATTAAGCACCTTGCTGGCATAGTAAATGGGTCTCTCGACTCCTGCGTCGTTCCTGACCAGGACTGAGCTTACAGTAGAAGGGGTTGCTGAGAGGTAGAGGTGTAGAGCTTCGCCTTGGACTGGCTTGGACAGCACTTGGGGCGAGGCCAAGAATTCCTTGAGTTTGACGAACGCCTTCTGACATTCCTCATCCCAAGAGAATGTAGCAGATGCCATTTTGGGTCCCCTCAACAATTTGAAGAAGGGTAGGCAACGTTCGGCTGCCCGAGACAGGAAACGGTTGAGCGCAGCAATGCGCCCCATAAGACGCTGGACGTCCTTGATACAGGTGAGTGGACGCATGTTCAGGATGGCCTGAACCTTGTCGGGGTTCGCCTCAATTCCGCGCTGAGTTACCAAGAAGCCAAGGAACTTCTCGGATCTAACTCCGAAGGCGCACTTGGCAGGATTGAGCTTCATGTTGTGCTTCAGAAGGGTGTCGAATGTCTCAGCTAAGTCGGCGAGGTGGTCTTTGGCTTTGGGCATTTTGATGAGCATGTCATCAATATAGGCCTCGACGTTCCGATCAAGCTGCCCTTTGAAAATGCAGTTGATCAGTCTCTGATATGTTGCTCCGGTGTTCTTTAACCCGAACGGCATCCGGGTGTAGCAGTGTACGCCGAAGTCGGTGATGAAGGCGGTCTTCTCGATGTCCTCCGGGTCCATCCTGATCTGATGGTAGTCGGAGTAGGCGTCCAGGAAGCTGAGCAGCTCATTGCCAGAGGTTGAATCGACCAATTGATCGATGCTCGGCAATAGATAGTAATCCTTCGAGGTAGCCTGGTTGAGATCGGTGAAATCCACGCACATTCGTCATTTCCCAGAAGCTTTTGGTACCAGGACGACGTTGGTGAGCCATGTAGGGTACAGAACTAGGTGAAATAGGCCAGTCTTCTGCCCCTTGATGACTTGTTCTTTGATGGCCGCTTGCTTCTTTGGGGTGTTCTTTCTCCTGCGTTGTTGTACTGGCTTTGCTGTCGGGTCGAGGTTGAGCTTGTGCATCACCACGTCTCCCGAGATCCCGGGAAGGTGCTCATCAGACCATGCAAAGACTCGGATGTACTTCGCAAGAAAATCTTTATATTTTTCTTGTGCCCCAAGTGGGAGCTCAGCTCCAATCTTTACTCCTAGGGTCGGGTCACCGTTAAGGAAGACCGTTAGCAACTCGCCGCCAGGCTCAGATGTTGCAGGTCCGTCCTCGGCTCCCTTTATTCTTCCCTTCCGGCCTAGTGGCTTCAACCGAGACTATATAGCATTGTCTAGCTAATGCCCGGTTACCTCAAACTTTCCCCACGTCATATTTGGTTGGGAACTTCATCTTTTGGTGAAAGGTAGAGGGCACTGCTTTCATCCGGATGAGAATGCCTCGGCCGAAGATGGCGTTGTATGCCGTCATCCCCTTAATCACGATGAAGTCTACCATAACCGTAACAATTTTGGGCAGGGTGCCGATAGTAATAGGCAGACTCAGTGCTCCCTCGGCATAAGTAGCCTGGCCGTTGAACCCACAGAGGGGGGTTCGGATCGGGCGGAGTTTAGATGGATTCTCTCCCATTTTGAGGAAACATTCATAGGACATACATCAGGGGCACTACCATTGTTGACTAAGATTATGTCCACGTTACAATGGTTTATCGTAGCTGATATGACGAGAGTGTCGTCGTGCGGGGTGGTTATCCCTTCCAGGTCCTGGTCAAAAAAAACTAGGGCCTGTGGTTTGCAAGCCTGCGGGGCCGCAGGTGCCTCAGTAGAGGCTCGGCTAGCCCGCTCGGCGTGACGCTTTCTTCCTCGACTGCTATCTCCGCCTGATGCCATCCCACCCGCGATGACGTTGATGTGGACTCCACGGGGGGCATTATCAATCTCTTCAGCGGTGCCTCGGTCTTCCTTTTGCCCGGACACATACCGAGATAGGTGTCCTTGGCGGATGAGGCACTCGATCTCATCTTGAAGTTGATGGCAATCGCTAGTGTGATTCCTGTGGTCGCTATGGAACAAGCAGTGCTTGAGGAGATTGCAGTGCTTGGTCTTCATAGGCTCAGGTTGGTTGAGAAGACCCGAGTCTTCATAGATCTCGTAGACGGGGGAGGTAAGTGGGGTATATCGCTGGAACTTTCGTGGCGGCTCTTTTCGATCTCCGTCGTGGTTCCGCCTCTTTCCTTGTCCCGTCCCTTGCTCGGACGGTCTCTTCTTGTCCCCCTCCCGACCCGAGCTAATTGTGCCTCGGCAGGCGCTGAGTACTTCTTCGCACTCGGCATGGCGTAGAGCCAAGGTCACTAGCTCGGCAAGGGAGGTAGGGGGATGAAGCACTAGCTCGCGCAGTAGGTTCTCGTCGCGGGTGCCCCTGGTGAAGGTGGTGATAGTAGAGGCCACATCCAGGCGGGGGATGCGAAGGGCTTCCAATTTGAATCGGTTGATATAAGCCCTTAACTTCTCCCCTTGTTCCTATTTGAGGGCCAGTAATCCCGCCACCGACCGGGGCGGACCGCTGTCGATGATGCTTTCTTTGAATACTCGCCCGAATTGCTTGAAGTTGTGGATGCTGCCGGGGGCGAGGGCTCTGAACCAAGCCTGAGCGCCCTGAACCAGAGTGGTCACGAATGCTTGGCACTTGATCACATCGGATGCCCCTGTTGACACCCGTTTTATACCCAATAAGTCGGGTCATCTCCTTATTCATTCAATATGATGCTCCGAGTTGTTCACTCTTTATTGAATTCCTTTTAATCAGTTGAAGCCTGTTTTCTGGGTCTCCATTCCTGGATTAGACCTGGTTCCTGGTGGCACTTCGTTCAAAAGTTTGGCAATCCCTCCATTCTATTTTCTTGAAAATCAATGATAATAACGGTCTGGACTAGGCACGTCATTTCATAATAACGCATGAAGCCCTGGCCGTTACCCTTTGAAGAGTCCCAAGACTTAGGGCCTCGTTGTCTTTTGATAATAATGGTCTACTCCCTAGCCGTTGTTTTCTTATGACGCCCTATTCCCTGGCCGTTACTTACTTGCAGAGTCCTATTGTTTTGATCTTCTTCCCGTTGATCTTATCCTTTGGATAGGGTTGAAAATGATGGTAATGACTTGGAGCGTTATTTCCAAGTGGCGGTCTATCGTGCGACCGTTACTTCCTTCAGAGAGTCCTGACAGTTCAGGCCTTTTCTCTGCTACTCCGTGGACGAGATAGGGTTTTGGATTGGCATTATCTCCTTCAATTCTAATCCTCAGGACCTCTCGTTTATTTTTTTGGACTCTTGTTGATTTTATCCTCAAGGATTTGCTAAGGATTATCCTCCTTTCTTGGCTGATTTATCTTCAACTCGACCTGAGGGTTTGAGGGAGTCTATAAATAGAACTCTTGATTTTATGACCCGGAGGGGGGGAAGATTTGATTCACGATGAAGTGCTGCCAAATTCAAGAGCCATCTACATCCAGGAGGAGCTGCTTCCCACGTCCATCTTCCAAGTCAAGGGAGTAATTTTGGGTTTTAGCTTGTCAAGATCATCATTGCATGCTCAAGTTTCCCTTGGTTTTATTAATCAAAAGCATTGTCCCTCCTCTTCCTCCACGTTTTTCACTGTTGCTAAGCATACACATATCTTCCTAAACTTAAAAAAATGCCCAGAGGGGTTAAAAACCAACAACTCTCCGGTAATCCCCTCTCCTTTTGATGTTCTCAAGCTTTTTAAGGATTGATGCTATACTTATGTTGAGGGATAATTGAGGTTGTGTTGTTTTGCTTTCTACATCCTTGGCAGGTTTTACAGGATCCCTAGCACGAGGCCCAAGCCTTCTAGCCGGCTGGAAGGGTTGGAGTTCAAAGAATTCACATCTTTTCACTGCAGGTTATCTGACGGTCAGGTACTGGAGCGTTATTTCTATCTGGCGGTCTATCGCACGACCGTTACTTCCAAGCAACGCACAGGTTTTGGACCGTTATTTGCAAGTTGATCTACATGCTTTCCTTGGTTTTCTCTCCCGTGGGCGGGTGTTTCATCCACCTACTTCCAAGGTATATTCGAGTCCTTGATTCGTGTTTACTTTGGTGGCGATCACGACTTTCCTTAGTGTTGGGCACTAGCTGTCTTTCTCATCAAATCTCTTTATTCCCCTTAATTGTTCCACCCCTAGCGGTGTGTTTTTATTTATCTTTGCTCCACGCCCCGGCGTGTGTTTTTATTTTTCCCTTAGCGTAATTTGATTGAGATAGCATGCCCATGCTAGAGTTAGATTTGATTGCCTAGGTTCATGTTCACATGTGCATAGGTTGAGCTGATCTTTGGTAGTTTATTTATCATCTCGCCATATCATTTTTCAAAACCCTCACAATCAACAAAAAAAGAAAGAAGATAAGAAGAGATAGGTAAACAAACGATCAACAGATAATTTTTTGGCGATCACGGTGGGACAACTAGTGCCAATCGTGCTTCTGATTCCTGTTTAAACCTGCCATCATCTGTTTGTTCAGTTGTCTTTTGATCCCTTTGTTTTCACCCTTCTTTCTGGTTTTCTGAATCATATGACGGCCCTGTCTCGGCGCGTTACAGTGTTCTGACGCGGGGATATCAGGCCGTCGCTTGTCTCTGTGGTGTGAGCTTTCACGGGTTTTCCTGTTACTTCAGTTTGTTTTTTGGTTCCCTGGCTCATACGACGGTCTGGAACCCCTGCGTTACATTATTTATGGCGGTCTGGTCTCTGACCGTTATTGGGCTCTAACGCAGGGGCCTTCGTCCGTCACTCTCCTGGCAGGTACGCATCCGAGGTGCAGTTATTTCTGCAATTTTTGGCTGTGATTTATTGCTTGGGTACTGCTTGATTTCTGCCATAATTCCATTCATATCTTCATATCATTATGTGCATCGTTGTTTGCTAGATTCTAGGCTAGACTTTGCATGCACTCCGGTGCACATAGGGTCATCCATCTTTTCATATATTAGACTGCATTTTCCTACCTTGTTGTGAGGACCTCTCGTCTCCATATTCCTTGGGGCCGACTAGGAAATCACAGCAGGGACCTCCATAAGTCCCCGCGAGCCGTGGATTCCCACACGGACGCCGGGCCGGTTGTACCTTCCCCCCCTTGTGTCTAGGGTTGCATAAGTGAAGGAGTGGTCACACTTAAAGTCAAGCCAAGTCCATATCCACCTCCTATTAGGAACCCATTTGGAGAGAGCACATATCAATCAATTCACTAAAGTTCCAAAGGAGAAATCATAAAGAAACTTTGTTTGCATCATCTTAAGCAACTCGGTTGGCTTTTGAGTGTCTTCATTCCCTATCACTTATATCTTGTTTGAATCACCTAGGTGCGGTTGCTCATTGTGTGTTTGTTGTGTTGCATTTATCAAGGTTGTCCATTGCATGTGGAGTTGTTTTTGTTCGTCCGAATCATCTCCTCGAGTCGCTTCCTCCTTCACATTCTATTCCAATCCCCTCTTCGAATCTACCATGGCATCCTGCAATCCTCCTCGCTCCCAAGAGGATTCCCTTCCTCAAGGGCTCCTCGAGAACCCCCCGAGGGTTATTTCTTTCTCCGCTGGAGAGGGGACCGCCCCTCTCTCATCCTCCACTCCCATAGAAGGTGGTCAGGTCATCCCTTCTTTATCCGCTCCTTCCGCGGGCTCTGTCCTCCATATGATGGCCCAGTTGGATCCGACCCAACTCCAGGTTCTCTATCAGGCCATGCAAGGGTCCAATCCTCCTCCCTCCGCTACCGTCCAGGGGCACTCTAATTCTTCCATTATTGGGCCGTCTGTTCAGCCCACCCCGATTGAGCTCACCCCGGTCCAACCCCGGACCATCACCTTTGCTGGCATGGAGATGGGTCAATCCTCCAATTCGACCCATCAATCGTTTGATAAGGGGAAATCGCCTATCCCCTCTCTTCCGATGGATTATCATCCCTCTGCTCTGGCGGCTCCACAGGTCCTCGTGGGCCCATCCGATTTCTTGCCCCAACAGCATGGGGTGGCCCAATTTCACTCCAATCCGGGTCTATCTCAGGCCCAGTATCCTTCTTACGGCCCCCCTAATTCCACTAGTTATCCTTCTGCTCCTTCCTATGGGCTTCCGCCCTCGGCAACCGCCATTCCTCCTGCTCACCAGATACAATCAACTCCCTTCACTACCCCTGCTCCCTCTCGAGAGCAAGATTTGCTTAATAAGTGGGCCACCATGCAGCAACAACTTGATTTTCTTCAGAAGAAGGTGGGCCCACAATCCTTGGATGATATTCCCGTCCCAAGTTTCCAGAACATCCGTTTCCCTCCGCAGTCTGAGCTCCCCAACTACCGTAAGTATGATGGGAACAGCAATCCCTTCATCCATGTGAGGGATTTTCTGTATGAATCGGCGCAGTTCCAATATGATGATCGCCTTATGGCGTACCTGTTCCGCCGATCATTGGATGGCGTTGCTCTGGAATGGTTTTATTCTCTGCCCCTAGAAGAGGTCGAGAGCTTCAAAGTGGTCAAGGACAAGTTTATTCAGCGGTTTCAAGATCGGGTCGGCCCGGAATATTCATTCACAGATCTGGTGGCCGAGAAAATGAAGCCGGATGAGGAATTCGCAACTTATGCAGATAGATGGAGGCAGATGGCCGCCAGGGTGCCCGGCCATATTCCAGAGGAAGAAAAAGTTAAGCTGCTAATTTCAAATGCTTCGCCCACCTTCAAAAACATCCTGGCAATGAACGATATAGCCAATATGCATCAACTGTATAGCCGGGCGCGATTTATACAAACTCAGTTTAAGGACTCCCCTATCCATTCTCTTTTCGAAAACCAAAAACCCAAGTACCATAAGAAACCACAGGGGCCGGTTACTGAAGGAGTCCAGACAAATGAGCAAGTACAAGCTGTTCTTTTTCCCTACCAAGTCGCACCGTTCCGCTACAACCAAAGCCCCCGCAATCCGCAAAACCCCGCTCCGCAACACTTTCAAAACACTCCACAAAACCCTCCGCCTACCTTCACCATCCCGCAAAACACCTTCACCGCGCCACCACAACCACCACCATCACCGCAATACCATAACGTCCCTCCACCCGGCGGCTACAACAATAATAATCCCAACAGCAAGCGCCCGGCTCCCAGAAGAGCCCAGTATCCTCCATTGCCAGAGACACTTACAGACATATTCTCAACACTCATGGCGGTAAATGCAATTCAACTTCCTCCAGAAAGGACTGTTTGGAACCCAGCTGTTGATCAAACTAAGTATTGCATGTTCCACCAGCAGCCGGGTCACACTATAGAAGGATGCTTTCACTTCCGAGATCTCGTGTACGACTTACACGAAGGACAGAGAATAGACTGGGCCGAGATGCATAGGGCCATTATGGAAATCAAAGAGAAGAGAAGGCAGCCGTAGGGGCAGCAAGTGCAGCAGCATCCAGCACCGCAGCCGCAGCAGCCGCCACAACAGTAGCCACCGCAGCAAGCACAAGATCTGGGCATCCATCAGAATCCGATGCCAAACCATCAACCCGCTCCTCCGCAACAGCCGCCAGCACCGGCACAAGTTAATGTAGTCCAACCACCGGCCTCCAACGCCGGGTGGTCATTTGATGATGATGGCGCCGCACCACAGGTCATGGCCTTCCACCACAAACCTTCCTTCATCCTCCCTACATAACCAACACCCTCTCCGCTCATCCCACCATTCACACCCGCTCCACCAAAACCGCTCACCATCCCACCGTATCCTTCGCCAACCCCCATCACCGTCATCACACCACCATCCAATCCCGCACCTATCCTTACCCATCCATTCACCCTGCCTTCACCAGCATCCACGTCCATCACCACCCTACCACCCACCAATCCTTCACCTATCATCCGCGCATCCCCCATTAACTTCACCAACCCTCCACTTTACCAAACTACCTCCCCCACGCCACCTGTTCCACTCATTCGCCCCGCAGGGCCCATCATACTATCCCCCGATGCCGCGGCGAATTGTGCTCTAAGGAGCGGGAAGATGTTCCATCGGAACTACGCCACTACTAGCAATTCCCAGTCTTCCCAATCGGTGACCGAGCAAGAGGAAGCTGAACCGTTACCGGGGACTCAATATGATTTACTGCATCATCTAGATGGGGTACCCGCCAAGATATCTGTGCTGGAGTTAATCAAGAGGTCCACTCTCCATCAAGATGCACTGAGGGATTTTTTGCAGAAGGTCATGGTTAGTGAAGACATGGCAGTCGACAGTCTACCAACGGCACTAGCAACTATCTCTAAAGGGCCGGCAATCACATTCTCTGAGACCGAGCTTGCACCTCCGGGGGCTCGGCAAATGCCGCTCTGCATAACAATTACTTTGAACAAAGTCGACGTTGAAGCAGCACTGGTCGACACTGGGGCCTCAATTAATGTCTGCCCCCTCAGCACTCTCCGAGCCTGCAATATATCTGAGGAGTTACTACGGCCTACCCCCACCACTATAGCAGCATACGACAACTCAAGGCGGGCATGTCACGGGGTAGTCACTATTCAGGCTGAGCTCGGGCCTCTTTCCATGGCGGTAGAATTCTATGTACTTGATATCGATCCTATGTTCAAGGCTATCTTGGGTCGTCCCTGGATCGACACACTTGGCGCCGTGCCCTCTACCGCGCACCAATGCATTAAATTCCCTTTTCAAGGGAGGGTCGTCAAAGTTCAAAGTTTATCCACGGTACAGTCAGTGAAGGCCATCTCTGAACAAATTCTTCCTACTCTCTGGCCAAGCAGCCGGCCCGTGCTATCAGTGCTAGACCTAAACTTTCCTTGGGCATACACTACTCCTAAGCCCGTCACTACCCTGGTCAATGTCAAGGAAAAGCCGCAGATTCGAGATTCAAAGGGGTGGAACATTATATTGAAACTGGGCTATCAACCGGGGAGAGGCCTCGGTGCACAGCTGCAAGGGATGACCAAGCCCATACCAAAAGGAAGGAAAATGGGCAGACGAGGTCTCGGTTACAAGGAGACGGCATTATCAATGATGGGTGACTCCGGGCCGCTTACCTGGGATTACCGTCAGCATTTTGTCAGAGGGCCCCCACAGCCGGGCACATTAGCTGCGAAGCCAGTCCAGTCAGAAACCGACATGGTTTGTCCAGTCACCAGTCCACCCCCGTTGCCAAGGGGGCTAAATGACGATGTGATCGACTACAGCTGGGCCCTCCAGGGGCTGTTTTGTGAAAAAGGCAGCCAGAAGCCAAAGAAGGTTCAGCTTATGCAGTGGAGGCCGAAGAAGCGGCCTGGTGATGATTTAAAGAAAGAAGGGAGCTCGCTGATTGCTCTTTCTCTATCTCCCTCTCATTTTCAGTGCATGATCCAGCTGAAGGGGTTTGTACCCCGTCCTCCTCCGATTATGATTAATCCATCTTTCAGTGATCCATTCCAGATTCCAATCAATCCTCCTGCTTATGGGCCTCGCTGCCCCATTAATCTGCCTGCTTTCCCCATCCCTCCGTTTTTTAACTCTCAAATCCACGAGATATGGGGTTCCTCCTCTTGTGATCTTTTCTTCGATTGCATCTTTCCTGAGCTGTTCCCTATGCAGCTCCCGCCTCCCCCGTCGTGCTGCGTGGTCTCCACTGATCTCCAAAAAAAAACGTCAAATTTGAAACGGAGATTTCAGTGGAAGATTATGCTATCCTGTCTCCATCCTCCTCGTCCCAGGGGCGCGAGTCCCCTGCTCCTTCCCTTCCATTAAGCTTCCTCTCTCCTAGGTCAGAGTTAGGGTCTAGCGAGTCTAGAGAAGTAGAGTCAGTTAGGTCTAAAGAAGTAGGGTCTTGTTCTAGGTCGTTCAACCCTTCCCCTCCTGAGCCACGCTCGCTTGCGCATCCTTCCCGATCTATTCCTGATAGGTTCTTGCAAGATCTAGCTCAGCGGTGTCACGCTCTTTTGAAGTGCCCAGAATTCGTCGCCATGGCAATTGCGATTGAAGATGAAGAGGAAATAGAAGGGGTGTGGAGCGATGATGGATTAGGCATCTATGAAGTGCTGGATGAGAAAGACCCAATTGATGAAGACAGCGATGTAGAGGACACTGCCGACTTATATGCAAAGGGACTGAAGAGATTCGACCAGCCGTCGACGACAGTGGATGAACCTACAAAGGAAATCAACTTGGGAACAGAAGAAGATCCAAGGCCCATCAATATTTCAGCTAATCTCCCTCCGCAGGTAGAAGAGGATCTAATTAAGGTACTGAGGGAGTATAGCGACTCTTTCGCCTGGTCTTATGAGGACATGCCAGGTCTTGACCCCTCCTTAGTGGAACACCGACTCGTGCTTAAACTAGGGGCAACACCTGTTAAACAAAAGTCGAGAAGATTTCACCCCCACATGGCCTTGCGGATTAAGGAAGAGGTCGACAAACTTTACAAGGCCAAGTTCGTCAGAGTAGTTTTATATCCTCAGTGGGTGGCAAACATAGTCCCTGTTCTCAAGAAGGATGGGAAAGTGCGCATATGCATTGATTTCAGGGACCTTAACAAAGCATGTCCTAAAGATGATTTCCCGCTGCCTCATATAGACGTCCTTGTTGATAACACCGCCGGGTATGAAGCTATGTCGTTCATGGATGGGTACTCGGGCTATAATCAGATCCGTCTCGCTCCTGAAGATCAAGAGAAAACTTCCTTCACCACGCCCTGGGGCACGTACTGCTATGTAGTTATGCCTTTTGGATTAAAGAACGCAGGCGCCACCTATCAAAGAGCGATGATGGCTATCTTCCACGACATGATGCACATCTATGTGGAAGCTTACGTGGATGACATCCTGGTGAAGTCAAGATCAAAGGAAGAACACCCCTCTATTTTGGCTAAGGTGCTGCAGAGAGCCAGGGAGTACAAGCTAAAGATGAATCCGAAGAAGTGCGTATTCGGAGTCTCCTCGGGGAGGCTGCTAGGTTTCATAGTGAGCAAACGGGGGATCCAGATTGATCCTAACAAAGCACAGGCCGTCATGGATATGCCTCCACCAAAGAACATTACGGAACTTCGAGGACTGATTGGTAGATTGCAATTCATTAGAAGATTCATATCCCAGCATTCTCAAAGGTGCCGTCCGTTTTACGAATTGCTCAAGGCGGGGGTCAAGTTCGAATGGAATCAAGATTGTCAAAAGGCCTATGAGGACCTCAAGGAATATCTATCCAATCCCCCGATTTTGCAACCTCCTGTCCCTGGGAAACCCCTGATCCTATACATCTCGGTCATTGAGGACTCCCTAGGGGCGGTTTTAGCACAAGTGGATGATGAAGGAAAAGAGCAGGCTGCGTACTATCTTTCTCGGTTGTTTAATCCAGCTGAATCCAGGTACACCGCTATGGAGAAGACTTGTGCCGCCTTAGTGTGGGTAGTTCAGAAGCTTAAACATTACTTTCTCGCCCACCCAGTTAGGCTGATCTCTAGAATGGATCCGATCCGTTATCTCTTAGAAAAGCCCGTTCTTTCTAGTAGGTTAGCTCGCTGGCAGAGCTTCCTCTCTCAATTCGATATCACCTTTGTCGTTCAGAAGGCAGTCAAAGGATATGCCATTGCTGAGCATCTTGCACATCTCCCTATTCCTCACACCGACTCTATTCAGGACGATTTCCCTGATGAGCATCTCTCTGTCCTTTCTCAGCATCCTTTCTGGTCCCTGCACTTTGATGGTGCGCTTAACTCACAGGGCCAAGGGATCGGTGCTGTCCTGCTTACTCCTGAGGGAGTAACCATCCCCTTCGCTTATCAACTTCGATTTCCTGCTACCAACAACATCGCTGAGTATGAGGCTCTCCTGGCCGGCTTGAAGCACGCCTACCTCTTAGGCGCGCGTTATTTAAACATCATAGGAGACTCTCAGCTCGTCTTACGGCAAGTTCTGTCCACTTACCGTACCCGTGACCCCAAGCTCAAGCCTATCAAGATTTGGTCACACTCATCGCTAAGCGATTCCGCAAGCTAATCTATATCCATACCCCCCGTTCTCTGAACATTCTGGCGGATGCATTGGCATCTCTGGCCTCCTCCTTATCCTTCCCTCTCAGTCGTAGTACTGAGACCGTCCTCGTCCAGAGGATGGACGCACCCTCTCTCCAGGATCCTTGGTTCACCAACCTTAGGAAGTCTGCAGAAGTGAGAGCTGAAAAGGAAGATCTCGAGGAGGTATCATTGGCAGAACTAGAGGAGATTTTGGATGAAGAAGAATTACTTTGGTACCATGAAATCGAGTTATTTTGCAAAGAAGGGGCATTCCCAGAAGGGGCAAGAGCTGAGCAGCGCAAAGCAATAAGAAGAGCCGCCGCAAGGTACACTATCATTGCAGGAGAACTGTACAGGCGCGCTACTAATGGAATGCTCATGAGATGCCTAGATGATGTGGAAGCTTGGAAAGTAGCAGAAGTAGCACATTCTAGCGAGTGTGGAGGTCATGTCAATGGCCAGGCTCTAGCAAAGAAGATCCTTAGGCAGGGCTACTATTGGCCCACTCTAGAGGAAGATTGCTCCCTCTATGTCCGGAGGTGTCTTAAATGCCAACTCCATGCTGATAAAATTCACTCTCCAGCTTCATCCCTCCATCCTATGACTGCTCCTTGGCCATTCTCTATGTGGGCTTTCGACGTCGTCGGCCCACTCGGTGATCCTAATTCTCAGACCAAGCAGAAATCCTTCATTCTCACAGCAACTGAGTACTTCACCAAATGGGCCGAAGCCGAGGCGTACGCAGAGATCAAAGCTACAACGGTGTGCCGCTTTATCATGAAGAATATCATCTCGCGGTTCGGAGTGCCAAGCAGCATCATCACCGACAACGGACTCCAGTTCGTCTCCCAGGAGCTTAAAGACCTCTGTAAGAAGTTCAAAATTACATTGCATCATTCATCACCATATTACCCTCAAGGCAACGGTCAAGCCGAAGCCACTAATAAAACTCTTCTTAAAATCATTAAGAAAACATGCGAAGCACATAAATTTTCTGATTGGCCTGAAAGATTGGTGGAAGCTCTGTGGGCTTACCGCACCTCCGTCCGTACTCCTACGAGACAAACTCCATATTCTCTAACCTACGGGATGGAGGCGGTGCTCCCATATGAGATCTTAATCCCTTCACTCAGAGTACAGCTCGATAAGGAACTTAATCTCGATGAACGTCGAGAGGCGTTGCTGGTCCAACTGGAACTCCTAGATGAGAAGAGGATGAATGCGGCCGATCATGTATCTGTTTATCAAAAGAGAGTTTCGCGTTATTTTCAAAAGAAGGTAATTGAACGAAAATTTTACAAGGGTGAAATGGTTTTGAAACGCAAATTCATCCGGTCTGCAGGTCCTAGGTCTAAATTGCAACCTAACTGGGAAGGGCCGTTCGTAATAAAAGAAGCTTATTCAGGGAATGCCTATCGTCTAATCAACGCGGAAGGTGAGGAGCTCTCTCACCCGTGGAATGGGTTGTATCTTAAGCGTTTCTTTCCTTAAAAATCTAAACCATGTGCTTTTCCGACAATAAGGACTGCCTCCCTATCTTTAAAAGAGAGTCTTGAGTAAGGCAAACACACACTACACGACGCCCCTGGTCGGGTTCCTTGCTTAAAAAGACACCATTTTTCCTCGGCCATGCTTTGGGGGAAAGTCAAAGTCCCTGTACGTTTCATTCTTCGGCTGCATCCAGGGGCAAGGAGTGAATAAGAAGGAGCCAACCGATCCAAACTCCCTAACGAGAAGAGGTCTCAAATAGGGGCAAGTCCGTTATGACCTGACTCCACAAGAAAGAAAAGAAAAGAAAAGTAAAGAAGTGCTCTTTACCATGAAATCAAAAGCATCATCTCAAGGTCTGTGGATGAATTCTCAAAAGCTCCAAAAGAAAAAGAAAATTAGGCATGACAAGAGTGGCAGTACAGTTCCCCACGGGACATTATGAGCCCGGTCGCATGCATGCCTAAGTGGACAAAGGTTCGATGACGGACATAAAAGCCCCGGCACAACAGACCAAATCTCTAATAAGGTTGCACGGTGAGGGAATCAAGTTCTAAAAACTCCCATATCTGGCCTAAGCTTACCCCCATATTCTTTTTTTTCTTTTAGGACTGAGACGAGTACCCTAGGTATGACGTTGGTAAAAACACCGTCACAATGACCAGGTCTCAGCCAGGGGTTGCCACGTTATTGCACGCCGGTCTCGAGACTCAAGCTAAAACAAGGGAGGTCTCGTGTTGCTAGAGAGGCACTGGTTTTCCAAAAATCCAAAAACAACAAATATTTCCACAAACCAAAAATATCAAATATTTCTCAAAATCCAAAAACATCAAATATTTTCAAAAATCCAAAAACATCGAATATGTTTTCAAAATCCAAAAACATCGAATATGTTTTCAAAATCTGTTTCAAAACCCAAAAATATCAAATATTTCTCAAAATCCAAAAACATCAAATATGTTTTCAAAATCCAAAAACAGATCGAATATTTCAAAAATCCAAACAAATCAAATATTTTCAAAAGTCAAAAGCATTCAATACTTACATCATCTGCATAACATGCATTGTTTTTTGTTTTCTGCCTATTTAATAAGGCTCCACCCCTTGACCAAATATCAAGAAACGGTCATTATCTAACTTGCTCCAAGGCAAGGGGTTGAGTCTAAGAACGGATCTAACTTGTCTCATATTTAAGTATGTGCAGAATGCAGGGGCCAGTTCAAAAGCCAGAACTCACAGTTATGCAGGTTCAAGGCATGTAACGCATCAGTCTCGGGCCGCTACTTCCGTGTGACGAACCATTCCCGGACCACTACTCTCCCTTTAGCTTGAGCCCTATTTCTTGCGACCATCAACATTGTGGCGGTCTGGGACAGGACCGTCTCTTCATTATGACGGACCCAATCCTCTTCGTCGCTTCCTTCAAAAATCAGGTCCTCCCTGCCTCCATTCTGACGGTCCATCGTAAGACCGTTGTTACATTATAACGGCCCTTGGTACATCCGTTACTCCCCCCAGAAACTCTGATTATTCACATCAATCTAATCTTCCAAAGCACACAACTCAAGTTCTTTCAATTAAGGCAATCTCATCTCATTCAAGCAAGCTTAATAAAATATAATTCATGATAAACCAAGTTCTGGGTGGCAATCTCATAACATCTTTCATAAGCAAAAGAAAATCACGGTACATTCAACTTTTTATCCGCAAGAGGGCGGATTCTTCTCAACTCTTTCAAGTAATCTCGGCGTGTTTCGTCGTTCTCTTCAACCTCTGCCTGCCACGGACGCACCTTGTTGATCTCCCACATGGTCAGCGCGTTCCGGATCGCTCTTTCATCTTCCTCGGTCCCCATCTTCCTAGGTAAAAGGGGAGGGTAGTGTGATAGTGCAGAAACGTTGATTCGAGGTAATCCGATCTGAAGATAGCATCGGTGCGGGTTGTAGATCGCCATGGTAGTGTTTCCAACCAGCTGGAGGTCCAGGCCTTGATGCCATGGTATTTTAAGAAGAATGCTTCGAAGAACGCTTGGTCGCATAATGAACTTTTCAAGAGGTAAAGTATTGAAGAAGAGGCGCCATTTATCCCGCGATTTCTTATCCGCCGTCCTGCATTCAACATGAGAAGGATATCCAAAAGCCCCTCCAATGAAAAAGAGGGGGTGGCTCCCGAAGATCCGGCTCGCCGAAGTTATATCTTCCTTGGGAAGGAATTTGATTCTCACTCCTATCCAACACTCAAGGAGTATCATGGAACCGAACAAAGGCCCTCCAAGGCAAGCCGAGCTTAGTCCTTCATAGATGTATGAGAGGACCGCTTGAGAAATAGACATACCCCGCCACAGTCCTCTAATAATGCTAAGATTTTGGATGTCTAAGAGGTGTTCGATTGTGGAGAAAAGGAAGACCCCGCACAAGCAAACCGCCACCGCCTTGGCTATTGCTTCGTGTCTCTCCCACTTGTTTTTACAGTGAGACGCTATCCATTGTGCTATAGGGATCAAGTGAATGTGGCGCGGGCTGATCATGGTCCGCACGTCCTTTGGGTTATGAATGAAGTCGCTTAAGATCAAGGACGGATCAATAGGTTCTATTGTATAGCAAACCCGATCCTCATCCCCCACCTTAGTCTTAGGAAGGGCTAGGTAGGTCTCTACCTCCTCTAAAAGGACGGTTGCTTCAAAGGAGGGGAAGATGAAGGTATGAGTTTGTGGATGCCATAGTTCCACAAGGGCTGAAAGGCATGGCCAATCCAAAGACAATTTCTGGAAGTTTTTGCCTAGAACCAAGAGGGGTTGGAGGCGCCATGCTTTGAGGATTGATACCACCTCTAAAGGGAGTGCCTTTACCATGGGAGCCACCCACTTCAGGTTGGAGTAACACCTTGGGCCAGGAAGAGGCTTGAAGAAGAAAAGAAAAAGGAAGGTTATGAAGAAAATTAAAGTGCAAAAAAAAATCTGAACTTTGGATGAAGTCATGCAAGCTTACCACCCTTTGGACATTAGAGCTTAGATGCTTGGGGATCGAGGACAGCCGTTGAAGCTCCCCATGTTCTCTCCTTGCAGCCTTAGGGCCGGTGTAGATCTTCTCTTCCATAGCCGCCATCTCGAAGCATCTCTTCATCTTGATTTCTGCTTGTTAGGGAGAATTCTTCAACCCTAGAACAGAGGTTTTTTGCAAGCTGCGATTTTGGATAAGTTTCCCAAGTTGCTAGGGCTTTTTATTAACTTTGGAAGGATAAAATTGGAGTTGGGAGGCTTTATCTGAAATTTGGATAAGTCCTAGCAACAGATTAAGTGGCTGAACCTCGGACTCTAAAGCTCTCACGGCCGAATCCGTTTTGGAAACGACCCAGACTCTGACGGTCTGTCGTAGGGCCGTTACTTAACTCTGGCGCGCCTACCCTGGGCCGTCACGTTTTCTGTGGGTTGGGTTTTCCTTAGAACTTGTTCTGTGGCTGTTTTCGGTCTGGTCTCAGACCGTCGCCTTTCAACGGACGAACCCTAATCCGTTATATCCTTCAAATCGCTCAAGTCTCTCTCTTCTGGGCTGAACTCCATGTAACGGTCAGGTTAGGACCGTCGTTTATTTATGACGCGTCTCCTTCAGGCCGTCGCATTTTCTGCGAGTAGTTCTAAAAACCATGTTCTGCCATGAATAACGGTCTGGCGTAGGACCGTTGTTTTATTTTAACGCTCCTACCATGGGCCGCTATTTCCTCTACAGCCTGGCTATCAGAATAAAGATATTTCATGAATGACGGCCTAAGGTAGGCGCGTCGTTTGATTATGACGGTCCAAGACCAGACCGTCATTTCCTCTGCTACTAAATTCAGGCAGTTAGTTTATCCTTTGCAAGACCTGGCGGTCTTTCACATCTGTACACCACACCTTCTCCACACAAGCATTCATTCACACATACACATCCATCATGCGTTCTTTCAATCACTCATTCGTACATATCCATTCATACATCCACATAAAAAAGTCAACAAAATTTCATTTTCATAAAAAGGCATGTACAAGTGATAAGAAAAGCATAAAAGTACATCATTCGGTCGGCTTATCCGTCGGGCCGTCCTCATCCTCTCCACCCTCGGGTTTCCTGGGTGGCGGTGCTATGGAAGCACTCTCCTCCTGCTGTCCTCTCTCTGCCCTCTCATTTCTCTGTTGGCCGGCGAAACTAACTAAGAAATCCCCAACCGAGCCACTAGGGGCAGCACTCCTATGAGCCCCGCTCCGGGAAGAACTCCGCTCTGGTGCCCGGCCTAGCATCCGGACCGTCTGCTCCATTGTCTGCAGCCTGATCTTCAGCGTGAAGATCTGGCGTCGCGTCTCCCGTGCCTCGGTCCGGTAGCGATCAAGATCCGCGGTCCCAAGGCGAAGGTCCTTCACCTCGGCCTGCGCCCGTGCTAAATCTGCCCGAAGTCGCTCCATCTCCACATCGTCCGCATGACGAGGGGTCTCCGCTCTCAGTCGGGCTATCTCTGCCCGCACGAGCTCTGTCTCTGCTCGAGCTCGATCAGTCTCGGCCCGGCTCCTCTCTACCTCTGCCCTCGCCTGGGTGGCCTCCGCCACTGCCGCTGCTAGCTCTATCGCCTGTAGATTGCATTGCATTGCATATAGGTTAGTCATATAAATTTAATTAGCATAAGAATAATCATAAAGCATGTAAGTATCTTACCCGCTCCGCGAGGGTGGCCTCCGCCTCCTCGGCCCGGGCAACCGCCCGAGCAAAGTCAGCATCTCGCCCAGCCCTGTCTCCCGCAGGCTGCGAGGACGACGATGGGGCATCCGGTCCTGCTCGTTGAGCTCCCTCTGCCCGCTGCATTGTCATTGACAAAACATTAGCATCATGCATAATCATAGTCATATCATAAGCATTCAGAATCTCACTAGGAGCTCCAAAGCAGTCCGGTACTCATCCCGCTGCTGGATGGTAGAGTGGAGTAGTCCCTCTAGCTCAGCTATCCGCCCCTCAGGATCGAGCTGCATGTAAAAAGCATGAGCCAGCATGTTACATCCGCATTTCATCATATAGAAAGAGTTTCTAAGTTTAGAATTGCATATCGGTCGTCGGGTACCTCGGTATACCCGGTCGCCGTAGTGTCGAGCAAAGGCCTTCAGGTAGGCCTCGTCGCTCTCCGCCCGCTCTTTCACAGCCCTGCGTCGCTGCCTCCAGTCGAGGACGTACTTCGCCTTCCGGGCACGCCAATCCACATTCCCACTAATACCTCTCGCCGACTTGCCTGGATGATCGTCGGTGCGGCATGGAAAGGTCACCTCGGGCTGGTGTAGTCCTCGGGTCCGCAAGATAAGCCTGTAGTGCAGAGGCTCGATGATGTGGAGGCAGTGCAGCCAGACGTCTCGTCCCCGATACGATAGAGACGCCTCCACCCATGGCTGTCCTGTGTAACCCTCACCGCGGTAAGGGGTCCACCTCACCTGCAGGCATTTAGATCCATTAGCATTCGCATAGCATGAGCACATATAGGCATATAAAACATTTAAAGCATTTAAGTTCTGGGCTCACCGATGTGTGTGGGTAGGAGTCCAGGTCCTCCTGGATCATCCGGGTCTGTCTCAAAATCGACCCCGTGTCCCTCGCCACCGACCATCGCCTCGCGATCGGTATCAGGCCAGGATGGAGTAATGCGCCTCTCCCAATGCTCGGGAGGTACAAATAGCTCCAGATCTGCATTTAGGAATCAAGTTAGTTACATAAAACATCAATCATAGCATACATCATGGCATAGTAGAAAGCACTTAAGCGCATTTTTACCTGTAGGAAGGGCGAGAAGCCTCCCAGCATCGTCAGTCGGTCCGTAGTGCTCAACGAGTTGATCAGGAAGGCCAAGACCGCTGCTCCCCAGGCGTATTTCCTCACTCTGCTTAAATCCTCTATCAGCGGCAGCAGTCTGCAGCTGATGACATCCGCTCTGGTCGCGAACAGGAGCTTCCCGAACAACAGTATCAAGAAGCGCCTAATCACTCGATCCCCCTCCTCTCCTGCCTCTGCCGCCACACGAGGGCGCACCTGGTCAATCACTCTGCCCAGATGCTCCTCCGGCAGTTCTCCCACGGCAATCGCTGCCCCTCTCAGCCCCAAACTCTCCTGCAGCACCGATCTCGAGAGCTGGGATGAAGACTGGCCCGGCCGGATCAGGTCCAACCCCAGCAGCTGCTGCGCTATCTCCCGATAGTCGCCGTACGTCCATCCAGTCACTGCAGCGCCATGGACTCTCAAGCCTGTAATCCTCGCCATGTCCTCTAGCGTGGGGATCATGTGGCCCCACGGGAAGATGAACGCCCTGCTAACCGGGTCCCACCTCTCGTGCAATGCGTACAGCAATGGCGTATCCATCCGGATCACCTCGATGCTGAGCATCTCGGCGAAACCCATCTCTGCAAGTCTATCTCTCTGGTAATCGGGCAGTGCCTGGTACACCGCCCGAATCTGCAGCCATGAGATCCTCGATCTCCTCTTTCCCTGCATTACATATTAGAGCACTAATTAGTCCATTCGCATCATATAGACATTGCATAAACATTAAATATCGAAAAGGAAAACAAAAATTTGAAAATTCAATACCCTAAAAAGAGTTTGGAACCCTGGCAGAAGTAACGGCCCTGGGATGGGGCGTTACTTGTCTCTGACGGCCTTAGCCTGGAGCGTCAGAGAAGTGACGGTCGCTGGCGGGACCGTCACTTAGTCTGCTAGTAGGGAATTTCTCCCCTGCATCCCCATGATTTCCCACTTTGGCCAAATGGCCTACAAGTGTTCCTAGTGGGTTCATAGACCCATTTCTACCCTTATCCCCCACATGCATTCATAAATAAAAACATAAAAATCAAAAATTTAAAAATTATGGCGGAGGGCCTACCTCATGGTCGAGGACCTTCCTCTTCTTCTTCTCTGGTTCCTTGGGCTCCTCTGCACCCAAGGAGGCTTCGGTTGGTTCTTCCACGACCGTGGGGACCTCCTCTTCTTCCCTTGACTCCCTTCCCCTCGGTTCTTCCTCCACGGGCGGCGGGGTGGTCTCTCGTTCGAGCCGGCGGTGGAACCGCCTTATAGCCATCTTCTTTCCTCTCCCTCTCTTCTGAGGTGGTGGCTGCGGTGCCTCGTCGCCGTCCATTGGAGGGTGGAGATGGAGATCGCCGGTGGGTTTTTCTGGTTTGGTGTTTTGGGTGTTTGAGCATGGAATGAGACCGAACGGCCGTTCGGTTTGTTTTTTTTGAAAACTCAGGAGAAGCGACGGTCTATCGTTAGACCGTCACATCATTCTGACGCCCCCCTCTAAGGCCGTCACTTGTGACTGACTGTTTTATTGAAGAATTTGAACCGACTCGGTGTTGACGGACTAGGCTTGATCCGTTATTTTCGTGTGACGCTCCTGCGTCAGGCCGTTATATACTTGCAAGTTTCTTGATGAATGAATGGTCAAAATTAATGTTTAAGCTTATCTCCATCATAAAAACATTTGATGAGTTTATCACACAGACAATGGTTATGCCTTAACTATTATCATAACTATCTTGTTGGCTAACCTATTTTTCATGAAAGGAACTATGAACAGAAGGCACGCTTCGCCGTCCGTCAAGCGGGTAAGTCAGGTATTGTATCTCGTCCCCTTATCCCTTAATGCATTACTATATGTTATCTATGATATATTATCTCGAGAACCGGCTGGTCATTCAGGTGTCCTGGGATCTGATGTTCCCCTTAAACAAAAATGATGATGATCTAAGTTCACGTGAATAATCGTTGGATAGGCCGTTAGGTTGGAAAATTTGGGGATGATGGTTCTATCTTGCACGCCGTGGTTGCAGATAGTGTCTTGACTCTGGTTTCCCCAATCTAGCAATATTACTCTCGAGTATCTTGTTATTTTATCTTTCTTTGCATTTGCTTTGAAGATTTGTTTTTCTTTAGCCCAGCATGCATCATACGCATTCTTTGAGCGTTCATGAGCTTCATTTGTTCAAGAGGTCTCATTGACGGTGAACAGCTGTGTTTTTAATCCCGGATAAGGAGAATTATTCCACTCTGAATTTGAAGGTTTCCTTCGATTTGCTCGCTTGATCTGGTTGACTGACGATTCCTGTCTGGAGTTTAGTCTCTTTCCTTTCCGTTGCCTCCGGCGGCCAGCCGTGTTTCCTTTCCTTAGTTAATTAATCCTCCAGATTTGCATCCTTTGGTTAGCTATTTCCTTGTGATCAGTTTTGAAGTTTTTCCAGAAAATTCTTATCGCTTGTTGGTGAAAAACGGGTGTCGTTTACCTTAACGCCCTCTTTTTGATCCACTCCGCTTCATTTCCGCTTCATCTCCATGTTCCATTTCACTTTCGCTTCACTTCCGCTCGTTCTCCTGCAAAGAGGACGTTAAGGAGGGGCATCTGTTGACACCCGTTTTATACCCAATAAGTCGGGTCATCTCCTTATTCATTCAATATGATGCTCCGAGTTGTTCACTCTTCATTGAATTCCTTTTAATCAGTTGAAGCCTATTTTCTGGGTCTCAATTCCTGGATTAGACCTGGTTCCTGGTGGCACTTCGTTCAAAATTTTGGCAATCCCTCCATTCTATTTTCTTGAAAATCAATGATAATAACGGTCTGGACTAGGCGCGTCATTTCATAATAACGCATGAAGCCCTGGCCGTTACCCTTTGAAGAGTCCCAAGACTTAGGGCCTCGTTGTCTTTTGATAATAACGGTCTACTCCCTAGCCGTTGTTTTCTTATGACGCCCTATTCCCTGGCCGTTACTTACTTGCAGAGTCCTATTGTTTAGATCTTCTTCCCGTTGATCTTATCCTTTGGATAGGGTTGAAAATGACGGTAATGACTTGGAGCGTTATTTCCAAGTGGCGGTCTATCGTGCGACCGTTACTTCCTTCAGAGAGTCCTAACAGTTCAGGCCTTTTCTCTGTACTCCGTGGACAAGATAGGGTTTTGGATTGGCATTATCTCCTTCAATTCTAATCCTCAGGACCTCTCGTTTGTTTCTTTGGACTCTTGTTGATTTTATCCTCAAGGATTTGCTAAGGATTATCCTCCTTTCTTGGCTGATTTATCTTCAACTCGACCTGAGGGTTTGAGGGAGTCTATAAATAGAACTCTTGATTTTATGACCCGGAGGGGGGGAAGATTTGATTCACGACGAAGTGCTGCCAAATTCAAGAGCCATCTACATCCAGGAGGAGCTGCTTCCTACGTCCATCTTCCAAGTCAAGGGAGTAATTTTGGGTTTTAGCTTGTCAAGATCATCATTGCATGCTCAAGTTTCCCTTGGTTTTATTAATCAAAAGCATTGTCCCTCCTCTTCCTCCACGTTTTTCACTGTTGCTAAGCATACACATATCTTCCTAAACTTAAAAAAACGCCCAGAGGGGTTAAAAACCAACAACTCCCCGGTAATCCCCTCTCCTTTTGATGTTCTCAAGCTTTTTAAGGATTGATGCTATACTTATGTTAAGGGCTAATTGAGGTTGTGCTGTTTTGCTTTCTACATCCTTGGCAGGTTTTACAGGATCCCTAGCATGAGGCCCAAGCCTTCTAGCCGGCTGGAAGGGTTGGAGTTCAAAGAATTCACATCTTTTCACTGCAGGTTATCTGACGGTTAGGTGCTGGAGCGTTATTTCTATCTGGCGGTCTATCGCACGACCGTTACTTCCAAGCAACGCACAGGTTTTGGACCGTTATTTGCAAGTTGATCTGCAGGCTTTCCTTGGTTTTCTCTCCCGTGGGCGGGTGTTTCATTCACCTACTTCCAAGGTATATTCGAGTCCTTGATTCGTGTTTACTTTGGTGGCGATCACGACTTTCCTTAGTGTTGGGCACTAGCTGTCTTTCTCATCAAATCTCTTTATTCCCCTTAATTGTTCCACCCCTAGCGGTGTGTTTTTATTTATCTTTGCTCCACGCCCCGGCGTGTGTTTTTGTTTTTCCCTTAGCGTAATTTGATTGAGATAGCATGCCCATGCTAGAGTTAGATTTGATTGCCTAGGTTCATGTTCACATGTGCATAGGTTGAGCTGATCTTTGGTAGTTTATTTATCATCTCGCCATATCATTTTTCAAAACCCTCACAATCAACAAAAAAAAAAAGAATATAAGAAGAGATAGGTAAACAAACGATCAACAGCCCCGTGCAAGGTCATCAGGGTGTCGAAGCTGTCGTAATGGTCGGCCGGGTCTCCCTAGCCATCGTATGACTTGAAGGTCGGAAGTGAGCTTCTGGGAGATATCTCTACCTTCAGGATGTAGTTAGAGAATGGGGATCGCTCCTCGTCCTCCACAGGAGAGGTCTTCTGCAAGGCACAGAGAGCGCGCTCTTGCTCTGCGAAACACCTCTCGAAGTCTCGCAGCCGGAGAGAGAGTTCCGATTGTCGGTGTCCCGAGGAGTTGGGGGGGCGCGCTTGCACGCTACCCCGACGCTCCTCAGGGGCCTCGGTGTCCGAAAATAGTCGGCGTGCTCCGGTCTTCTCCCTCCTTGGGGTTGAGGAGACATCTTGCTCCAGGGGAGGGGCGTGCGATGGTCCTCCTGACGGATTACGAATGAGTCGTTGCCTGCGGAGGGTGAAATGGCCTCCAACAGTGTGCTGGGAGGTATCTCTAGGTGGGGGGCTTTTCCTGGGGAGCTGTGACTTCTCCTCTCTGGCCTCCTGGGCCCTCATGAGATCAACGAGGACATCCAGTTTTGCGTTGAGGGTTTGGAGGGCATCGGTGCTCCCGTCGGGAAGTTGTTCCCCCGCCACCGATGGAGGTAGCTCGTTGTCTTGGTTGTCGGACGGGGAATGCTTCGTGGGGAGTGAAGGTGTACCTTCCTCCATTACTAGAGCTTTTCCCGTATCGATGGCAGTCCTCCTGCCAGAACTTTTTCACACCATGATGGCTCTTTGTGCGTTTCCCACAGACGGCGCCAGATGAAGAGGGGCGATCTCGTGCTGCTCCTGAGCGGGGAGGAAGATGACCACGTACCCTTGAAGTATAAACTGTAAGAAGGGAAATAAGTCAGAGGTGCCCAGGGATAGATCCCCGGGGAAGACCCTCTGATGCTTAAGTCAGCACAGGTAGTAGAGCACAGATGCGAAGAGGAGAATTGGGAGGAAAGTGGGAGCGCGAGACTCCTCTCCACCAAAAGGTGAAGTGGTTTCTGCTCAGGCTTACTTAGGCGTGCTTAAGCTTACTTCAGCTCTCTCGTCGCAGTTGGGCATGCCATGTTTAAATAGTGACCGATTGTGCGAATTGACCCCTGTAAGCAGAGGGGTTCCAGGGGGGGTTACGTCCTTCATGCGGGCTCCTTACGGCACGCGGACTCTTGGTTTCCCTTGTCCCCTTGAGCTTCCTGCCATTAAAGGATTCGCAACGGCTGAATCATGAAGCTTCCATCAGTGAGCCCGAGCGAATGGCACTTGTTCAGGAGTGGTCTCACGAGGGATAAGTGCTAGGTCGGGGCAAGGCATAGGGGGCTCCAAGGGAGCTTTCCCGATCGACTGATGCTAGAACTTCCCAACCCAAAGGCCGCCTAGGAAGCACTTGTATCGAGTGAATTTTTAGGCTTCATAATAAGTGGGCCCGGGGCCTGCCACTTCGAGGAGTTGAGCCTTGTTCAGTCCGGTTCGGACCTCGTTTGGCCTCTCTGTACGGGCAGTGAGATTTCCCCTCTCCAATGTATGAAGAATTTTCTGACTTAATGACACATGAGTTTGAAATGAGCTCTATGGGTGAGCTAAAATTATTTCTTGGACTGTAGGTGACACAGATCAAAGAAGGAACTTTCATCACTCAGTCCAAATATATAAGGGACCTACTGAAGAAGTACAAATTGGAAAATCTCAAGGAGATAACATCACCAATGTGTACATCAACTAGTCTTGATGATGACCCAAAAGGTAAATTAGTTGACACCAAGTTGTACAAAGGTATGATCGGATCCCCTCTTTACCTTACTGCATCTAGGCCTGATATACAATTTACTATGTGTTTATGTGCTAGATTTCAAGCTAGTCCTAAAGAGTCTCATCTCAGTGCTTTTAAGAGGATTTTTAGATATCTGTCAGGCACCCCAGAACTAGGCCTTTGGTATCTTGCTAGGTGTGAGCTAGACCTAATAGCTTACACTGATGCAGATTATGCTGGGTGTCGGAATGATAGGAAACGTACTAGTGGGTACTACCAGTACTTAGGTGGTTATCTAGTGTCTTGGGCATCCAAGAAGCAACGTACTGTTGCTCTATCCACTGCTGAGGTAGAATATGTCACAACAGGGAATTGTGCAGCCCAGGTACTGTGGATCAAACACCAACTCACTGATTATCAGATAAAATTGGGATGTATTCCAATTTTATGTGATAATACTAGTGCTATATGTTTGACTAAAAATCATGTTCATCACTCTAGGACTAAGCACATGGAATCTAAACACCATTTTCTTAGAGATGAAGTAAGCAAGAATGAAATTGAACTGAATTTTATTGAAACTGAAAAACAGATTGATGACATTTTTACTAAACCTTTGGTAAATGAAAGATTTAAATTCTTAATAAGAGAATTAGATTTATGTAAATTTCAGCATGATGATTAATTCTGATCTCATTCTTGTATTGATATTTGGATTAGTTTTGAGAATGATTGTGTATCAGCCTATCTTTAAAATTCTTGAATAAATGTTCTGATCTATCTTGAGAATGTTACAAGTCTCTCTGCTAGTAGTATTATCATTGTCATAGATGAGTCATCTTGATCTCAGAGGTATATCAAATGATATGTGGTGGAAGGACATATTCTATCTATCTGAAAGCCCATACCATGTGTCGAGGACTATCCTCTGCCAGGTACCATGAATCAAGAGAGTTTATGCATTGCACTGTACTTCTTAATGTTGGGGCTAGTTTCCTGTGGATAGTTGTGTCTGAATGCCTGAATAAACATGCATATAGATAGGGGGAGCTTTTATTTAGAACAAGATTGCCTGTCCATGCTGCACTGTTTTGTTAGGGGGAGTCTGGTTCAGTCATGTCTGGGTGTGATCTATTCAAGATATTCAGTCAACGTTCAGATCAGCTTTTTTTTAAACTTTAAACTCCTGTCATTCAAATTCTCTCTTCAGATTTAGAAACTTTCATCACTCAGTTTCATTTGAACTCAATTGTATCAATTTGCATTGTCTAGATCTATTTCTATCATTTGGTGACATTTCCATTCTTTGATATCCCTCAAGAGCAGACTGTGTGCTTCAATGTCAATTCCCTTACTCTGAATAGATGACAGTCTTGCAAACATTTCATTATCTTAAGCAGCAACTATCATATGTCTTCTACTATATAAATCATATTTGCTTCATGAATGAACTGATGGTTTAATCCTAATAAACTGTAGAGTTTAAAGACTGTACTCAGAAAATAGGGTGGTGGAAAATTGTTTATAGCTCTCAACCTCCTTCTCATGATTGTGACAGATAAGATCCTTACAGTATCTGAAAATGAAAGACTTAGTGAAATATAGGTTGAGAAACTCAGATAGTGTATTGTTTTTAAACAAGTCACTTTGAAAAATTAAAAGGGCAGCAAAAAGACAATCACTAGTAAAAGAAGTGAATAAATCAATTGGTAGAGCAATGACTGAACTGCACTGAGAAACTGAGTACTCCATCAATGAAATGGAGAGAAATTCATGTCATGAAGTGCTTCATGTTAACTTTGTTCACATGATCAAACCTGTAGAATTAGTTTCACTGAGTAGCTGAGGGTACTGGCGTCTGATAAACGTGTACCCTTATGTAAAAAGGTGTAATCATGATCGATATTTTTGATCAAAGACAGATGTGGTATTTTGTGCTTAGTAACTAGGGGTACTGGCGTCTAACCCACGTGTACCCTTAATGTCAAAGGCATAGATGATACCTGTCTATTCAAAAGCACGGTTTTAAAATAAAAATTGAAAAAGGTTTGCTGTAACCCTTGCAATTTCAGTTTTACTAAGTGTCAAATTGTTTAACCTCAATACATATCCTAGTTACTCCCATAGATATTCATTGGTTCTGGAATCAGTAAGATATAGTTTGACCAAGTCTATCATGGTTATGTGACTTAGGTTCACTGCTATAAACGGGTTCTACAACCTTATCTAAGAGATTCAGTGAATACTCTCTACCTTTTATCACTATTAAACCAGACATTTGTCAAGAATGCATAATTTTGAGTCTTATGCCTGAAGACTTTCCCTATTATCTGCTTATATACTGAACTATTACATAGGGTGTTACTCTGTTCCCTTCCTCCTCTGGTTACCTTTTTTTTATCTTCCACAGTATTTCTCACTCCTTGTTTGCTGATGGCAAAGGGGGAGAGACAATGGACTTCGCGGTATTTTGATTAAGGGGGAGTTGTATTTCAGGATAATCTTGTTAAAAGGGGAGACCATCTTCAGGGGGTAGATGTGTTTGGGAAGTGTATCTAGTGTTAGGAGTGTTTTAGGGGGGAGTTTCTTCAGGGGGTAGAGATACTTGGCATGTTCAGAGGGAGAGCTTATCAATTGGTAATAGATGGATCATATATGGTTTGGCTATGGCACAGGAAGAGATTAGCACTTTAATCATTGTCTGCATGTCAATTTGTGATAGGTCTGCATCTGTGTGTTTGTCTGGTGCATTGTTTGACTGTGCTTCATGTTAAATACATCTTATATTGGATTAAACTTGTCTCATCAAAATACATCATAATTTTGGGTGGTGCCATCATCAAAAAGAGATAGAATGTTGGATCTTCTCTGGAGTTGATCAGCAGTGTGAAGACTACTGTGTGTTGATCATGTTTTGAATGATTGGCAACAGTAAAGTTGACTTGGTTGACTATACTGTTGACTTTGGTGACTTTATCTTGACCATGGTAATATTGTGTATTTTGATGAATTTTTATATGTCAGATCTTTACATAAAACACTTCTGCACCTTCATACTGTAGCTAGCACTGTATAGGTCTGTGCATGTGATAAGTGTAACCATCTCAGGTCGGTGCTAGTCACTATTGACTGAATAGTCAGGTCGATGCATACACAAACTCATTCAGTCATTTCATCAAATCGTTTGCATACATAAGCATTTCTGTTCTTAAGGTCGATGCACGCTTCAGAAGTCCTTTACTGAGGTCGGTGTCAAGTCCTCATAAGGTCGGTGCATGCATCATACATGGTTAACTAAGGTCCGTGCATATGCTCATGAGGTCGGTGCTAGCATGTTGTGCATTGTTATAAGGTTAGTGCTAGCATTAGTTAGTCTGCACAAGGTCGATGCTAGTTGCATTCTACTTGGAGTCAGGTCGATGCCAGCAGTGTCTTACACTAAGTAAGGTCGGTGCAGGTTTAGGTGTCAAAGGCTCAAGGTCGGTGCATACTCGAACTCGATGCACTTCTTCACTAGTAGCATATCAGGGTAGTGCATGCTTTGCATCGCACATAACCAAGGTCAGTGCATACTTGTCTTATGCATATTGGAGGTCAGTGCATTGTCTGCTTCATGCATATAAACGTTTGTGCATGTTTTCATACATGCGTCATAAGGTCAGTGCACACTTGTATCTTGCATAACCAAAGTCAGTGCATTGTTTGCCTTACGAGTGTAAATGGTCAGTACACTATCTGTTCTATATCATAACAAGTCAGTGCTAGTCTGCATCTCTTCATGTACTGAGGTCGATGTTAGTTGCTACTAAGGTCGAGACATGTGTATATCAAGTCTGCATCAGTAGCATACCTTGAGTCATAGCATCATGTAGAAGTCGAAGCTAGCTGCATTATATAGTCTGTGCTAGTTCTATATCCTTGCATCTGTGCCTATACACATAGACATGTGAGCTGTCTAAGTTCATAACACGTGACTAATATCTTTGTTTGTTACAATGACAGGTAAGACTCATGATCCAGCACTGACACATGTCCCAACTACCTACGAACTCTAAGTCACGAGCAACTTAAGTACCAAGATAAAAGGCACGTGATCCAAGGCAAATGGCTAAATGATGTTCGTGATATGTTGAAAGCAACCCAATCAAGATGCTGCCACATGGCCATCTTAATTCGGATCTGAACGAACTTTTGGGCGGGAAACATGGTTTCCACACGCCCACCATCTGCTGTCGTATAAAAGGAGACAAATCGCCCAATCTCAAGAGAACATATAGAAAAAGAGGAGAGAGAAGCAGCAGCCAAGTCAAGAGGAAGTTCCAGCAAGATCAAGAGAGCGAACTTGAGAAGAACCCAGAGAGAGATTTGGGAGAAGAGAAGTGCATCATTTGAAGAGTGTGAGTCTGAGTCTCTATAATTTGTTGTTTTCAGCTTCTTGGTTCAGTACTAGAGCCGATTTGCTCTTTGTGAGAGCTATAATTTTTATTTTGCTTTTCTGATTTTCTATTCTGCTTTGAAACCTTATTTTACAAGCTGTGTGTCAGAGGTTGTTGGCAAGCTGTTAGGCCCAGCTGCAGAGGTGGATTCCTCTAGGTATCTTAAGTTGTAAGGCTCAGCGTATGTTGGGAAGTTTTCCCCAAAGTTGTGGATCAGTAGATTGGAAGCTGTGAATCAGCAGTGAAGCCACACTTGATTTAAGTGTGGGGTGGACAAAGATCTCTAGAGGAGATCGAACCACCTAAAAATCGCGTGTCTATGCTTGATGGTTTGTGATTGTTGCATATATACATCTGAGTGTTATCGTGTTTTTTTTGGTTGATATATTGAGTATTCAACAGAGTGAAGAAGGTATATCAAAAGGTACTAGTCGAAGGATAAGTTAGACTTATCTGAAAAGTGGATTATCCTGCGTAAGGAGACTCGTTGAGTACAACCTCTGCCAAGTACCTCTTCACATTTCATCTCTCTGGAATTTAGTTTTGCTGCTGTTGTGTTTCACTTGTCTATCTGAATTTACTCATTCTCTCTATTGATAGCTCTCACACAACACTTGACTAAGTCTTTTGTTAATTTAGTGGTTCTAGTGACTCTATGTCTAAATTGGCTGTTCTGATTAAGCAATTTTTAATTCTGCATTTATCTGCTTAATATTGTTTTAAATTTTGGGGTAGATCTATTCACCCCCCCTCTAGATCCATATCAGAAGGATGCCCACAAGGGATGAGAGCCCAAGAAAAGGAAACCGCATCATTTGGGTTAACTGGTCTTCCTACTTTTGGAGAAGACCCAACTGTGACCTCATGGACGCCACTGTTCCTTCCGTGACTGAGACTTGCTCTGTAGCTTCAGCCTCAGCCATCTCCAATGTTTTGAGAGGCCGAGGCAAGTTTAGTCTTGAGTTTCTCAATCCTGGCCGCTACAAGTGAAGCATGGCTACAGCAGTCCTCCATGACTTTCTATTGTTGCTCTAACCCTTCTTCTTGAAGCCTCAATGCCCGCTGATAATCCCCCATTTGCATGCGGATAGCAGCAAACTAGCTAGCAATTTGATTCCTGAGGAACTCGTGACGGTTCACGTATTTCAATAATAATATGGCACGTCGTGACCATGCCTCCCTGGGGCAACCCATCACTTGCAGCGCCTCGGTTAGCTTCTCAACCACCGTCTTCAGATGTTCATATGTCAGCTTCGGGTCTGAGGTTACCATCATCTGAAGCACGAGTAGATTTTGTCTCACTGGGAAAATTGACGAGGTGAGACCAATTGAGGCTGCCGATGGAAAAGAAATCGCCACATGGCTTTCCACTTCAACCCAGATTTCAGAAGTCACTATGGCCGAAGAGGATGGGAGGCCGGATACGGAGCTGCTTGGCACTTCAAGTTCTGGGGAGGCTTCTCGTGTCACTATGGCTGCTGAACTTGGGCTCAGATGTGTTTCCTACTCCGTCAAGACCGATGCAAGAGCTTCAAGTGCTGTAGTAGCCACAAAGGCCGAAGAAGATATGATGCTGGGAAGAGGGCTGCTTGGTGCTTCAAGATCTAGGGAAGCCTCTCGCGCAGCTACAACGGCTGAACTTAGCCTTAGAGTCATTTTTTGCTCTGCTAAGATTGGTATAGGAGCCTCAAGCCCAGAAGTTGCGACAAAACCCGAGGTAGATGCTTCTCCCTATTTTCTTCCCTTTGTAGGTACTTCTTGTGCAGCTAGGGGCGGCAAGGCTCGCTCTAAAAGACCCCCAAAGATCTGTGCATCCACCGGTGTGTCTAGGCGTCGAGGTAGAGGGTGCACTAGTGAGGGCAGCCCAAACAGAATAGGCCTCAGAAGGAACAATGGAGCAATCATCTCTGCTCTTATAACTGGTATCAAGCTAGGAGGAGGCATGGGGCCGGAAAAAACCCAGGGCCTAACAACAGGAGCAGGCATCGGAAGGAAAGGAGTTCCCCCAACGGAGAGAAAGACCTATCAAAGTGAGGAAGAATTAGTGATCAAGGATAAAGCACAATCAAATAAAGTAAGCAGGAAAGAATTAACGCTTACATCTAGTTCGAATAAGCTTACGCTAGAAGAGGTAGTCGAAAGAGTTAACGGCAAGTCAGAAATTGGTACATCATCGAATAACCGACATCTCGCAAAGTACCCTCGATATCCAGAGGGCTCGGAGTCATTTCAATAGCCCCGTGGTCTTCCTCCCCGACTACGTCAACCGCCATATCCACGGTTTATCTTGGGGCCCAATTGCATCGCCGGCTTGTCCCTGAAGGTTGGCTATGTCTACCATGACTATTGCTTGCTCAGAGCCAGGGAATTTGGAGGTATCGACGGCCTCTTCAACACTCTGGCTGGGGAATTCAGAGGTGTCGATGGCCTACTCCTATAGCCATGTCCCCGCAGCACGTTGTTCTCCAACCTCTCCCATCTTTGCGGACTCGGTCTCCAAAGAATCATCATTATTTGTCTCCTCACTCGACGATGACTCTATAGAAACATATTCCTTAGGAGCCTTCAGGCGGATGACCTTCCTAAGCTTGGCTGTCGTCGACTTCTTAACATGTGCAGACCTCGTCGACCGTAAGGTCATATACGGGATCTTGGTCAAGGCGGGAGAGACTGTTGGGATAACTTCGAGTTCAATCACGGGAACTGCATCAAGAGAATCAGTCGAGAGGGCAAGCGGGTGTATTCAAAGTAATTAGAAATCAAGATGATTTTACCTTGTTTTGTTGGAGAGGGTGGAACGACGCTCTCCTTAGCTGGCCCGGCTCCCTCCACCTTGGAGACATCGACCGGAGAATGCTCAAGGATATCACCTAGAAGGGCCCAAGAAGGTGGATAATTCAATAAACCGTCCTCCATAACAGACAACAAGGTTATGAAGAGCCTGTAACTCTACCTGCAAGAGGGCATGGAGAAGCCCTAGAAGCTTCGAACTCTTCGAAGGAAGGAACCTCATGAGGAATAACCAAGGAAGGGCTTTTCGCTTCAGTGCGCCTTTTCTTTGCCACACTCTTCAGGCCTGCTCTAGCTTGAGAAATCGCCTCCTTCGCCAGTGAATGGGCTTGGGCACGCTTGCTTCTTGGTGGCAGTAGAGTAGTCATCGGTGCCTGTGTTGGTTTAACAAAGTAATCTGGCTTGCACGCCAATGATAGCAGCCTACGGTAGTTGTTAATCTTCTGCCCATTAGGTCTATCCGCGCAAAAGAATAGAAATGGTGAACACCAGAAAGTCACCAATCTCAGCAACAAAACTAGAGGGAGAGGAAGTGACGCACCTGCCAACCCCTGATACAAGCGAGAAAGGGGCCAGTAGGTGAGAGATGCCTCTTTATCTCTAGAAGGAGCTTCCCTAACTAGCTAGAACACATCCCTGATCTTCAAGCACTAATCTTCCAGGTTGGCAAAGTCAAGATGATTACGGGCCGATAGGCAAAGATACAAATTCAAATGATCCATTCCCCATCCATCTGCATAATGAAATGACACATTCAAGTTTTTGTCAAGAATGACTTCGGCCCGGTCTTCGGCGACGAACCCATGAAGTTGTAGAAGAACGAAGAGCCAAGTGGTTTGCTGTAATATCTAGGCTCCCTATCTTCTTTCCTTATGAATGTCCGAAAAGGCTGAGCTGGGTCTGTTTCACACTGCCAGATCCATGAGGGAGTCACACTCTCCTCAAAAGGGAAAAGAAAGTTCATCAATTCTAGGTGGCCCGGCCCCACTTGACTCAGGTGCTGAAGAATGTCTGTAAAATTGTCAACTAAAACCATTGGCAAGTTGACGCTAGATTTTGATCTATGCTTCTTCTCTGACTTGCGGGCAATCATATATGCATCCACTTCCTTGCGAGAGTTGAACTTCAACCAAAGGAGGTGGTCTGCGTCAATGTCAAAAGTGGCCGTCTTCTGCCTCTGCAAGAATTTTCACTCAGCCACGTCCCAGCAGTCTATCTTGCTGATCCGGTAAAACCTGGTACGAGCGTTCCACCATTTCACATACTCTAGGGTGACACGTGGAAAGTGCCCGAGCATCGGCACTCTGAAGGTTGAGGCATCTCGCCGATGGAAGAAGTCCCACCAGCTGCGATCATGCTCCATCACCAACCCGCCTTGCAGCACCCAGGTTGGTAAATAGAATTGAGCTGCATCTGTGGGTATATGCTGGTCATACCAAAAATTATAGCTGAAGTGGAATGGATAATAGTGTCACACCTCGAGCGCGGAAGATTACCCGGAGGCGTGACGCATCTATATAGATCGTGTCAATCTTGTAAATATCAGAGTGCGCAAATAACTAAGATTTAACTCGAAGTTAATACAATTAGGATGAGCTGACAATTGATACAACTAACCCAATGACAATTACATACATATCCAAGTCCAACTACTAGGCTTCAAGCCCTTATTACAATTATTGGACTAATACAGCTGACGTCTGACATAACTTGATATGACTGACATAAATGAAATTACAATAACACCATTTACACAAGCACAATTTACAAGATAACAAGATAACTCTATTTTTACACTCATCACTCCGACTCATTCCCTCCCGAGTTCTGGCTGATATCTGAATTTCCTGGAAAGGTTAGAAAACAACTAGATGAGCGAATCGCTCAGTAGGATTTACATCTCAAATTTTAACATGCTTTAAGTGAATTACACATTCATTTAATGTACGTAACCTATGCATGCAGACAGATAGATATCAAAGAATTGTAAAATCGACGAGAGTAGAAAGTGAGAGTATAGATTTCACAATTTCAAGCAGCAGTGGCAAGTGATAGTAAATGATGTCAAGTCAGTGATAACTGAATAGCAACATGTTATTCCAGCTAGTAACTGAGTAGAAACATGTTATTCAAGCTAGCAATAGTAAGCAAAGTAGTTTCAAGTATGTATAACTGGAATTGGCTATTTATAATGCATTCAAGTAAGCACTTTTACCCTTTTGCGGGTCTCAAGTCAATCAATCAAGTAATATCATGAGAATGAGTGGAATGTCTAAAGTCTAACAAGCAAGTACTTCGGTGCAATGCCAAACACCGTGGTCAATAAACTCCCATGGGCACAAGTACCTTCGGGTGCTCCCCCCAGGACCAGACCGGGCCCTATATGCACAGCATTCATCATGTATGTTGACATCCACTCTCATTTATAGCCAATATGGAATTTCAAGGTTTGACCAGTATGATATATAAGGTGGAATTATGGAATGGAATCCAAGGGCGCATTGATGTGTAGGGATGAACTAGGAGTGGAAACCAGTAACGTTTGATACACGGAAAAACTAGATAAGAGAGGTGCCTTATAGGCCACCTGACAATTTTGGAAATGACACCCTCACTGTGGGATGCCCTTCCTGGGAATTATACAGGGTTCAGAGGACCCTGTCAGGAGTTAAAATCACCTCTCCGGCTACCATCTGTCAGTGGAGATGGCAAAAGTGAAAGCCTAATGATCACGTTAACGTAATAAGCTAGCTGGGTCGACTCAATAGTCCATCGCGTCAACTCATCAGTTCATCGCGTCAACGCGATGAACTGGCAGGGTCGACTCATCAGTTCATTTTCACAGGCAGGGTCGACTCATCTGTTCATCGCGTCAACGCGATGAACTGGCAGGGTCGACTCATCAGTTTACCAGTTCACAGGGTCGACTCATCAGTTCATGTGAACAGTGCTGCGTCAACCCATCAGTTCATCTGAACAGTGCTGCGTCAACTCATCAGTTCCTGTGAACAGTGTTGCGTCAACCCATCAGTTCACAGCGTCAACGCAGTGAACAGACAGGGTCGACCCTGTCAACAGGCAGGGTTGACTCTGCCATTCACTGCGTCGACGCAGTGGACAGGCAGCGTCGACCCTATCAACAGGCTGCGTCTACCCTGTCAACAGGCAGGGTCGACTCATCAGTTCATCGCGTCAACGCGATGAACTGGCAGGGTCGATACTTTCTTTTGTTTCCGAATTTTCATGCCCTTTCAATCCTCTTTTCACTCTGAGTTCTTCACAAAAGTTCTTCTTCTCTTATAGATGTAGATTTTATTCTTCTACCATGACCTCCAATTCTTCTTAATTTTTAAGTTATAATTAATTTTCTAAGGTTCTATTTTTTTTTTACTCAGTAACTGTTCACATATGCCTATAGATCTTGGTTTTTCACATTTTTCACCTTCTTCCTCTCATTTTCTCTCTCTGCACTCTTCATAAAACTTCTTTCTAACCTTCCAATCTACGATTTTCTCTTCTATCATGTACTCTCATTCTCTCTAGATTCTTCGTTATTCTCCTTCTTAGAACCCCCCTATTTTCAATATAATTTCTTGGTCTTTTTCAACTTGGTCTCTTTTCAACTTGGCCTCTTTCAACTTGGTCTCTTTTCCACATTTTTCATCCTCTTGACTACAATTTCTTCTTTCACTATTTCAGGTTTTAGTTTCACAGAAATTGACATAATGACAGGCCCTTTACTAAAGCATGAACTATATCAAATATAGATACTAGCTACTACATGCTAATCATCTCAGATTTAAGCCAACATATGTTAATCATTCTAGATATGATACTAATACTTGCTAATTCTTCTGGGTATAAAGTTAATACATGCTAATTATCTTAGGTATGAAGTTAATATATGCTAATCATCCTAGATTTAAGCCAATACATGTTAATCATTCTAGATATGAGACTAATGCTTGCTAATACTTGCTAATTATTTTCGGTATAAGGCTAATACATGCTAATCATTTCAGATTTAAGCCAACACATGTTAATCATCCTAGATATGACACTAATACTTGCTAATACTTGCTAATTATTCTGGGTATAAAGTTAATACATGCTAATTATCTTAGGTATGAAGTTAATATATGCTAATCATCCTAGATTTAAGCCAACACATGCTTTATAAACACTAAACATCGCATGGAAATGAGCCTAATACTAAAGGCCTAGACTAATCATCCTAGATTAGCTACTAATTTAGTTAAAAGTTGAGAACACCTACCTCTGTGAAGTTCGTAGCAGCAGACCCCTTCTAGCAGAGCTTTGCCCCAACCTTTAGCTAAGCTAGAATGGGAATGGGGTAGCAAAAGGGGATGTTATAGGGTCTAGTATGAACGGATAGGGGACAAGATCTAAAATAATGAGTCTTTACAACTTGCACAGGCTGGAGAGATAAGAGATAGGCTGGAGAGATAAGAGACAATTGTTTGGACATATAACCCATGGCCCAATTCATAAGTGCAAGATTAGCTTATAACATATAATTATTTGGCAAAAAGGGTAGATACATGGTGGATGCTAGGATTTGAACCCTGGTCATTGGGTTGGAAGGCAAGTCACTTAACCAACTATACTAGAAAGCCACTTGTTAAGTGAATAACCTTTACATAACATAACAGGATCGACTAATCAGTTCATGTGAACAGTACTGCGTCAACCCTTCCAACAGACAGGGTCGACTCATCAGTTCATGTGAACAGTACTGCGTCAACCCTTCCAACAGGCAGGGTCGACTCATCAGTTCATGTGAACAGTACTGCGTCAACCCTTCCAACTGGCAGGGTCGACTCATCAGTTTATGTGAACAGTACTGCGTCAACCCTTCCAACAGGCAGGGTCGACTCATCAGTTCATGTGAACAGTACTGCGTCAACGCGATGAACTGGCAGGGTCGACTCATCAGTTCATTTCCAGTTCACAGGGTTGACTCATCAGTTCATCGCGTCAACGCGATGAACAGTACTGCGTCAACGCGGTGAACTGGCAGGGTCGACTCTACAGTTCAAATCTGCTCAAAATGGTTTAAGGTATTAATCTTTACATATGATAACTTCGTTTCCACTTCTTACATAAACTTCCTAAAGAGTTTATTTAATTTTTTTTTTGTGGCAAATATTAATAATAAGATTTTTTTTTTCATTTTTTTAAAGGGTGCTACACCCTCCCCTACTTAAAAGAATTTGGTCCCCAAATTCAATGGTATAAAGGTAAATTCAACTACATAAAGATACTGTAGAAAGTATAAGATACTTGCCGACTAAAATAGTTCTGGGTATCTTCTCTTCATAGATTCCTCGGTCTCCCAAGTTGCTTCTTGCTCCGAGCATCGATTCCATTGAATTTTTACCATAGGGATCGTCTTGCTCCTTAGAACTCGAACTTCGCGGTCGAGGATCTGCATCGGCCTTTGCTCATAAGTAAGATCCCTTTGAATCACCAATTCAGCATGATTGATGATGTGAGAAGGATCATGCACATATTTCTTCATCATAGATATATGAAATACATTGTGCACTTCCGAGAGTTGAGGAGGTAAGGCAATGTGGTAAGCCACCTCGCCTACTCTTTCCAATACTTCAAATGGACCGATAAACCTTGGTGTAAGCTTGCCCTTAACACCGAATCTTCTAATACCTCGGCCGGGAGATACCTTGAGAAATACATGGTCACCCACTTGAAATTCCAAATCTCTCCTTCTATTATCAACATAAGATTTTTGCCTGCACTGAGCTACCTTGAGTCTCTCTCTGATAAGGTGTATCTTCTCAGTCGAATCTCTAACCATATCTGGGCCTAGAATTTGTCTTTCACCGACTTCTTCCCAGCATATTGGAGAACGACAACTCCTGCCATAAAGCGCCTCGAAAGGAGCCATTTGAATACTAGCTTGATAGCTGTTATTATATGCAAATTCGGCTAGTGGTAAGTGGTCATGCCAGCTTCTGCCGAAATCTATAATACATGCCCTTAACATATCTTCAACAACTTGATTTGTCCTTTCAGTCTGACCATCTGTCTGGGGATGGAAAGTAGTGCTGAAATTAAGTTTCGTCCCCAGAGAGTGTTGTAGACCCTTCCAAAAATGAGAGGTGAAGCGTGGGTCTCGGTCAGATACGATCGAGACGGGAACTCCATGCAATCTAACCATCTCCTTAATATACAGGGCAGCAAGTACGTCAACTGACCATCGACTTTTGATGGGTAAGAAATGGGCCGATTTAGTTAATCGGTCGATAATTACCCAAATTCCATCATATCCGCCCCTAGTCTTGGGCAAACCCATGATAAAGTCCATGCCAATGTCCTCCCACTTCCACTTGGGAATATCCAGTGGATGTAGCTTTCCGGCGGGTTTTTGATGTTCCGCCTTCACTTGTTGGCATGTGAGGCAACGAGACACAAAGTCTGCTACCTCCCTTTTCATGTTAGGCCACCAGAAAGTTCTTTTCAAGTCTTGATACATCTTAGTGGCTCCAGGGTGGATTGTGTACCTCGATCGAGCCAATATTGTTCTCGGCTTTCGACTAAGGGCATCAGCTACGGAATTACCCTTACCAGGATGGTACTGTATAGTAAAGTCAAAATCCTTGAGATACTCGAGCCAACGCCTTTGCCGCATGTTCAGCTCCTTTTGGGAGAATAAGTACTTGAGGCTTTTATGATCGGAGTACACGGTGAATTGTTCTCCGTAGAGATAGTGCTTCCAGATCTTTAAAGCGAATACTACTGCGGCCAGTTCTAAGTCATGAACTGGGTAGTTCTCTTCATGTTTCTTCAATTGTCAGGAAGAATATGCAATGACCCTTCCATTCTGCATCAATACACATCCGAGGCCAATACCCGAAGCATCGGTATATACTTCATATTTTTCTCCTTCAATAGGTAATGATAAGACTGGAGCAGTGGTCAAGAGATCCTTCAAAGTTTGGAAACTCTTTTCACAGTCTTCCTTCCACTCATAAAGCACTTCCTTGCGGGTTAACCTTGTCAGGGGAACAGCAATTTTGGAGAAGTCCTTGATAAAACGCCGGTAGTAACCAGCTAGACCCAAGAAGCTCCGAATCTCAGTTGCATTTGTGGGTCGTCCCCAGTTCTTCACAGCTTCGACCTTTGATGGGTCAACAACAATTCCATTCTTTGAAATGATATGGCCTAAGAAGGATACTTCCTCAAGCCAGAACTCGCATTTGCTGAATTTGGCATATAGCTTGTTTTCTCTTAATATTTGTAATGCCTTCTTGAGGTGTTCTTCATGATCCTCTTCGGTCTTTGAATAGATCAGAATATCATCAATAAAGACCACAATAAATTGGTCTAAATAGGGCCTGAATATGCTGTTCATTAACTGCATAAAAGCTGCGGGGGCATTTGTTAGTCCGAAAGGCATAACAGTAAATTCGTAATGCCCATACCTGCTTCGAAATGCAGTTTTATGAATGTCTTCTTCTTTGATCTTCAATTGGTGGTAACCAAAACGAAGATCAATCTTGGAGAAATATAATGCTCCAGATAGTTGATCGAACAGCTCATCAATCCTTGGTAGTGGATACTTGTTCTTGATTGTAAGGTGATTTAGCTGCCGATAATCTATGCATAATCTCATCGATCCGTCCTTCTTTTTGACGAATAGCACGGGTGCTCCCCATGGGGAAGTACTCGGCCTGATGAAACCCTTTTTCAATAATTCCATTAGCTGCTCTTTTAGTTCCTTCAGCTCAGTAGGAGACATTCTGTATGGTGCCCTGGAAATAGGACCAGCACCAGGGATAAGGTCGATGGTGAATGACACTTCCCTCTCCGGGGGTAAGCCGGTTAAATCTTCTGGAAAAACATCGGGAAAATCCCGAATTACACGGATGTCTTCAAGTTTAACCTTCTCGACTTCCATGGCAGTCACGAATGCTATGAAAGCCATGCATCCCTTATTCATAAGTTTACTAGCTCGGAGTGCTGATATAAGAAGTGATTTACTCCGAGGGCTATTGTAAACTAGCTCTGGGAAATCTACGAAAGTTACCTTGCCATGCCGGCAATCTACAGTTGCTTGGTATGTGGATAGCCAGTCGGCACCTAGTATGACATCATAACCCTTCATATCTAGGCATATCAGGTCAGCAGGTAAATTGCTTCCCTTAATCATCACTTCACAATTTGGATAGTGGTAAGTGATATCAGACTCATTCCCAAGGGGTGTAGATATGACCAAATCTAACAGTTCATGTTTCTTAGAAAATGAAGCAGCAAAGTTCTTGGAAACGAATGAATGAGTTGCTCCGGTATCGAATAAAACTTGAGCAGTTTTTGAACAAATAGTGAGAGTACCTTCCACAATTCCGCCTTCAGTGGGTTCCGTCTCTCGGAGAGCTTGTAGACGGCCTTGTTTCTTTATCGGACGCTTCTCGTCTTTGATGTCCTGCTCCTTCATCAGTGGGCAGTTTGGGATTCGATGCTCTCGGCTCCCACATCGAAGACAAGCTCCTAACTTTCTCCAACATTCCTCGGTCTTATGACCAGCTTTATCACAATACTTGCAAATCTCCTTTGATGGTGTGGTGGAGGAGAATGGCATGTCATTCTTCTGAAATTTCTTTATCTTGGAGGACTCCCCTCCCGTGAAGAACCGCTTCTTGTTCAAGGATTGTTTGAATTTTCCCGGGCCAGTGACGGGTTCCTTCTTGTCTCTTCCTCGAATCCTCTCGGATAACTCGGTCGCGTCTTCTAGCAGTTGAGCACGCCGAACCATCTCCGAATAGACTTGGATGTCCATCGGGGCAAGTTGTGTGATATAATGGGGCCGAAGCCCGTTGAGGAATCTTCTCGCCTTCATCTTTTCCGTACACACCAAATGGGGTGCATACCTTGATAATCTGGAGAACTGGGCCTCATACTCGGCCACTTTCAAGCCTCTTTGTTTTAGAACGGCGAATTTCGCAGCCTTCTTTTCCTGGATATGGTCGGAGAAGTACTTGTTGTTGAAATGCTCCGTGAATTCATCCCATGTGACATGGTATCCTGGCAGTGTTGCTTCTATAGATTCCCACCAGCATCGAGCGTCCCGCTCTAGTTGGAAAATGGCCAGTAAAACCTTCTCTTCATCCGAGCATTGCATCACACGAAAGATCCGTTCTATCTCCTTCAGCCAATTCTCGGCATCCTCGGGGTCAGACGAACCCGTGAACCTTGGTGGGTTCATGTTACGGAAACTCCGGTGGAGATCTCCCGCTCCACGGTTTGCTCCGCCTTGGGCCACTTGTTGTAGTGCCTCGGTGAGGTTTTGTACGGTGCGCTGTATCTCACGCCATTGTGCTCTTTCCGCAGCCATGATCCTACAAAAGAGTTAAGTATGATAAAGATCGGATTTACTGGTAAGGTCAAAAGTCATTGTAGAACTTAACCCATGGCTCTATCCATCTCACCGGGTAAGGTATATCTATCCTTGAACTCAAGTTTTTTTTTACTTAGATTTCAATTTCTAACAGTTTATTTTTTTTTCTAGTTCCCTAGGTTTGAAAACCTAGGCTCTGATACCACGAAGTGTAACACCCTCAAATATAGCTAAGTTGTACTCTATATCAATCGAGGCGCCTTTTCAAGTATCGGCTCAGTTCTTGTAAAGAACTCCGAAGTTGAGCGTGCTTAATGGGGAGCAATACCGGGATGGGTGACCTACCTGGGAAGTCCCCCATTCTGGAGCCGATCACTGTTAGAAAGGGATAAAACCGTGAGGCCGACAGGCCAAAGCGGACAATACCTCGACGGTATAGAGTACGGGGCGTGACAGAATGGTATCAGAGCTATACCCCAGCCGGAAGAGTGGGAACTAAGTGCCATGCAGGGCAAAGTGCTACGCTATGGGAGCCACCTCTTGAGTCCGTAATGGAGCAAAGTGCTACATAGTGGGAGCCACCTCTTGAGCCTGTAGGGGCCACCTCTAGAGTCCTACCTGCCTGGGGGCTTGATTGCGTGCTATATGTGCCCAGCGACGAGGACGTCGCCTATATAAGAGGGGTAGATTGTAACACCCTCAAATATAGCTAAGTTGTACTCTATATCAATCGAGGCGCCTTTTCAAGTATCGGCTCAGTTCTTGTAAAGAACTCCGAAGTTGAGCGTGCTTACTGGGGAGCAATACCGGGATGGGTGACCTACCAGGGAAGTCCTCCATTCTGGAGCCGATCACTATTAGAAAGGGATAAAACCGTGAGGCCGACAGGCCAAAGCGGACAATACCTCGACGGTATAGAGTACAGGGCGTGACACGAAGACTGTCACACCCCGAGCGTTGAAGATTACCCGGAGGCGTGACGCGTCTATATAGATCGTGTCAATCTTGTAAATATCAGAGTGCGCAAATAACTAAGATTTAACTCGAAGTTAATACAATTAGGATGAGCTGACAATTGATACAACTAACCCAATGACAATTACATACATATCCAAGTCCAACTACTAGGCTTCAAGCCCTTATTACAATTATTGGACTAATACAGCTGACGTCTGACATAACTTGATATGACTGACATAAATGAAATTACAATAACACCATTTACACAAGCACAATTTACAAGATAACAAGATAACTCTATTTTTACACTCATCACTCTGACTCATTCCCTCCCGAGTTCTGGCTGATATCTGAATTTCCTGGAAAGGTTAGAAAACAACTAGATGAGCGAATCGCTCAGTAGGATTTACATCTCAAATTTTAACATGCTTTAAGTGAATTACACATTCATTTAATGTACGTAACCTATGCATGCAGACAGATAGATATCAAAGAATTGTAAAATCGACGGGAGTAGAAAGTGAGAGTATAGATTTCACAATTTCAAGCAGCAGTGGCAAGTGATAGTAAATGATGTCAAGTCAGTGATAACTGAATAGCAACATGTTATTCCAGCTAGTAACTGAGTAGAAACATGTTATTCAAGCTAGCAATAGTAAGCAAAGTAGTTTCAAGTATGTATAACTGGAATTGGCTATTTATAATGCATTCAAGTAAGCACTTTTACCCTTTTACGGGTCTCAAGTCAATCAATCAAGTAATATCATGAGAATGAGTGGAATGTCTAAAGTCTAACAAGCAAGTACTTCGGTGCAATGCCAAACACCGTGGTCAATAAACTCCCATGGGCACAAGTACCTTCGGGTGCTCCCCCCAGGACCAGACCGGGCCCTATATGCACAGCATTCATCATGTATGTTGACATCCACTCTCATTTATAGCCAATATGGAATTTCAAGGTTTGACCAGTATGATATATAAGGTGGAATTATGGAATGGAATCCAAGGGCGCATTGATGTGTAGGGATGAACTAGGAGTGGAAACTAGTAACGTTTGATACACGGAAAAACTAGATAAGAGAGGTGCCTTATAGGCCACCTGACAATTTTGGAAATGACACCCTCACTGTGGGATGCCCTTCCTGGGAATTATACAGGGTTCAGAGGACCCTGTCAGGAGTTAAAATCACCTCTCCGGCTACCATCTGTCAGTGGAGATGGCAAAAGTGAAAGCCTAATGATCACGTTAACGTAATGAGCTAGCTGGGTCGACTCAATAGTCCATCGCGTCAACTCATCAGTTCATCGCGTCAACTCATCAGTTCATCGCGTCAACGCGATGAACTGGCAGGGTCGACTCATCAGTTTACCAGTTCACAGGGTCGACTCATCAGTTCATGTGAACAGTGTTACGTCAACCTATCAGTTCATGTGAACAGTGCTGCGTCAACCCATCAGTTCACAGCATCAACGCAGTGAACAGACAGGGTCGACCCTGTCAACAGGCAGGGTCGACTCTGCCATTCACTGTGTCGACGCAGTGGACAGGCAGCGTCGACCCTATCAACAGGCTGCGTCTACCCTGTCAACAGGCAGGGTCGACTCATCAGTTCATCGCGTCAACGCGATGAACTGGTAGGGTCGACTCATCAGTTCATCGCGTCAACGCGATGAACTGGCAGGGTCGATACTTTCTTTTGTTTCCCAGTTTTCATGCCCTTTCAATCCTCTTTTCACTCTGAGTTCTTCACAAAAGTTCTTCTTCTCTTATAGATGTAGATTTTATTCTTCTACCATGACCTCCAATTCTTCTTAATTTTTAAGTTATAATTAATTTTCTAAGGTTCTTTTTTTTTTTACTCAGTAACTGTTCGCATATGCCTATAGATCTCGGTTTTTCACATTTTTCACCTTCTTCCTCTCATTTTCTCTCTCTGCACTCTTCATAAAACTTCTTTCTAACCTTCCAATCTACGATTTTCTCTTCTATCATGTACTCGCATTCTCTCTAGATTCTTCGTTATTCTCCTTCTTAGAACCCCCCTATTTTCAATATAATTTCTTGGTCTTTTTCAACTTGGTCTCTTTTCAACTTGGCCTCTTTCAACTTGGTCTCTTTTCCACATTTTTCATCCTCTTGACTACAATTTCTTCTTTCACTATTTCAGGTTTTAGTTTCACAGAAATTGACATAATGACAGGCCCTTTACTAAAGCATGAACTATATCAAATATAGATACTAGCTACTACATGCTAATCATCTCAGATTTAAGCCAACATATGTTATTCATTCTAGATATGATACTAATACTTGCTAATTCTTCTGGGTATAAAGTTAATACATGCTAATTATCTTAGGTATGAAGTTAATATATGCTAATCATCCTAGATTTAAACCAATACATGTTAATCATTCTAGATATGAGACTAATGCTTGCTAATACTTGCTAATTATTTTCGGTATAAGGCTAATACATGCTAATCGTTTTAGATTTAAGCCAACACATGTTAATCATCCTATATATGACACTAATACTTGCTAATACTTGCTAATTATTCTGGTATAAAGTTAATACATGCTAATTATCTTAGGTTTGAAGTTAATATATGCTAATCATCCTAGATTTAAGCCAACACATGCTTTATAAACACTAAACATCGCATGGAAATGAGCCTAATACTAAAGGCCTAGACTAATCATCCTAGATTAGCTACTAATTTAGTTAAAAGTTGAGAACACCTACCTCTGTGAAGTTCGTAGCAGTAGACCCCTTCTAACAGAGCTTTGCCCCAACCTTTAGCTAAGCTAGAATGGGAATGGGATAGCAAAAGGGGATGTTATAGGGTCTAGTATGAACGGATAGGGGACAAGATCTGAAATAATGAGTCTTTACAGCTTGCACAGGCTGGAGAGATAAGAGATAGGATGGAGAGATACGAGATAATTGTTTGGACATATAACCCATGGCCCAATTCGTAAGTGCAAGATTAGCTTATAACATATAATTATTTGGCAAAAAGGGTAGATACATGGTGGATGCTAGGATTTGAACCCTGGTCATTGGGTTGGAAGGCAAGTCACTTAACCAACTATACTAGGAAGCCACTTGTTAAGTGAATAACCTTTACATAACATAACAGGGTCGACTCATCAGTTCATGTGAATAGTACTGCGTCAACCCTTCCAACAGACAGGGTCGACTCATCAGTTCATGTGAACAGTACTGCGTCAACCCTTCCAACAGGCAGGGTCGACTCATCAGTTCATGTGAACAGTACTACGTCAACCCTTCCAACTGGCAGGGTCGACTCATCAGTTTATGTGAACAGTACTGCGTCAACCCTTCCAACAGGCAGGGTCGACTCATCAGTTCATGTGAACAGTACTGCGTCAACGCGATGAACTGGCAGGGTCGACTCATCAGTTCATTTCCAGTTCACAGGGTTGACTCATCAGTTCATCGCGTCAACGCGATGAACAGTACTGCGTCAACGCGGTGAACTGGCAGGGTCGACTCTGCAGTTCAAATCTGCTCAAAATGGTTTAAGGTATTAATCTTTACATATGATAACTTCGTTTCCACTTCTTACATAAACTTCCTAAAGAGTTTATTTAATTTTTTTTTTGTGGCAAATATTAATAATAAGAATATTTTTTTCATTTTTTTTAAAGGGTGCTACAAATAGGGCTCCATATACATTGTGTTGCTCTTCGTGAAAACTAGCACGCTCGGCCAGATAGATAAAGCCCTGTCCCACAGCTCGGGCTTCAACACTGGCTGTGTCACCTCCTGCTGGCTCATTGGATGAATGTAAGTTTCTACAAGGTCATCCTTGCATTCTCGCATTTTGTTCACCAGAGGACTTGAATGCACCACTAGATTCCAAAAGAAGATACTCCCGGGGTAATTCACAGGAGTAGAGGTAATCCTACCTCGGACCACATACAGCTAGTCGGAACTGTAAACTCCAACATCCGTGGAAGCAAGGTAGGCGCTTGCAGTGTGCGAGGAGAAAACTCTACAAACATTGAACATACCCAGCTGTTAAAAAAATGAAGAGGACCAATGATGCGCAAGCTCCTAGGGACCTGACTCTTGCTGATGTCGCCCAAGGTCCGATAAATCAGACATAAAGTCGTCAGAAAAATAGATAGTTTGATCCCCTATGACATCTAACATGCTGGGTAAATAGCCTCCGTCCGGATAACACTCTCGTCTCCATATGGAAAGGCGAAGGTGCATCACCAGTAGGTTAAGTACGTCGTGCAATGTGTAATGGCATCCAACCTAGCAAGATTTGGACCTTACCGGTGTCCTCTGAATGAAGAGCCAGGCAAGGCAACCTTTTGCCTCCCAGGCTTCTTGTGGGCAACAACCTCGCCAACTGTGGGGAAGTCATCATATTTCTTATCTCCCCTAAAGAAATATCAAAGCCACATGCCTGCTCGAACTCTTTTTCGCTCGCCTCTATGAGCTTGTTCACCTTCGTCACGATAAGACTAAAATATACTCAGATATGCCTTCATCAAATATCGGTAAGAGAAGCCTAAGTTGTAGGTGACTTCTCCGTCCATGGCATCCTTCATAACGTCAGCAAGGCACACCTCCTCATATGGTTCCCCGTTTATGGGCAAACCTGATAGCTGATGAAGGCTCCACAAGTCAATGGAAGTTTCTCCCTCCACCGTGTAGAAAGTGTTATAGCGGGGATTCAAAACTTCCATCATTCCACAACATAATCCCTTGGAAAAGGGATATCTGAAGCGTGAAGCATACATGCTATGATAGATGCCGGCTGTGATGAGGATAGGTGCATAATTATGTAGAACGTAATATGTGAATTCGACAGCCCCTTCACAGAATGAGTGAGCATCTGATGCCTTCAGATTGGCAAACCAGCCGACGGCTAGCTCATATTTGAATCTGACAGCCAGGAAGTAAAGCATATATGGCTCCTCGCGGAACCCCCATTTCAATGGTGCCAAGAATAAACCAAACTCGAGCCTCTCTCTATGAACTTGGTCCGCCGCAACATCCCAGCGAGCAGGTGTGAACTCCAGAGCTCTTGTCAACTTTCCCTCCGTGACTGTCAGCTCTTAAAGCCCCAATACTTGCTCCCATTTGTGAGGTTCCATGGGAAGATACATTGGCTCGCTGCGCGGGGTGATGCCATCTAAGCTATCTCGAGACCGCAATATTGCTCTCTCTACATCGCAGACTGCCAGGAAGTCACGCTTCCCCCGAATATTAAAATGCTTCAGAAAGTACATCAAGTGCTTGTCCTTCGGGAAATCGTAACGGTAGCCCCCGTCCCACTCGAATTGATAGCCCTCATTTGTTAGCGACAACCAGTCAAAATCCATAGTGTCGGTATCCGAGTTAGAAGAGTCGATCAAAGACACCATTGCAGAATGCCCCCGGTCAAGCTCATTGAAGTTTGCCAAATTAACTACAGGGAGACCAACCTCGGCCGTGGCGGCAAGAACACCAGTAGCCTTAGAAGGAGTGCTGGAAGAAGCCATGGATCTGTTATAACACCCCTAATTTTTCTAGAAATTATTCAGGAATTTTTGGGGATTAAATATAGTTATTAAGTAATTAAAAAGACTTAATGGGCTATTAAGAGAATTATGGGATAATTAAATCAATTTAAAGGCCCTATATTAACCAAACGGTTAAGCCCAACTCAATAAGGCCCAAAGACCCAACGCCAAGACCTTTAGGCCCAAGCCCACTTCTAGAAATGTAATTAGGGTAATTTACGGAATTAAATTGAATAAATAGGATAAATATGGGTGAAATAGTGGATAAATTCAAAAATCTAACATTTTCAAAATAACCGCCTAAATGCAGTCCATCGTGAGACCGCCTTCTCACAATAGCGATCTTGAGACGATCGCTACTAGGTTCCGTGAATGGAGGTGTTAGAAGCGTGGAAAAATTAGATTTTTCCCATCCCAATCTGTAGCACCCGTGTACAAAAAAAAAAGATAAATAAATAAATAAATAAATAAAGACATTAAATAAATAATATTTTCAAATACTAATAATAACAATAATGTTTATGATAAAAAAAATAATAATAATAACATTTATGATTAAGTTTATGATATATTAAACTTATGAAAGAAATAGGAACTCAGGGTTATCAAATGTAAAGGGAATCCACTTAACAAAATGACCTCCTAGTGTAGTGGTTAAGTGTCTTGCCTTCAACCCAAAGACTAGGGTTCTATACACCCCATCAACATTCTTTTGCCAAGTCTCAATTTAACCCAATTTAAGAGGGCGACGTGGCCATCTTAGACACCAAGAAAAAGGGAAAAAATTCAAAAAATTCCCAAGCCACTTATCCTCCATTATCCCCAACACATGTCACTATCTCATATCCCAGATCCTGAAATTTCGGATCTTGCCCCCCTAAGCCTGTCTAGTAGAGGGGATTAAATCTAGGCCTAGCTCTCCCATTGTGTTAGTTAGAGCTTCGAGATACGAGCCTAGGCTGGGAGGTTCTGTGCTGCGTACTAGGAGGAGAGGAGGTTGCTGGGGAAGCTTCTTCCTTCGCTAATTACCATCCAAACAGGTAGGTGTTCTCAATTTTAACTAAACTACTAGTTAATTAGTGCCTAAGCAGTGCATCTCCATGCGATTTATTGTTGCATAGCATATGTCAGCGTAGTAAATAGCCTGTACCCACTTAAATCGAAAAAGATTAGTGAAAGGATTAACATATATTAGAAATAATTAGCAGGTATTAGCTATAATTAATATGTGTTAGTAGGTCTTCTCAATTTTGAACAAAACCCATAGTTAATTAAGGCATAACAGGATATAAGTTCTTAGTTAGTCTATCTCCATGCGACGTTCTAGCATCAATCAATATTAAACCTTGCATGGTATACATTCTATAATAACTATTATCATAATCTGCAGTAGGATTTCAAGCAACCCATATCTTACTTTAATTTTCTATTATTTAAATGCATTAACTTGTTAAGTAACTGTTAGATGCCATGACATTAAACTTGTCAGATAATCAGTAGTTAATATGGGAGTATTCAACTTGTTAAACTATCACTTAGTACTTAGTATAGTGAAACCTGTTAAACTGAGTACCTGTGGAAACCGTAAACAGTTATGTCTTTATGTTAAGTTAAGAGTAATGATCTTTGAGGATTTTTATTTTTTTTATTTGGAGGGGTCTTGATGTGAAATTTGAGGGATATATATTTTTCATTTTCATCTATTTTTTTATATAATTATTTTCATAAAATTCCTTTAAAATAAAACGTAACACTATTCACTTTTACTATTCATATGACAGTAATTGTCTGTTAAAATATCATTTAATATATTGGAGACTCATCTAACCCGTTAAACTTAGTGTAGCACCCTGAGTATAAAATGAATAAAGATTTCTGACGTTATAAGTTAAAATCTTAATCCCTATATTTATTGATGTATTTATTACTTAAGGAAGTAACATGGCCTAGTGGTTAAGTAGCACATCCCAAATTTGAGGTCCAGGGTTCAATTCCTAGCACCAACAAGTCCTTTTTGGCTGCCAGACATTCCTGCATCACAAATTACACAGAAACTTTTGGACCCAAATGGTACCCGGGTCCAAGATAGCTTGTGAAATCATGAAACTGCTGTAACAACACCTTGGGAACCCAAATTTTGTTAGAACAGTTTGTCTTTTCATTTCTAAACTTGTTCAGGTTGTGTCTATTCTGAGTCCACTCTCTTAAGTTCCAATTTCCATTCTGTTTCAGCTGAGAAAGTTTGTGGGTTCTGTTTGCGTGTCTGGTCATGGTCGACATCTGGTAAGTCTGTGGTCGACCATAGTTTCTCCAGATACCAGTATCTGTTCTGGTTGAGCCTCTGGTCGACAGAGGAGGGGTCTGTTGTCGACCAGCTTGTTTCCAGACACCTTGTTTTACAGGTTTGTGTTTATTAACATGATTTAATGCTTTGTTTGTCTGGTTACTTCTGTGAATTTGAACTTCTCGTCTGATATGACTGTTGTTTTTAAACTGATGTGGATTATCCATTTTCCCTTTAGAATTCCTCTCTTCCAAGGTGACATTAATCTGTTTAGAGGAGCTTTCAGCTATATCCTTTTGTTTGTTTTGATATAAGTTTATCAAGGGGCCTTTTCCTTTAGAGTCAGCTATTTTATTTAAAGTTTTTATTTGGAATTCCTTTTTAGCCGTTGGGTTGTACCCTAACCCCTCTTTCTGAAAATTTACTTTTATTCCCAACACAGCGTTCAAGTTTTCTTGACCCTTAGTCATTTTTTTCAATGTTTCCTGTTTGTTTTTCAGTTCACTTTGGATTCTTTCTATTTCTTTCAGAAGTTGACTGTTTTCTTCCTTGAGTGAGTTGTTTCTTTCTTGAGTTAGCTTAGTTTCCTGTTCATATTCTTGAGTCTTTAATTTTAACTCGTCAATTGTGTTTTTCAGTACTTCATTTTCTTCTAATAGCCCTTTGACGTTTTCTTCATCTATCTCGCGTTGATTCAGTTTATTTTGCAAGGTGGTGATCTCCAATTCTAGTTCAGTTCTGTTGGCAATTGAGTTGCTGTCATTATTGAACTGATTAACCTTCTTCTTCAAACTTTTATTTTCCCTTCTTATTCTTTCATATGTATCAAGTAAATCTGAATAGGCTTCTTCCCAATCTGAGCTAGAAAAGTCTTGAAAAGGGGAGGTTACCTCAAGATCGTTGCTGTCTCCTTTGGCCAAGTGAGGGGTATGAAAAATGACATGGAGTAGGAAAACAACATGGACTTAAACCTGTTATTTTTATTATTATTACATTTTGGGTAAAAATGGGGGAAAATACTTAAATCTGTTATTATTATTATTATTATATTTTTGGTAAAAATGGAGAAAATACTTAAATTTGTTATTTTTATTCTAATGGAGAGAATGCTTTAAAAAAAAAGTAGGAAAAATGAGATAAATTCAATAAAAGTGGAGGTACTAATCTCGCACAGTTGTCCGTGGATTACTCGTCATTATACACCTTGGACTCCGTTCCAACTCCACCTTATTTTCCTACTGGTCAAGCCTAGCCTTGAAATTCTTTATTGGCTATAAATGAAATGGATGTCAAAAATATGACTTAAATGCTGGCAAAAGGGCTCGGTCCGGTCCTGGGAGGAGCACCCGAAACCAAAGGGAAGAGATCTCTTGCTTGAGGGCGTCTTGCATTGCGTCCCAATACTTGCTAAATTGAGACATTCCATAAACACTTGCTTGGCCCGGACAGGGCAATACTTGCGTGGCCCCAAAAGGGGCAATACTGGACTTGAAATGTCATTGAGTGAATTGTTATATAAATAGCCAATTCCTACTGTACATGTTTCACCTTGCTTAATGATTTTAAATTACAGTCGTTCATTATTTGTTCAGTCTTGTATCACTTACTGTTAGATTGAATGTATATGCTTTCCTTGCCCTCATCCTGCGTTATCAATTTTTATAAATTCCTTGATCTCTACTGTCTGCATGCATGAATTGAAATATTAATCACTTAAAGCCTGTTAAGGTTTGACATGTAATTCCTACTGAGCGATTCGCTCATCCAGTTGTTATCTAACCATTTCAGGTGATTTGGAGGACGACTCGATTCCAGGAGGGTATGAGTCTGAGTGATAAGTGTAGAATTAGAATTGCCCCCTATTATTGTAATTTCATTATGTTGGGTCAATGTTGTAATCTGAACTATGTCGGTATGTATGAGTTAGATCAATAAAGGGTATGAATTGATCCTTGTATTTGTAGAATCATCGGAATTATCAAATTAAAGGTTTAGCTTGCGCACTCTTTTACTTGTCTAAGGTAGAAGCCCTTAGAATCTCTAGCTTGCTTTGGTTCTATATAAAGCACTGTCGCGCCGCGGGCAGGCTTCCGCGCTCGGGACGTGACAGTACTTTCTTGGTATCAGAGCCTAGGATTTAAATTTTCCTAGGTAAAACATGTATTTAGTTCAAGGGGTAGAAATGTCTATCTAGGTAAACCCTAGCTAGAAGATAAAACTAGAAATGTCTTATTAGGATTTACCCAAGGGTAAAAATACATGTTATTCAGTGGTTAGATCGTACCCGGTGAGATGGGTAGAGACGTGGGCTAGTGTTGTAAAACCGACTACGTAAGATCTTTACCGTATTTGAATCCCTTGCAGGATCATGGCTGGACACTGGCGCGAGATGCAGCGCACGGTGCAAGGACTCACTGAGGCGCTACAGCAGGTGGTGCAAGGCGGAGCTCGCGGTGCTCACCGTGGAGCCGGTGATCTTCATCGGGATTTCCGTAACATGAACCCACCCAAGTTTGCGGGTTCGGTGGACCCCGACGATACCGAGCATTGGCTCAAGGAGACCAAGAGGATCTTCCGCGTGATGCAATGCACGGACGAAGAGAAGGTCCTACTAGCCACATTCCAACTAGAGAGGGATGCGGGAAGCTGGTGGGAGTCCGTGGAGGCCACATTACCTGACGATCATGTCACGTGGGCGGAGTTTGTCGAACACTTCAACGGCAAGTACTTCTCGGACCGAGTGCAAGAGAAGAAGGCCGCGGAATTTGCCGCGCTGAAGCAATGGACTCGGAAGGTGGCCGAATATGAGGCCCAGTTCTCCAGACTTTCCCGTTATGCACCTCACTTGGTGTGTACGGAAAAGATGAAGGTGAGGAGATTTCTCAACGGGCTACGGCCCCAATATGTTACCCAGCTTGCGCCGATGGACATCCACGTCTACTCAGAAATGGTTCGTCGTGCTCAGCTATTGGAGGACGCCACCTAATTTTCTGACAGAATTCGGGGCAAGGACAAGAAGGAGCAGGTTACCAGTTCAGGAAGCTTCAAACCACCTTTTGGCAAGAAGCGAACCTTTAATGGAGGCGAGTCTTCCAAGGCAAAGAGGTTCCAGAAAAATCACAAGCCATACCTCGCTATCAGTAACAAGCCCTTCTCTGACGTTACTCCTTCTAAGGATAGCTGTACTTATTGTGATAAAGCTGGTCATAAGACCGAGGACTGCTGTAGGAAACTGGGAGCGTGCCTCCGATGTGGGAGTCGAGATCACCGAATTCCCGACTGCCCGTTGATGAAGGAGCAAGCCAGCAAGGACGAGAAGCGTCCATTTAAAAAGCAAGGCCGTCTACAAGCTCTTCAAGGGACGGAATCTGTGGAAGGAAGAATTGTGGAAGGTACATTGATTATTTGTTCTAAGCCTGCTAGAGTTTTATTTGATACTGGAGCAACTCATTCATTTGTTTCCAAGAAGTTTCCTGCTTCATTTTCTAAAGAACCCGAATGGATAGATTTAATTATAACTACACCTCTTGGAAACAAATCAGATATCATGTACCATTATCCAAATTGTGAGATTATGGTTCAAGACCACAATTTACCGGCCGACCTGATATGCCTTGACATGGAATGTTACGATGTCATATTAGGAGCCGACTGGTTATCAACCTACCAAGCAACGGTAGATTGTCGGCATGGCAAAATAGCTTTTAAGAATTATCCCGAGTTAGTTTTTAACAAATCTCGGAATAAAACCCCGCTTATCTCAGCTCTCCGAGCCAGTAAACTGGTGAAAAAGGGATGCATGGCTGTAACCACCACTGAAGTTGAGAAGACAAAAATTGATGACATCCGAGTGATTCGGGACTTCTCCGATGTATTTCCAGACGACTTACCTGGTTTACCTCCGGAGAGGGAAGTGTCATTCACCATAGATATTGTTCCGGGTGCCAGACCTGTTTCTAAAGCACCCTACAGGATGTCTCCTATGGAATTGAAAGAGCTGAAAGAGCAGTTGATGGACTCACTAAAGAAAGGATTCATTAGGCCGAGCACTTCCCCATGGGGAGCGCCTGTGCTATTTGTTAAAAAGAAGGATGGTACATTGAGATTATGCATCGATTACTGGCAGTTAAACAATCTTACAATCAAGAACAAGTACCCACTACCGAGAATTGATGAGCTGTTCGACCAATTATCAGGAGCAATGTATTTCTCCAAAATAGATCTTCGATCTGGTTACCACCAATTGAGGATCAAGGAGGAGGAAATTTACAAAACTGCATTTCGAAGTAGGTATGGGCATTACGAATTTACTGTTATGCCTTTTGGACTAACAAATGTGCCTGCAGCTTTCATGCAGTTAATGAACAACATTTATCGACCTTACATAGATCAATTTATTGTGGTCTTCATTGATGATATATTGATTTATTCAAAGACTGAAGAAGAGCATGAGGAACATCTCAAGATGGCATTACAGATATTACGAGACAACAAATTGTATGCTAAATTCAGTAAATGCCAGTTCTGGCTTGAGGAAGTGTCCTTCTTAGGACATGTCATCTCCAAGAATGGGATTTCTGTTGACCCTGCAAAGGTCGAAGCCATGCAAAACTGGGAACGACCGACGAGTGCAACGGAGATTCGTAGCTTCTTGGGCTTAGCTGGTTATTACCGACGTTTCATCAAGGACTTCTCTAAGATTGCGATTCCTCTTACCTGATTGACTCGCAAGGAAGTGCCTTATGAGTGGAATGAAGACTGTGGAAGGAGCTTCTTGACTCTGAAGGAACTCTTGACTACTGCACCGATCTTAGCTCTTCCAATTGAAGGAGAGAAATACGAGGTATATACCGATGCATCTGGTATCGGCCTCGGATGTGTATTAATGTAGAATGGGAGAGTTATTGCACACTCGTCCCGGTAATTGAAGAAACATGAAGAGAATTATCTTGTGCACGATCTAGAGCTAGCCGCAGTGGTATTGGCTTTGAAGATCTGGAGACACTATCTCTATGGAGAACAATTTACAGTCTACTCCGATCATAAAAGCCTTAAATATTTATTCTCTCAGAAGGAGTTGAACATGCGCCAACGGCGTTGGCTCGAATATCTCAAGGATTTCGACTTCACAATACAATATCATCCTGGTAAGGGTAATTCCGTAGCAGATGCCCTTAGTCGGAAGCCGAGAGCTCTATTAGCCAACTGTATGGTTCAGGAATGGAAATTATTAGAAAAATTTTCTGAACTTGACATCAACATGGGCGAGAATGATGGGAGTATTACTCTATCCCACTTAAGTATACATCCGGACTTGCTAACTGAAGTCAAGAGGTTGCAAGAAGAAGACCCGTTGTTGGTGGAAATAAAGGAAAAGCTGGATGAGAAGACCGATTTCAAGATGGCACCCGATCGAAGAATCTTATTCCATGAAAGGACATGTGTGCCCGACAGTCCTGAGCTGAAGAAGAAGATTCTTGAAGAAGCCCATCGATCGAGATACACGATACATCCGGGAGCCACTAAAATGTACCAAGACATAAAAAGGACCTTCTGGTGGCCCAACATGAAAAGGGAAATAGCAGAGTTCGTGTCTTGATGTTTGACTTGCCAGCAGGTGAAGGCCGAACATCAAAAGCCCGCAGAGAAACTGCATCCACTGGATATTCTCAAGTGGAAATGGGAGGATATCGGCATGGACTTCATCATGGGCTTGCCCAAGTCTAGGGGCGGATATGATAGCATATGGGTAATCATCGATCGTCTTACTAAATCGGCTCATTTCTTACCTATTAAGAGTCGATGGTCGGTTGATATCCTCGCTGCTCTGTACATTAAGGAAGTCACTAGACTCCATGGAATCCCTGTGTCTATAGTATCTGACCGAGACCCTCGCTTCACGTCTCACTTCTGGAAGAGTCTACAACGCTCTCTAGGAACGAAGCTTAATTTCAGCACAGCTTTCCATCCCCAGACAGATGGTCAGACGGAAAGGACTAATCAGGTTATTGAAGATATGTTGCGAGCATGTATTATAGATTTCGGCGGGAGTTGGCATGACCACTTACCATTAGCCGAATTTGCCTACAATAACAGCTACCAAGCCAGCATTCAAATGGCACCTTTCGAAGCACTCTATGGTAGAAGCTATAGATCTCCGGTATGCTGGGGGGAGGTCGGTGAAAGACAACTCCTAGGTCCTGATATTGTAAGAGATTCCACTGAGAAGATTCTCCTTATCAGAGAGAGACTCAAGGTGGCTCAATGCAGGCAAAAATCTTATGCTGATAATAGAAGAAGGGACTTGGAATTTCAAGACGGTGATCATGTATTTCTCAAGGTATCTCCCAGTCGAGGTATCCGAAGATTTGGTGTTAAAGGTAAACTTACACCAAGATTCATCGGTCCATTTGAAGTATTGGAAAGAGTGGGTGAGGTAGCCTACCGCATCGCCTTACCTCCTCAACTCTCGGAAGTGCACAACGTATTTCATGTTTCTATGCTGAAGAAATACGTGCATGATCCTTCTCACGTCATCGACCACGCCAGTTTGGTGATTCAAAAGGATCTGACCTATGAGCAAAAGCCGATGCGAATCCTCGATCGAGAAGCCCGAGTTCTAAGGAACAAGACGATCCCTATGGTTAAAGTTCAATGGAATCGATGCTCGGAGCAAGAAGCAACATGGGAAACCGAGGAATCTATGAAGAGAAGATACCCAGAACTGTTCTAGTTGGCAGGTATCTTATCCTTTACACAGTACTCTTATGTAGTTGAAGTTATCCCTATACAGTTGAATTTGGGGACCAAATTACCCTATACAGTTGAATTTGGGGACCAAATTCTTTTAAATAGGGGAGGGTGTAGCACCCGTGTACAAAAAAATAAATAAATAAATAAATAAATAAATAAAGACATTAAATAAATAATATTTTCAAATACTAATAATAACGATAATGTTTATGATAAAAAAAAATAATAATAATAACATTTATGATTAAGTTTATGATATATTAAACTTATGAAAGAAATAGGAACTCCGGGTTATCAAATGTAAAGGGAATCCACTTAACAAAATGACCTCCTAGTGTAGTGGTTAAGTGTCTTGCCTTCAACCCAAAGACTAGGGTTCTATACACCCCATCAACATTCTTTTGCCAAGTCTCAATTTAACCCAATTTAAGGGGGCGACGTGGCCATCTTAGACACCAAGAAAAAGGGAAAAAAAATCAAAAAATTCCCAAGCCACTTATCCTCCATTATCCCCAACACATGTCACTATCTCATATCCCAGATCTTGAAATTTCGGATCTTGCCCCCCTAAGCCTGTCTAGTAGAGGGGATTAAATCTAGGCCTAGCTCTCCCATTGTGTTAGTTAGAGCTTCGAGATACGAGCCTAGGCTGGGAGGTTCTGTGCTGCGTACTAGGAGGAGAGGAGGTTGCTGGGGAAGCTTCTTCCTTCGCTAATTACCATCTAAACAGGTAGGTGTTCTCAATTTTAACTAAACTACTAGTTAATTAGTGCCTAAGCAGTGCATCTCCATGCGATTTATTGTTGCATAGCATATGTCAGCCTAGTAAATAGCATGTACCCACTTAAATCGAAAAAGATTAGTGAAAGGATTAACATATATTAGAAATAATTAGCAGGTATTAGCTATAATTAATATGTGTTAGTAGGTCTTCTCAATTTTGAACAAAACCCATAGTTAATTAAGGCATAACAGGATATAAGTTCTTAGTTAGTCTATCTCCATGCGACGTTCTAGCATCAATCAATATTAAACCTTGCATGGTATACATTCTATAATAAATATTATCATAATCTGCAGTAGGATTTCAAGCAACCCATATCTTACTTTAATTTTATATTATTTAAATGCATTAACTTGTTAAGTAACTGTTAGATGCCATGACATTAAACTTGTCAGATAATCAGTAGTTAATATGGGAGTATTCAACTTGTTAAACTATCACTTAGTACTTAGTATAGTGAAACCTATTAAACTGAGTACCTGTGGAAACCGTAAACAGTTATGTCTTTATGTTAAGTTAAGAGTAATGATCTTTGAGGATTTTTATTTTTTTTATTTGGAGGGGTCTTGATGTGAAATTTGAGGGATATATATTTTTCATTTTCATCTATTTTTTTATATAATTATTTTCATAAAATTCCTTTAAAATAAAACGTAACACTATTCACTTTTACTATTCATATGACAGTAATTGTCTGTTAAAATATCATTTAATATATTGGAGACTCATCTAACCCGTTAAACTTAGTGTAGCACCCTGAGTATAAAATGAATAAAGATTTCTGACGTTATAAGTCAAAATCTTAATCCCTATATTTATTGATGTATTTATTACTTAAGGAAGTAACATGGCCTAGTGGTTAAGTAGCACATCCCAAATCTGAGGTCCAAGGTTCAATTCCTAGCACCAACAAGTCCTTTTTGGCTGCCAGACATTCCTGCATCACAAATTACAGAAACTGCTGTAACAACACCTTGGGAACCCAAATTTTGTTAGAACAGTTTGTCTTTTCATTTCTGAACTTGTTCAGGTTGTGTCTATTCTGAGTCCACTCTCTTAAGTTCCAATTTCCATTCTGTTTCAGCTGAGAAAGTTTGTGGGTTCTGTTTGCGTGTCTGGTCATGGTCGACATCTGGTAAGTCTGTGGTCGACCATAGTTTCTCCAGATAGCAGTATCTATTCTGGTTGAGCCTCTGGTCGACAGAGGAGGGGTCTGTTGTCGACCAGCTTGTTTCCAGACACCTTGTTTTACAGGTTTGTGTTTATTAACATGATTTAATGCTTTATTTGTCTTGTTACTTCTGTGAATTTGAACTTCTCGTCTAATATGACTGTTGTTTTTAAACTGATGTGGATTATCCATTTTCCCTTTAGAATTCCTCTCTTCCAAGGTGACATTAATCTGTTTAGAGGAGCTTTCAACTATATCCTTTTGTTTGTTTTGATATAAGTTTATCAAGGGGCCTTTTCCTTTAGAGTCAGCTATTTTATTTAAAGTTTTTATTTGGAATTCCTTTTTAGCCGTTGGGTTGTACCCTAACCCCTCTTTCTGAAAATTTACTTTTATTCCCAACACAGCGTTCAAGTTTTCTTGACCCTTAGTCATTTTTTTCAATGTTTTCTGTTTGTTTTTCAGTTCACTTTGGATTCTTTCTATTTCTTTCAGAAGTTGACTGTTTTCTTCCTTGAGTGAGTTGTTTCTTTCTTGAGTTAGCTTAGTTTCCTGTTCATATTCTTGAGTCTTTAATTTTAACTCGTCAATTGTGTTTTTCAGTACTTCATTTTCTTCTAATAGCCCTTTGACGTTTTCTTCATCTATCTCGCGTTGATTCAGTTTATTTTGCAAGGTGGTGATCTCCAATTCTAGTTCAGTTCTATTGGCAATTGAGTTGCTGTCATTATTGAACTGATTAACCTTCTTCTTCAAACTTTTATTTTCCCTTCTTATTCTTTCATATGTATCAAGTAAATCTGAATAGGCTTCTTCCCAATCTGAGCTAGAAAAGTCTTGAAAAGCGGAGGTTACCTCAAGATCGTTGCTGTCTCCTTTGGCCAAGTGAGGGGTATGAAAAACGACATGGAGTAGGAAAACAACATGGACTTAAACCTGTTATTTTTATTATTATTACATTTTGGGTAAAAATGGGGGAAAATACTTAAATCTGTTATTATTATTATTATTATATTTTTGGTAAAAATGGAGAAAATGCTTAAATTTGTTATTTTTATTCTAATGGAGAGAATGCTTTAAAAAAAAGTAGGAAAAATGAGATAACTTCAATAAAAGTGGAGGTACTAATCTCGCACAGTTGTCCGTGGATTACTCGTCATTATACACCTTGGACTCCGTTCCAACTCCACCTTATTTTCCTATTGGTCAAGCCTAGCCTTGAAATTCTTTATTGGCTATAAATGAAATGGATGTCAAAAATATGACTTAAATGCTGGCAAAAGGGCTCGGTCCGGTCCTGGGAGGAGCACCCGAAACCAAAGGGAAGAGATCTCTTGCTTGAGGGCGTCTAGCATTGCGTCCTAATACTTGCTAAATTGAGACATTCCATCAACACTTGCTTGGCCCGGACAGGGCAATACTTGTGTGGCCCCAAAAGGGGCAATACTGGACTTGAAATGTCATTGAGTGAATTGTTATATAAATAGCCAATTCCTACTGTACATGTTTCACCTTACTTACTGATTTTAAATTACAGTCGTTCATTATTTGTTCAGTCTTGTATCACTTACTGTTAGATTGAATGTATATGCTTTCCTTGCTCTCATCCTGCTTTATAAATTCCTTGATCTCTACTGTCTGCATGCATGAATTGAAATATTAATCACTTAAAGCCTGTTAAGGTTTGAGATGTAATTCCTACTGAGCGATTCGCTCATCCAGTTGTTATCTAACCATTTCAGGTGATTTGGAGGACGACCCGATTCCAGGAGGGGATGAGTCTGAGTGATAAGTGTAGAATTAGAATTGCCCCCTATTATTATAATTTCATTATGTTGGGTCAATGTTGTAATCTGAACTATGTCGGTATGTATGAGTTAGATCAATAAAGGGTATGAATTGATCCTTGTATTTGTAGAATCATCGGAATTATCAAATTAAAGGTTTAGCTTGCGCGCTCTTTTACTTGTCTAAGGTAGAAGCCCTTAGAATCTCTAGCTTGCTTTGGTTCTATATAAACCACTGTCGCGCCGCGGGCAGGCTTCCGCGCTCGGGACGTGACACAATCTCTATGATTCAAAGCTATCTGGCATGGAAACCTAGTCTAAGACTCCTGGAGATCGATCCTACTCTAATTAGGACTCCTAGATCAATCAAATCCTTCAAACCCTTGCAAACTCTATAAATAGGACCCAGATTTGACCTGCGCGAACCCTCGTTTTGGCTCGCGTTGTTCGACGGTAAGTCATGGGTATTTCATGTTCGTGCTTTAGACTTTATTGTTCTTCTTAGTTTTGCCTAACTCCCCTCAAAATCTCGTGCTAGGAGGACATGCCGTTGAAGAGTTAGAAGCCCTACAAGTTGTTGGTTTGTTGTAGTCTGCACAGGAACGAGTGTGGCCGTCCAACAAAGATTAGAAGATTAGAAGCTCTAAATAAGGTTAGTTCAAGCTGAGTCTTTAGAACTTTTTGTTTCCCTTCGTGTCTTCTACTTACCCTCCAAATTTCATAGATTTAGGTCAAGTGGTTAAGGAGAACGAGGGACGAGAAGTTACTGGTTTAGCACAGGACATGCAGAAACTAGGGTCAACTTTCAGTCAGAAATTTGAAGTATAGGGATCGAATCAAAGGTTGGTTATCTCATTTAAAGGCTAAATTAACGTGTTAGGAACAAAAGCCCTCTGGTTTCATGTCGTTTCATGCTTTCTACTAGTCGTATTTCATGGTTTATTACGACTGCGCATTTCGGTTATTTCTGCCTGCATAGTCTTGCACCTTCTAATTAAAGATAAGAAGTTTGGCATGATTCATGTTTTTCCATGCACCCTCTTCGTTATAAACATGCTCCTACATGTTGTCTATTTATTCCCCATGCTTCTTATGCATTTATTGCCCAAGAATAGGCCTTAACCGCACTTTGTGACTCGTCTGGCTGGCAGGCTAAAACGGTCTCCCCAAGACCGCCAACTATCTTTTAGCGGTCCCCGACTGACCACGTATGCATAGAAGTGATTCTGGACAGACCACTATTATGTTTCTATTTTCTGCTTCTTGTTAACTCTAAACAGAACACAGATCAACCCTTTTTAATATATATTAAGCCTAGTTAATAAGGTTCTATTCCTAGTTATGGCTTTACATTTATGAACTTGGTTATATTGTTCATCTATCATGATAGATCTCATGTCCTTAATATGTTTTAAACCTATTTTAAACTTATGCTATTTTCATGCCAAAACTCATATCGTTTGTATTAAAGTTAATTCTACATGGTTCATGGACTTATTTTATTGATGTTTTGATCGCTATTTTTATCACGATCTCACTCTCATCTTTGAGTCTTTCATAAGTACATAGTGCGTACTCCGGTGTGTGGCTATTAGTTACACTTTGCACATAATTAGGCACACGATCTTGGTCTTGTCATCCTCTCCATTGGATATTCCTTCCACCGGACTAGGTGATCTTGTTTCAAGGCCTCCGTAAGTCTCCACGAGCCTGGGATTCTTACTAGGACGCTGAGCTGGTTGTACCCTCAAAGCCCAATTATCTAGAAAGCACTTATCGGCATTTTTCTGTGTCTGGGTAGTCACGGCCATCAGGCGACCGCTACTGTCAATTAGCGGTCATCCTGTGACTGCTGTTGACACCTGTTTTATGACCAATGAGTTGGGTCATCTCCATATTTATCTTTATGATGCTCCGAGTTATATGCCGCTTATTGAGCCATCTTGGTCAGCTTTGAGGCTTATTTCATGGGACATTCTCCTTGATTGAGTCTCGCTCCTTATTTATTTTTCCGTGGGTTGAAGCTTAGTAGGCCTTCCATTTATTTTGCCACGCCACTGTCTCTGGCGGTCTATCGAATGGCCGTTTGATGACGTGTAGCGGTTTATCTTAAGGCCATTTGCTGACGCTGTAGTCCAGAGCCAACGTCTTTCTCTCAGCCTTATCTGTTGTTATCCGTTGAGCTTTGGCGGTTTATCGTAAGGCCGTTAGAGGCATTGTGGCGGTTTTACCTTAGACTGTTTCTTGGCTCCAGAGTCCTGTTCACGAGTTTTTCGCTCGTTGATCTTATCCTTTGGTGAACATTTGAGGGTGGCAGTCTATCCTTAGACCGTTTGTTCCAAGTGGCGGTTTATCGTAAGACCGTTTGTGCAAACAGTGAGTCCTGCTAGAACTATCTTTTCTCTACTACGCCGTGGCCGAATTAGAGTTTTGATTTGATGGTTTCTCTCTCGATAGAGATCCTTAGAAGCTTCCGTATTTTTCTATGGACTTTTTGGAGTGTTATCTTCAAGAGTTTGCTAGGCTCTGCCCTACTTTTTCACTGGAATCTCTCCAACTCATCTAGAAAGTTTGAGGGTCTTTAAATAGAACCCTTGAGTTCATTGGTTGAGGAGGAGAATTCTGGAGATTACGTCGAGATGCTGCCGCGTTCTGGAGCGAGTACCCATCAAGGAGAAGTGCTGTCTACGTCCATTAGCCTTCAAGTCCAGGGAGTATTAAGTTCCAAGGGTTTAATAGTGTTATTTTCTTCTTTAGTTTCTTCCCCCTCTTTATAGCATTCACAAGCATTCTCCCTCTTCTTCTTCCACGTTCTTCGTATCTCAATCACATTTTAAACATCCTCCCATCTTTTTCACGACCCCCAGGGGTTAAAAAAACCACCACCCCAGGTATCCACCCTTCCTTTTCTATGCACTTTAGTTTATTTGCATTATAGTTGCTACACATGTCATAGGACTAATCTGGGTTATTTTTCTATGCTTCTACACTCTTTTGCATGTTCACAGGGTTCCTAGCACGAGGTCCAGTTCTTCTGGCCGGCCAGGAGAAGTGGAGATTCAAGTCCCAAGTTGTTGTTCTGTGTGCTCTAGCGGCTCTACATTAGACCGTTTACGAGTCTCTGGCGGCTTATCGTAAGGCCATTTCTGGTTCCTTCGCGGCCTGATATTAGACCGTTTGAAGGCACAGATTTCTAGTTTTCATCTCCCGTGGGCGGGTGTTTCATCCTCCTCTTTCCAAGGTATTTACCTTAGCTTTGCTATTTTAATTACTTTGGTTGCGCTCACATTCCTTTAGTTTGGGCAGTAGTCTTCTTTATCTTCCTCATATCTCTTTCTTGGCTTTCTTTTAGTTGCTCTACACCTACGGTGTGTGTTTGGTTTTATTCCTTTGCTCCACACACCGGCATTTGTTTTTCTTTTATTTTGCTTGTTTTTAATGAAGATGACATGCCCATGTGCTTTACATTTCATGATGGTTGCTTGAGTTGATGTTTGCATTTGTTCATGATTTCAAATCATTTATATCAACTTGTTCATCATCATATCCACACACTTGAAGGAATAAATTTAAAACCAACAACCCATTTTTTTGGCGATCGCGGTGGGACATCTAGTGCCAATCGTGTTGAGCTTCTGTTTGACCTGCTGATGTTGATTTAACCTAGTTGCCCTTGTGTTTTCCTCAGATTTTATATTTAATTTCCTGCTATTTTCTGCTCTCTAGTCACATTGGAGGTCCATTGTTCGGCCGTTTACGGCTTAAAAGCAGCACGGAAATAGGTCGTCTTATCTCGCTGGCGGTCTCATATTAGACTGTTTCTCCCATCACAGGTACGCATCCTGAGGTTGAGTTTATTTTCGCAGTTTTTGCTGTGACTTTCATGCTTGGGTGTTATCTGATCTCCTCCTTGGTTGTAATACATATTTACATCATTGTTTGCATATTTCGTTCTTAGTTTTTAAGCTAAAATTTGCATGCACTCTGGTGCACATAGGATCATTCATATTCATACTTTAGTTGCATTTTCCTACCTTGGTGTGTGAACCTCTCGTCTCCATACTCCTTGGAGCCGACTAGGGGATCACATCCGGGACCTCCATAAGTCCCCACGAGCCGTGGATTCCCACACGGACGCCGAGCCGATTGTACCTTTACCACAACATGTCTAGGTTGCATAAGTGAGGGAGAGTTCACACCTAGAGTTAACCAAGTCCCAAACACCATTCCTATTAGGAACCTTGTTGGAGAGAATATTTAAAAATCATTAAGGTTCTAAAGGAGGAAATAATAAAAATTGGTGCATCATTATAACTTGGTTGATTTTGAGTGCCTCTCATCCCTTTCTTTGTCTTTATAAAGTTGGAGTCCTTGTTTTAGTCTCCCATTGTGTGCTTGTTTGTGCTGTTTGCATTTTGTCAAAGTCTTCCGTTGCATGTGGAGTTGCTTCCGATCTATAGAATCATCACCTAGGAGCAATTCCTTTTCTACCTTCTACTTCAATCCTTTATTCGAGTAAAACATGTCCTCTTTTGACATTCCACGTTCCCAAGAGGAGTCTCTCCCCTAGGGCCTTTTAGGAGACCCGTCTCGGGTCGTCTCTTTCCAGTCCGGAGAGGGGTCCGTCCCTCCTCCGTCCTTCATCCCCATGGAAGGCACGCAGCCCTCCCTCTCTTCTCCCAATTCCGCCAATCACGTCCTTCAAATGATGGCCCAGTTAGATCCAGCCCAATTTCAGGGTGTCTATCAGGCCTTGCAGGGGTCCAATGCCCCATCTCCCACAATTATACAAGGTCTGTCCAATGTCTCCATTGCTCAACCAAGAGTTTATGGGCCCGCTTTTCAGCTCGTTTTGATTGATCTTACTCCGATCGAGCCAAGGACCATTCGATTCTCTAGTCTGGAAACGGGCCAGTCCTCTGGTCCGGCCCTGCAAGCTTTTGAAAAAGGGAAGACCATCCTCCCTTCTCCTATCCAGGTAGATCCTTCTGGGTCCATCCCATCAGCGCCATAAGTGCTTGTTGGTCCATCTGATTTCATGTGCCCCCAGCAAGGGGCGGCCCAAGTCCATGCCAATATGGGTCATTCTTCGGCCCAATATCCCTCTTATGGGCCTCCCCTTTCATCTGCCTACCCTTCAGCTCCCCGTCTTGAGTCTACTCCTTTCACTACCTATGCTCCGTCTACGGAGCAAGAACTCCTTGATAAATGGGTCTCCATGCAACAACAACTTGACTTCCTTCAGAAGCATGTTAGCCCACAATCGCTAGCAGATATTCCAGTTCCTAGTTTCCAGAATATACGTTTCCCACCGCAATCTGAGCTCCCCACTTACCGTAAATATGACGGGAACAACAATCCCTTCATCCATGTGAGGGACTTTTTGTACGAGTCGGCCCAATTTCAATATGATGATCACCTTATGGCATATTTGTTTCACCGCTCGTTGGATGGGGTTGCTTTAGAATGGTTCTACTCTCTGCCGCTGGAAGATGCCGAGAGTTTCAAGGTAGTGAAAGATAAGTTTCTTCAGAGGTTCCAAGACCAGGTCGGCCCGGAATATTCTTTTACAGATTTAGTGGCTGAGAAAATGAAGTTAGATGAAGAATTTGCTATGTATACCGACAGGTGGAGGCAGATGGCCGCCCGAGTGCCAGGCCACATTCCGGAGGAAGAGAAAGTCAAGCTACATATTTCAAATGCTACTCCTACATTTTGAAATATTCTTGCTATGAATGATATAGCCAATATGCACCAACTATATAGTCGGGCGCGCTTTATTCAAACTCAATTCAAAGACTCCCCAATCCACTCCCTTTTTGAAGCCTAAAAGCCCAAATACAACAAGAAGCCTCTGGGTCCTGTCATCGAGGGGGTCCAGACGAATGAGCAGGTGCAAGCCATTGCATTCCCTTTCCAATCCGCGCCATTCCGCTTTCCATAAAACCCCCGCAATCCCCAATTCTCCACTCCACAAAACGCCCAACCCGCTTTTTCCACTCCACAAAACCCTCACCCTACCTTCGCCACTCCACAAAACAAGTTCCCCGCTCCGCAACAACCTCCACAACCCCCCCAATATCACAATGTCCCTCCCCCCAATGGCTACACCAACAACAACAAACGCCCGAGTCCGAAGAGAGCCCAATATCCTCCTTTGCCCGAGTCTCTCACGGACATTTTCTAGGCTCTCATGTCCATTAATCCCATTCAACTTCCTTCGGAACGGCCTAATTGGAACTCGGCCGTTGATCAGACAAAATATTGCATGTTCCACAGGCAGCCTGGTCACACCATCGAGAGCTGTTTTCAATTCAGAGATTTGGTGTATGACCTTCATGAAGGGCAGCGTATATGTAAGACCCCAGAATTTTTATAAATTATTCTTAGAATCTTGAATTATTTTTGGGAATTTATAAAGGCCTAAATAAATTAATAAATATAATATTAGATCAATAAGTCATTATAAGGCCCAATTAGGTTAAATAATTAACCTAGCCTATTTTAAGATAATCCAAAAGGTTAATGGACCAAGCCCATTAAGTTTGGCCCATGTTCTAGAAGGTTAATTGACTTATTCATGTATTTTAAAGATAAATACTATTTTTATAGATAATTATAAGGATAAATGAATAAGAGAGTTTTATTTAATTGAAACTCTGTATACGTTTGGTGTAACGGTCTATCGGGCGACCGCTACAAGCATGTAATGCACCAGTCTGGATGCGTTACACTCTGACAGTTCTATGAAAGAAAGAACGAGTAAAAAGATTAGAACTTTGGGATCTTATCTACAAGAGATCGACTTGGGAGAGCTTATAACATTACTAAAGACTCTTAGGGATTAGGTTTTGACAAATTAAGGACTCTAGAATGAATCAAATCTTCAAAACCCTATAAATAGGACCTAGTTTTGAACTAAGCGACCCTTACATTTGGCTCATGAAGAATCAAGGTAAGGAGATATAATTTCAGCTAAGTTCTTAAGAAGATTTTGTTTAGTATACTTTAGACTAATAGTTCTCCAAATTTCGTGTTAGGAGATCAAGCAACCAAGGAGATTGAAACTTCCAAAGTTACTAGTTTGACCATAGTAACCCAGGAATCAGAGCTAAAGGCCACTGAAGATCAGGAAATTAGGACGTCTAAATAAGGTAATTAGAGTTTGGTTATTTAGAACCTTTTGTTCACCTTAGTTTCATCTTCTTATCCTCAAAATTTCACGTCCTTAGGTCAAGAGGCTGAGGAGCTAGGGCAGCGTAAGTTGCTGAAGAGTCACAAAAAGAGAGAACTAGGGCGGTCCTTGAAAGCTCAAATTAGAAGTTTAAAACCTAGTTAAGCGGTAGGTTATCTCATGATTGGTAAAAACGTCTTGTTAGGGTTAAAAGCCCTCTGATTGTGTTTGATTCCATGCATTATAGACTATGAATTTCATGTTTTAGTGGGTTCATGCATACATGCATATTCTTAGCCCTAATCAAAGATCAAAGATGTTATCTTGTTAATTCACTGCAACCTATGCATCTAGATGACATGTACTTCGTTTTGTCATGATTAGGGTAGTAAATCTTTTCAAGACATAACATGGTTTCAAATCATAGTCTTTTTATTTTTAGTAGGGACTCTGACGCATCATACTAGCACCGTCAGACGACTATAACGGTCTTACGATAAGCCATCACAACCCCTGTTGTATTTAAAGTTTCTCAGTTGTCTCTGACGCACTATAACAGGAATGTTACAATACTGTAACGGTCCTACGATAAACCGTCACAGCCCTGTGACGCGCCCATACTGGACCGTTAGAGTGCGGTTTACTATCAAACCGAGATAGGACTGGGGACAACCAAACTTACTTATGAATAAGCCTAGTTATCTAAGTTTTAAACCTTATTTTCATGACTTTGAGTTTCTTAATTGATTCATGATAGGAAATTGTATGATTAAAGCATTTTGAGTTATTTTAGGTTATGCTAATTTCATTGGCTAAACTCTGTAGTTTTGTATCTAAATCATGATTTTTCCAAAGATGTATTGACGGGATTTTATCTTGGTTTCACATTGTTACACAATCTTTTCTCTCTATAGAGTCATTTCTCTAAGTACATGGCGTATATTCAGGTATATGTCCATTAGTTACACTTTGCACTATAGGAACACTATTCTTGGACATGAGGACCTCTCTATTGGATATTCCTTCCAATGGACTAGGAAATCTTTTTACAAGGCGTCCGTAATTCTCCACGAGCCTGGGATTCCCATTAGGACGCCGAGTTGGTTGTATCATTAAAACCCAAGTAATTAGATGACACTATCGATGTTTCTAGTTATCAGTAGTATAACGGACCTATATTGGACCGTCAGGCATATGTAACGGCCCAATATACAACCGTCACAGTTAACGGAGTCCAATTACTATTTCTGGATTTAGTCGTTCTGACGCATCAACTCTAGACCGTCACATCATGTAATAGCCCAATACACGACCGTCACACTGCTTGAATATTTTAACCAAGGTTTGACCAAGGGTTGATATTCCAAGGTTTCTAGATGGACTCTTGATGATCTAGAACTTATCATATTGATCAAGAAACCTAATATAATAAATGGAAGATAAAGAATGTATCGTTATGCTGCCGATTTATTTCCATAAGCATAACATAGTATAAGTCATTCTTGATTTCTCATAATTCTCATTAAAGCATTCATTTATTGAATTGTTGTTATCAAGAGCTTGTTGGAATTGTACATTTTTGGCCATACTTTATTGTTACATGCGTGGAAAAAGCTTGATTTATACTCGAAGATGCGATCGAGCAATGATTGTGTTCAAGGGCTCTATGCTAGTCCCCTCGGCTGATTGTCGGGAACATACTATTATAAACCATGGGGTATGATGCTACTGGCGTCGCATTGCGCTGGGAGTACTTTCTTTATAAATAAGTGAAAATCCACAACACAATACAGCATAATTGACACTTGACTTTCTTGATATTCCACAGAAATTGACGAACTACTTCCTCATAAGCAAAAGATACTGGAAGTGATGATTATGTGACTTGCTAGTACATTCTCGGCCATATCATGTTCTTATAACATTTTCTCATTCTATCTTCATGATCATCATGTTACTTTGATTTAATCACGTGTTTGATCGCATTCGCATGATTTTACTTTATTCCTCTAGAGCTAAAACGTTAATTACTTTAATGATGCCTTCATGTTGATGCGAAGATACCTACTGGACAAGTGTGCTCATTACCTATTTTCATTCTTTTTCAGGAAATGAAAGTGATTCGAATTCGGATTCGGGTTATACAAGTAGCGGGTCTGAGAGCAAATGAAAGTATTGTCAAAGATGAGAGTGAAGACTTAGGAAAGTCTATATTGTTTAGATTGAGTCTATGTAATTTTCCTATTTCTTGAGTCTAATAGATTGGAATAAGTTGAATTAGTGGTTGTATTTGAATACTTGATTATTGTAAAATAAAGTTGAAGTTGAGTAAATATTGTGTAATTGTATTTATGTGTGTGATTGTCTTGCGCTCTGATCATTCTTGCTTGCAAGAGGCTTACCATGCCGGCTGTTCACATTTCTCGAGCGAGTCTTCTACTGTCATAAAGGCTCGGGGCGTGACAGTTAAGTTGGTATCAGAGCCTAAGTCTAAGGACTTAGGAAGAAGAGTCATGTCATAGGATAAGTCCAAGGTTTAAGGACCCATACTTATGAACTAGGGAAGAAATTTCCACACCCATGTGAGAATTGGGTAGAACCCGGATAAGATAGTTAATTAGTTTTAAGATTGATTTTTCCTTCCAATTCCACGAGAAATAATAAGTTGTTATTTTCTCTCAGGTACCCTATTATTATCATGGCTCATCACGTAAATTGGGATGGCATGCAACAAACGGTTGCTGGCCTCACTCAGACATTACAAACCCTGGAGCAAGCTGGCGCAGGAGCAAGGGCTGGTGATCTGCATTGTAACTTTCGGAGCTTAAACCCTCCGCGTTTCTATGGTTCTTCTAATCCTGACGAGGTAGAGAACTGGATAGACGAATTGAACCGTATCTTTGATGTTATCCAATGCACCAATCAGGAGAAGGTGCGTCTCGTAACCTTTCAACTCAACAAAGATGCTCGCACGTGGTGGAAGTCGGTCCCGGCACCTCCGGCCGATGCACCTCATACATGGGATGGTTTTCTTACCATATTACGTGCCAAGTACTTTTCTGAGCACGTAAAAGAATGAAAGGCTATGGAGTTCGCCGCTCTTCGGCAAGGAATGATGACGGTTGCCGAATATGAACTACAATTCTCAAGGCTTGCACCTTACGCACTGCATCTTATCAGCACCGATTTATTGAAGGCTAATCGGTTCATGGACGGGTTACGACCCAGTTTCATTCAGCAGCTCGGGACCCAAAACATCCGTACTTATGCAGAAATGGTTCAACGAGAGTATTTGTGTGAAAGGACCTTGGAAAAGGTCGAAAAATTAAAAGGGAAAGGAGAGGAGTCTAGCCGATGCTCAGATCGGCGTTATAAGAAAGAAAAGTTCAGCATCACGGAGCCTTACAAGATCCGTGATAGTAAGAAAAGATCCATGAATGGGAATGGTGGAAGTTCCCATAAGAAAAAGAAAGTCAAGGAGGAGAAGGAGCAGGTCGCCACGGCTTGCACATTTTGTAAAAAATTCGGCCATTCGGCTGAGGAGTGTTGGAAGCGCCATGGCGCTTGTTTACGTTGTGGAAGCAGGGAGCATCGCATGCCAGATTGCCCCCTTATGAAAGACCAATCATCTGGTGGAGGACGTAGGAGGCAGGCTCGCCTCAATGCCGTTATAGAAGAAGAGGAAGCACCCAGGGATGGTGGGCTTATGGAAGGTACTCTTCAAATTTGTTCTCGTCTTGCATTTGTGCTATTTGACACTGGTGCCTCTCATTCTTTTATCTCCACTTTTTTTTACAAAAACATTGTCAATTACATCAGTCCCCTTACCTTCAGATCTCGCTATTTCCACACCCTTAGGTTCTGGAACAAAGCTTACCGACTATTATCCTGATAGCGAAGTGATAGTAGAAGGTTACAATCTCCCCGCAAACTTAGTATGCCTTGACATGAGAGGTTATGATGCCATTTTTGGGGTAGATTGGCTTGTAGATCATGACGCTTATATCAATTACAGAAATAGGATTATATCCTTTCGAAAGCTCGGTCTTCCGAGATTCCCTTTTCTTGGCATCAAGTACAAGAAGCATCCTACTATCATATCTTCTCTTCACACTTGCAAACTTATCTCGCAAGGAAGTGAAGCTTTTCTTGCTTCTGTCATTGTTACCGAATCTAAGGAGACTATCTTAGCAGACATTCCTATTGTAAATGAGTTCCCCGATGTGTTCCCGTCCGAATTACCCAGTTTACCGCCCAAAAGGGAAGTGAACTTCACTATTGAACTCATCCTAGGAGCAGCACCTGTTTCTATAGCCCCTTACAAGATGTCCCCCACAGAACTCAAGGAATTAAAAAGGCAGTTGCAGGAATTACTAGACAAAGGCTTCATCAGAACTAGCACATCCCCTTGGGGTGCGCCGGTTCTATTTGTCAAGAAAAAGGATGGTTCTCTCAGGCTATGCATCGATTATCGGCGACTAAATCAACTCACAATTAAAAACAAGTATCCATTGCCACGTATTGATGAGCTCTTCGATCAGCTTTCCGGAGTAGAATATTTTTCTAAGATAGACCTCAGATCAGGTTATCATCAGCTTAGAATTAAAGAATATGACATTTATAAATCTACTTTTCGAAGTCGTTATGGCCACTATGAATTCGTGGTAATGCCATTCGGATTAACTAATACCCCGGCAGCATTCATGCAACGTATGAACAATGTTTTCCAGCCATATCGGGACCAGTTTATCGTCGTCTTCATTGATGATATCTTGATATACTCCAAGATAAAGGAGGAACATGAAGAACATTTGAAAATAACTTTGCAAATACTTAGAGAACATAAACTCTATGCCAAGCTAAATAAATGGGAATTTTGGCTTAAGGAAGTTTCATTCCTAGGCCACATTATTTCAAAAGAAGGTATCGCTGTGAATCCTTCTAAGGTAGAAGCTGTCAAGAATTAGAGTCGGCCAACGACCGTATCGGAAGTACGAAGTTTTCTGGGTCTAGCTGGTTATTATAGAAAATTCATTAAAGTTTTTTCAAAGATTGCAGTTCCTTTAACTAGACTGCCGAGAAAAGAAAATCCTTTTGTCTAGTCAGAGGAATGTGAGAAGAGTTTTCAAACTCTTAAGAATCATCTTACTACAGCTCTTATTCTATCACTACCGATGGAAGGTGGTGGATTCGAAGTATATACGGATGCATCTGGTATTAGCTTAGGGTGTGTCCTCATGTAAAATGGAAAAGTGATCTGTTATTCTTCTAGACAATTGAAACGTAACGAGGAAAAATTATCATGTACATGATTTAGAATTAGCATTTGTCATATTTGCCTTGAAAATTTGGCTTCATTATCTCTATGGAGAAAAATTTTATGGTCTACTCAGACCACAAAAGCTTGAAATACTTATTTTCTCAAAAAAGTGCTAAATATGAGGCAGAGAAGATGGTTGGAATATCTCAAGGATTTTTATTTTTCTATTCAATATCATCCTGGCAAGGCTAATACTGTTGCGGATGCACTCAGCAGAAAACCAATGGGTATGCTATCAAGTCTTATGATTAGTATGACTAATCTTATTCCTCAATTTGCTCAGTTGAACTTAGATATTGACAGGAAGGAAGAAGATTGCTTCATGGCTAATATCCGAGCTCAACCTACCATTATAGAGGATCTAGTTAAGTTGCAAAATGATGATCCTATATTTCTAGAAATTAAGGCTAATATTGAACAACGGCCGGATTTCTCTATTACGGAGGATGGAAGATTGTTATTCAAAGGCCGAGTGTGTGTACCGGATCATGAGGATACGAAGAAATTGATTCTAGAAGAAGCACATAATTCCAAGTACACCATTCATCCAGGTGGTACAAAAATGTATCAAGATCATAAAAGAAATTTCTGGTGGCCCAACATGAAGAGAGAAATAGCTGATTTCGTATCTCGCTGTCTCACTTGTCAAGAAGTAAAGGCAGAGCATTTTAGACACGCAAGTAAACTACATCCCTTGAACATTCCCGAATGGAAATGGGAGAGTATAGGGATGGATTTCATTATAGGGTTACCTAAGACAAGAGGTGGACATGAAGGTATATCGGTAATCATAGACCGATTAACTAAATCTACACATTTCATACCAATCAAAAGTCGATGGTCTGTGGATATCCTAGCAGCATTATACATAAGGGAAATTGTTAAATTACATGGTGTCCCAGTTACTATTATATCTGATAGAGATACTCGATTCACATCATAATTTTGGAAAGGTTTACAAAAGTCACTGGGGACTAGATTGAATTTCAGCACAGCCTTTCATCCACAAACTGATGGTCAGACAGAAAGAACAAATCAGGTGGTAGAAGATATGCTCAGGGCTTGCGTAATTGATTTTGGAGGTAGTTGCAATGATCACTTGTCTTCGGTAGAATTTACTTATAACAATAGTTATCATGCCAGCATACAAATGGCACCTTTTGAAGCTCTATATGGAAACAGTTGTCGATCACCAATATGTTGGAGTGAAATAGGGGAAAGACAATTCCTAGACCCCGATATTATCAGAGATTCTACATAGAAAATCAAGCTCATTCAAGAGAGAATGAAGATGGCCCAAGATAGGTAAAAATCTTATGCTGATAATCGAAGGCGCGACTTGGAATTTCAAGTAGGAGATCATGTGTATCTCAAGGTTTCTCCAGGTCGTGGTATTCGAAGATTTGGCATTAAGGGCAAACTAACTCCAAGATTCATTGGTCCATTTGAAATTCTTGAAAGGGTCGGTGAAGTAGCTTATAGACTGGCTTTACCTCCACAATTAGCAGGAGTTCATGACGTATTTCACGTCTCTATGCTGAAGAAGTATGTATATGATCCTGACCATATTATCATTTATGACAATCTGGAGATTCAGAAGGATATGACGTACGAGCAAACGCAAGTAAAGATTTGGGAACGGGAAGTGCGTCAACTAAGAAATAAAGTTATTCCTATGGTCAAGATTCAATGGAAGAAAACATGGCCATATGAAGCAACATGGGAAACCGAAGCAGCCATGCGGAGAAGATTTCCAGAATTATTCAACTGTAAGTACACTCTCCATAATCCATGTATTAAATTTGAGGACCAAATTCTCTTACGTGGGGGAGGGTGTAAGACCACAGAATTTTTATAAATTATTCTTGGAATATTGAATTATTTTCAGGAATTTATAAAGGCCTAAATAAATTAATAAATAGAATATTAGATCAATAAGTCATTATAAGGCCCAATTATGTTAAATAATTAACCTATCCTATTTTAAGATAATCCAAAAGGTTAATGGACCAAGCCCATTAAGTTTGGCCCATGTTCTAGAAGGTTAATTGACTTATTCACGTATTTTAAAGATAAATACTATTTTTATAGATAATTATAAGGATAAATGAACAAGATAGTTTTGTTTAATTGAAACTCTGTATATGTTTGGTGTAACGGTCTATCGGGCGACCGCTACAAGCATGTAACACACCAGTCTGGATGCGTTACACTCTAACAGTTCCGTGAAAGAAAGAACGAGCAAAAAGATTAGAACTTTGGGATCTTATCTACAAGAGATCGACTTGGGAGAGCTTATAACATTACTAAGGACTCTTAGGAATTATGTTCTAGCAAATTAAGGACTCTAGAATCAATCTAATCTTCAAAACCCTATAAATAGGACCTAGTTCTGAACTGAGCGACCCTTACTTTTGGCTCGTGAAGAATCAAGGTAAGGAGATATAATTTCAGGTAAGTTCTTTAGAAGATTTTATTTAGTATACTTTAGACTAATAGTTCTCTAAATTTCATGCTAGGAGATCAAGCAACCAAGGAGATTGAAGCTTCCAAAGTTGCTGGTTCGACCATAGTAACCCAGGAATCAGAGCTAAAGGCCACTGAAGATCAGAGAATTAGGATGTCTAAACAAGGTACTTAGAGTTTGGTTATTTAGAACATTTTGTTCACCTTAGTTTCATCTTCTTACCCTCAAAAATTCACGTCTTTAGGTCAAGAGGCTGAGGAGCTAGGGCAGCGTGAAGTTGCTGAAGAGTCACAAAAAGAGAGGAACTAGGGCGGTCCTTGAAAGCTCAAATTAGAAGTTTAAAACCTAGTTAAGCGGTAGGTTATCTCATGATTGGTAAAAACGTCTTGTTAGGGTTAAAAGCCCTCTGATTGTGTTTGATTCCATGCATTATAGACTATGAATTTCATGTTTTAGTGGGTTCATGCATACATGCATATTCATAGCCCTAATCAAAGATCAAAGATGTTATCTTGTTAATTCACTGCAACCTATGCATCTAGATGACATGTACTTCGTTTTGTCATGATTAGGGTAGTAAATCTTTTCAAGACATAACATGGTTTCAAATCATAGTCTTTTTATTTTTAGTAGGGACTCTGACGCATCATACTAGCACCGTCAGACGACTATAACGGTCTTACGATAAGCCATCACAACCCCTGTTGTATTTAAAGTTTCTCAGTTGTCTCTGACGCACTATAACAGGAATGTTACAATACTGTAACGGTCCTACGATAAACCGTCACAGCCCTGTGACGCGCCCATACTAGACCGTCAGAGTGCGATTTACTTTCAAATCGAGATAGGACTGAGGACAGCCAAACTTACTTATGAATAAGCCTAGTTATCTAAGTTTTAAACCTTATTTTAATGACTTTGAGTTTCTTAATTGATTCATGATAGGAAATTGTATGATTAAAGTATTTTGAGTTATTTTTGGTTATGCTAATTTCATTGGCTAAACTCTATAGTTTTGTATCTAAATCATGATTTTTCCAAAGATGTATTGACGGGATTTTATCTTGGTTTCACATTGTTACACATTCTTTTCTATCTATAGAGTCATTTCTCTAAGTACATGGCGTATATTCAGGTTGCACTATAGGAACACTATTCTTGGACATGAGGACCTCTCTATTGGATATTCCTTCCAATGGACTAGAAAATCTTGTTGCAAGGCCTCTGTAATTCTCCGTGAGCCTGGGATTCCCACTAGGACGCCGAGTTGGTTGTATCATTAAAACCCAAGTGATTAGATGACACTATCGATGTTTCTGTTTATCAGTAGTGTAACGGACCTATATTGGACCGTCAGGCATATGTAACGGCCCAATATACAACCGTCACAGTTAACTGAGTTTAATTACTGTTTCTGGATTTAGTCGTTCTAACGCATCAACTCTAGACCGTCACATCATGTAACGGCCCAGTACACAACCGTCACACTGCTTGAATATTTTAACCAAGGTTTGACTAAGGGTTGATATTCCAAGGTTTATAGATGGACTCTTGATGATCTAGAACTTATCATATTGAACAAGAAACCTAATATAATAAATGGAAGATAAAGAATGTACAGTTATGCTGCCGATTTATTTCCATAAGCATAACATAGTATAAGTCATTCTTGATTTCTCATAATTCTCATTAAAGCATTCATTTATTGAATTGTTGTTATCAAGAGCTTGTTGAAATTGTACATTCTTGGCCATACTTTATTGTTACATGCGTAGAAAAAGCTTGATATATACTCGAAGATGCGATCGAGCACTGATTGTGTTCAAGGGCTCTATGCTAGTCCCCTCGGCTGATTGTCGGGACATACTATTATAAACCATGGGGTATGATGCTATTGGCATCGCATTGCGTTGGGAGTACTTTCTTTATAAATAAGTGAAAATCCATAACACAATACAGCATGATTGATACTTGACTTTCTTGATATTCCACAGAAATTCACGAAGTACTTGCTCATAAGCAAAAGATACTAGAAGTGATGATTATGTGGCTTGCTAGTACATTCTCGGCCATATCATGTTCTTATAACATTTTCTCATTCTATCTTCATGATCATCGTGTTACTTTGATTTAATCGCGTGTTTGATCGCATTCGCATGATTTTACCTTATTCCTCTAGAGCAAAAACGTTAATTAGTTTAATGATGCCTTCATGTTGATGCGAAGATACCTACTGGGAAAGTGTGCTCATTACCTATTTTCATTCTTTTTCAGGAAATGAAAGTGATTCGAATTCGGATTCGGGTTATATAAGTAGCGGGTCCGAGAGCGAATGAAAGTATTGTCAAAGATGAGAGTGAAGACTTAGGAAAGTCTATATTGTTTAGATTGAGTCTATGTAATTTTTCTATTTCTTGAGTCTGATAGATTGGAATAAGTTGAATTAGTGGTTGTATTTGAATACTTTATTATTATGAAATAAAGTTGAAGTTGAGTAAATATTGTGCAATTGCATTTATGTGTGTGATTATCTTACGCTCTGATCATTCTTACTTGCAAGAGGCTTACCATGCCGGCTGTTCACGTTTCTCGAGCAAGTCTTCCGTTGTCATAAAGGCTCGGGGCATGACAGTATAGATTGGGCCGAGATGCATAAGGCCATCGTTGAGATCAAGGAATCAAGAAGGCAAGCACCGAGGCAGCAAGTGCAGCAACAACACGCACTGCTGCCACAGCAGCAGCAACAGCCTGTTAAAGACTAGGGGATCCATCAGAACCCCATGCCGAATCATCTTCCTGCTCCGCAGCCGCAACCGCCGGCACCCGCCCAAGTTAACCTCGTGCAACCCTCGGCTCCCGACGCCGGGTGGTCTTATGATGATGACGCATCAGTCCAATGGCTCATGGCCCTCCACCACAACCACCACAACCCTTCTCCCTCCATCATCCTCCCACTTAACCAACAAACCCCACCATCCTCCGCATCCACCAAACCCCTCATCTTACCATCCACATTCCCCGTTAACCCATCCATCCCTACTCCATGACCGTCTACCACTACGCCACTGGACAACCATTCACCCATCCTCCTCCTTCCATCTACCTCTACCCCATCACCGATGTCCGTACCAATTATCACCCTGCCTCCATCAAACCCCCCACCTATCATCTCTACTACGCCTTCCCCCACACCACTCATCCACCCCACTGGGCCTGTTAAGACGCTTATTTTAAACCCATCCGATGCCGTGCCGGCCCACAACCTTGCCTTGCGGAGCGGGCGTTTGTTTCACAGAAATTATCCTCCCACTGGTGCACATGCACCCAATCCCTAGTCCTCTCAACAGGCTGTTGATCAGGAGGAGGCAGATCCACTGTCGGGGACGCAATATGATATGCTACATCATCTGGACAGAGTACCCGCAAAGATCTCCATGCTGGAATTGATAAAGAGATCCACCCTTCACCAGGAGGCACTCAGGAGCTTCTTATAGAAGGTGATTGTTAATGAAGATATGGCGGTAGACAGCCTGCCGACAGCTCTGGCTACAATCTCAAAGGGGCCGGCAATCACTTTTTCTGAAATTGAATTGGCACCACCGGAAGCACGACAAATGCCGCTATGCATTTCTATAACTTTGAACAAAGTCAGCATAGATGCGGCACTGGTAGATACAGGGGCATCTATTAATGTCTGCCCACTTAGCACCTTGAGAGCCTATAATTTATCAGAAGATCTGTTAAGGCCGACCCCTACAACCATAGCAGCATATGACAACTCCCGAAGGGCATGTCATGGGGTGGGCACTATTCATGCCGAGCTCAGGCCTCTTACTATGCCAATAGAATTCTATGTGCTGGACATCGACCCTATGTTCAAGGCTATTTTGAGTCATCCGTGGATAGACAACCTCAACGCCGTACCATCCACTGCCCACCAATGTCTTAAATTTCCTTTCCAAGGTAGGGTGGTTAAGGTGAAAAGCATGTGCACGGTCTAGTCTGTAAAGGCCATATACGAGAAAATTCTTCCAACACTATGGCCCAGCACGCGGCCTATTTTTTCAGTTTTAGATCTGGATTTCCCATGGGCATATGCGCCACATAAGCCCGTCTCTACAGCAGTAGACATTAAATTGAAGCCCCAGATTCGAGATTCGAAGGGTTGGGACATTATATTAAAATTGGGCTATTAGCCGGGGAGAGGCCTCGGTGCGCAACCACAAGGGCGGACCAAGCCGGTCCCAAAAGGAATAATAATGAATAGGAGGGGCCTCGGCTATCGAGAGTCTGCCTTCTCTATCTTGGGCGATTCTGGGCCCTTGACGTGGGACTACCGCCAGCATTTTATTAAAGGCCCTCTCCTGCCCAGCACATTGAAAGTATCTCCAGATCAGCCCAAACAGGAAGATAAAGTCCACATAGTCAGCAGCCCACCACTGCTGCCTAAAAGGCTTGCCGATGATATGATTGATTGTAGCCAAGCATTTGAAAGGCTATTTTATGAAGATGAAAGTTGCCAGGAAAGTCAGGAGGTACGGCTTGTATGTTATCAGCCGCAGAAGCCAGCTTACCATCCACAGGAAAGGGTGAGCTCACCCATTATCTTTACTTGGTCTCCCTCCCATCTTGCGTCTCTCTTCCAACAGCTGGAATCTATACCCTGTCCACCTCCTATAATGGTTAATCCGTTTTTCGCGGAAATGCCACTCGAGATATTATTTGTGCCATGTGCATGTGGGCAATGCCCACCCATTGATCTCTCCACCATGTGGTCCTCCTCATCCGATCTCTCCAATATGTGGTTCTCTTCTTTCGATCCGTTCTTTGATGTTCTTTTCCCGTCTCTCTCCCCCCATCAACTTCCTCCTCCTTCACCTTCCTCTCCCTCTTGCTACATGATCTCCACTGACTCTCTCCAAAAAAAAATGTCAAATTTGAAACGGAGATTTTAGTGGAAGATTGCGCTGTCTTTTCTCCATCCTCCTCCTAGGGGCATGAGGTCCCTGCTACCTCCTTCCCATTAGATTTCCTTTTTCCCAGGTTAGACGTAGGGTCTGTCGAGTCCAGGGAAGTAGAGTCAGTTAGGCCTAGAGAAGTAGGGTCTTGTTCTAGGTCGTCCAACCCTTCCTCACTTGAGCCGCGCCCACTTGTGCATCATTCCAAATCTGTTCCTGATAGGTTCTTGCGGGATCTAGCTCAGCGATGTCATGCTCTTCTGAAATGTCCGGAGTTTATCGCTACGACGATTGTGATAGAAGAAGATGACGAGCAAGATGGGGTGTGGAGCAACGACAAACTAGGTGTTTATGAAATCATGGATGAAAAAGACCCGATCGATGATGAGGACAGCAACGTAGATGACACCGCCGATCTATATGCGCAAGGATTGAAGAGATTCGATGAGCCATCGTCGGCGGTGGATGAACCTACAAAAGAAATAAATCTGGGAACTGAAGAAGACCGTAGGCCCATTATTATTGCTGCTAATCTCCCTCTAGAGGTAGAAAAAGATCTAATCAAAGTTCTAAGGGAGTATAGCGATTCTTTCGCCTACGAGGACATGCCGGGTCTTGACCCCTCTTTAGTGGAACACTGACTCTTGCTTAAACTAGGGGCAACACCCGTGAAACAAAGGTCAAGAAGATTTCACCCCCACATGGCCTTAAGGATTAAGGAAGTGGTCGATAAATTGTACAAGGCCAAGTTTATCAGAGTTGTCATATATCCTTAGTGGGTGGCGAATATAGTCCATGTTATCAAGAAGGATGTAAAGGTGGGTATTTGCATTGATTTCAGGGATCTTAACAAAACATGTCCCAAAGATGATTTCCCGCTGCCTCACATAGACGTATTGGTGGACAACACCGCCGGGTACGAAGCATTGTCGTTCATGGATGGTTATTCAGGTTATAACCAGATCCGTCTCGCTCCCGAAGATTAAGAGAAAACCTCCTTCACCACGCCCTGGGGTATGTATTGCTATGTGGTTATGCCGTTAGGTTTGAAGAACGTGGGCGCCACCTATCAAAGGGCGATAATGGCTATATTCCACGACATGATGCATGTTTACATGGAAGCCTACGTGGATGATATCTTGGTGAAATCGAGGACTAAAGAAGAACACCCCGCTACTCTGGCTAAGGTGCTCCAGAGAGCTAGGGAGTATCAGCTAAAAATGAATCCAAAGAAATGTGTTTTTGGAGTCTCTTCAGGGAAGTTGCTAGGCTTTATAGTTAGCAAACGGGGGATTCAGATCGATCTTAACAAAGCAAAGGCCATCATGGACATGCCTCCGCCTAAGAATATCACGGAACTTCGAGGACTGATTGGTCGATTGCAATTTATTAGAAGATTCATATCCCCGCATTCTCAGAGGTGTCGCCCGTTTTATGAATTGGTTAAGGTGAGGGTCAAGTTTGAATGGAATCAAGATTGCCAAAATGCCTATGAGAGTTTAAAGGAATATTTGACCAATCCCCCGATTTTGCAACCTCTTGTCCCTGAGAAACCCCTAATCCTATACATTTCTATCATCGAGGACTCCTTAGGGGCGGTCTTAGCACAAGTAGATGATGAAGGCAAAGAGCGGGCAGCTTATTACCTCTCCAGGTTATTCAACCCGGCAGAGACCAAATACACTACCATGGAGAAGACTTGTGCCGCCTTAGTGTGGGTAGCTCCGAAGCTAAAGCACTACTTTCTAGCCCACCCAGTTAGGTTAATCTCTAGAATGGACCCAATCCGTTATCTCTTAGAAAAGCCCCTCCTTTCTAGTAGATTAGCTCGCTGGCATAGCTTCATCTCTGAGTTTGATATCACATTCATTGTTCAGAAGGCAATCAAAGGATATGCCATCGCTGAATATCTTACCCATCTTCCTATCCCCTGCACAGACTCTATTAAGGATGATTTCCCAGACGAGCACCTCTTTGTTCTTACCCATCATCCCTTTTGGTCTCTACACTTCGATGGTGCACTCAACTCTCAAGGCCAAGGGATAGGTGCCATTCTCCTAACTCCGGAAGGGGTGACGATTCCCTTTGCTTATCAGCTCCATTTTCTTGCTACCAATAACATTGTCGAGTATGAGGCTCTCCTAGCGGGACTGAAGCATGCCTACCTCTTAGGCACGCACTATTTGAACATCATAGGAGACTCTCAGCTCGTCCTGCGGCAAGTTCTGTCCACTTACCGCACCCGTGACCCAAAGCTCTAGCCATATCAAGATTTGGTCACGCTATTGGCTAGGCAATTTCATAAATTGATCTACATCCATACTCTTCGATCTCAGAATATCATCGCCGATGCATTAGCATCACTCGCTTCCTCCCTATCTTTCCCTCTCAGTCGGAGCACTGAGACTATCGTCATTCAGGGATTGGACGCACCCTCTCTTCAAGATCTTTGGTATCGTAACCTTAGGAGGACTATAGAAACTAGGGCTAAGAAGGAAGATTTGAAGGAAGTGTCTTTAACAGAATTAGAAGAGATCCTGGAGGAAGAAGAATTGCCCTGGTACCATGAGATTGAGCTCTATTGCAGAGATGGATCGTTCCCAGAAGGGGCAAATGCCGAGCAACGTAAGGCAATTAGAAGAGCCACCTCGAAGTACACCATCATTATTGGAGAATTGTACAGGCACGCTCTCAATGGAATGCTCATGAGATGCCTAGATGATGATGAAGCTTGGAAGGTGGCTGAAGCAGCCCATTCTAGTGAGTGTGAAGGTCATGTTAATGGCCAGGCTCTAGCGAAGAAAATCCTTAGGCAGGGTTAAAATTGGCCCACTCTAGAGGAAGATTGCTCTCTCTATGTCCGGAGGTGTCTTAAATGCCAACTCCACGCTGATAAAATCCATCCTCCAGCTTCATCTCTTCATCCTCTCACTGCTCCTTGCCATTCTCTATGTGGGCTTTCAACATTATCGGCCCGCTCGGTGATCCCAATTCTCAGACTAAGCAAAAATCTTTCATCCTTACCACCACTGAGTACTTCACCAAATGGGTCGAAGCGGAGGCGTACGCAGAGATCAAAGCTACCATGGTGTGCCGCTTCATCATGAAGAATATTATTTCACGGTTCGGAGTGCCAAGCAGTATCGTCACCGACAATGGGCCCCAATTCATCTCTCAAGAGCTCCAGGACCTATGTAAGAAGTTCAATATTGCATTGCGTCATTCATCTCCATATTATCCTCAAGGAAACGGTCAAGCCGAGGCCACTAATAAAACCCTTCTTAAAATCATAAAGAAAACATGCGATTCTCACAAATTTCTTGATTGGCCTGAACGGTTAGTAGAAGCTATATGGGCTTACCGTACCTCCGTCCGTACTCCTACGGGGCAAACCCCCTATGCTCTCACCTACAGGATAGAGGCAGTGCTCCCATACGAGATCTTAATCCCTTCCTTAAGGGTGCAGCTAGATAAGGAACTTAATCTCGATGAACGTCGAGAGGCGTTGCTCGTCCAGTTGGAACTTTTAGATGAGAAGAGGATGAATGCGACCGATCACGTGTCCGTTTATCAAAAGAGAGTTTCGCGTTATTTTTAAAAGAAGGAAATCGAGCGCAAATTCCAAATAGGAGATATGGCTTTGAAATGCATATTTATGAGGTCCAGAGGTCCCAGGTCTAAATTGCAACCTAACTGGGAAGGTCCATTTGTCGTTAGAGAGGCTTATCCTGGGAACGCTTATCACTTAGTCAATGCAGAAGGTGAGGAGCTGTCTCACGCCTGGAATGAGTTGTATCTTAAGAGTTTCTTTTCTTAGAGTCAGGCTAATGAAAACCCAGTAGCGAGGTGTCCCTTTTCCTCGATCACAAAGGAGGACCCCGAGTTTGGCAAATCACACACTTCACGACATCCCTGGTCAGATTCCCTAGTTATGTAAACATCGTTTCTCCTTGGCCATGCTTGGGGGAAGTCAAAGTCCCTGTCTGTTTCTCTCCTCGGCTAAATTTAGGGGAAAGATGTATATAAGGGGGCGATGACTGATCTAGACACCCTGATGAGAGGAGATCTCAAATAGGGGCAGGCCGTTATGACCTGATTCCACAAGAAAAAGAAAAAAGGGGAGCAAGCCAAAGCAAAATCAAAAGTCCATCTCAAAAGCTCGAAGTTCAAAAATCAAAGCTCCGCAAAAATGAAAAACTAGGCATGACAAGAGTGGCAGCACAATTTCCCCGGGGGACATTATGAGCCCGGTCGTATGCGTGCCTAGGGTGGATAAGGGTTTGATGACGGGCACAAAGGCCTGGCTCAACAGATCGAATCTCTGAAAGAGTTGTCATGAGAAGGACTCAAACCCAGAAACCTCTATACCTGCCCTACGCTTATCTCCTTATTTCTATTTTTCTTTTAGGACCAGACAGTACCCTGGGCATGGCCTCGGTAGAATCATCATCATTGGCCATGGCCAGGGATTGTCATCTCAAAAGCACACCGACCTCAGGAGATTCCGAGTGGGACAGGCAGGGCCCTTGTTGCCGGGACAAAATTGGCTTTCAAAATCCAAAAAAATCATATATTTAAAAATAAAAAAAAATCATATATTTCAAAATCCAAAAAAATCATATATTTTAAAATCCAAAAAATCATATATTTCAAAATAAAAAAAATCATATATTTCAAAATCCAAAAAAATCATATATTTCAAAATCAAAAAAATCATATATTTCAAAATCAAAAAAAATCATATATTTCAAAATCTAAAAAAATCATATATTTTAAAATCTAAAAAAAATCATATATTTCAAAATCCAAAAAAATCATATATTTCAAAATCTAAATAAAATTATATATTTCAAAATCTAAAAAAATCATATATTTTAAAATCCACAAAAATCAGATATTCCAAAACCCAATAAAAAAATCAAATTTTGTTAAAATTCCAAAAATAGCATCATCATTGCATAGCATGCATTTGCATTCGTATTTATTTCATTTTTCACCTATTTAATAAGGCTCCACCCCTTGACCAAATATCAAGAACTGGTCATTTTCTAACTTGCTTCAGGCAAGGGGTTGAGTCTAAGAACGGATCTAACTTATTTTCTTGTCTAAGTGTGTGCAGACATAGGTTCAAGCACCCAAGATTGAAAGCTCACAAATCTTCTATTTCTGGTCCCCTCGCGGTCTATCATTAGACCGCTAACCATCTCTGGCGATTCATAATTTGACCGTTTTCCTTTCCCGAAAGCTAGAAAAATCAACTCTTAGTAAACTGTCCCTCGTGGTCTGAATTTAGATCGTCAGAAGTCTTCTGGCGGCCCATATTTAGACCGCTTTCCTCTCCTGACAGTTAAAAACTCTCAGTTTTCTTGAGCACTGTCTCTAGTGGTCTATCGTAAAATCGCTAGTCTCTAGTTAGCGGCCCTATAATGGACCGTTTGTTAGACAAAGAACCCTATTCTAAACTGATTTATCCATTCATTCAAGATCAATCAAGCAATCCATTACACATTTCTCAACACAAACCTCTTATTCCATTCAATCAAGTTCATTGAACATTATTTTATTGATCATTCCAAGTACATCAAGAAGAAAAGCTTAAATTACATTCATTCTTTTGTCCGCGCAGGGACGGATCTTGTGTAATTCTTTCACATAAGCACGGTACTTCTCTTCATCCTCCGCCACTTCTGCTTGCAGAGCACACACCCGGCTGATTTCCCACATGATTAGTACGTTCCGGACGGCTCGCTCGTCCTCCTCGGTCCCTATCTTCCTAGCTAAGAGGGGAGGGAAGTGTGATAGTGCAGGAACCATAGTACGGGATAGCCCAACTTGGAGATGACACCGGTGAGGGTTGTAGATCGCTAAGATAGTGTCCCCCACTAGCTGCAGATCTAGGCGTGGTCGTCGAGGTACTCTAAGGGTAGTGCTTCAAAGAGCTCTTGGTCGCATCATGAACTTGTCAATAGACAAAGTGTTGAGGTAAAGGCGCCAATCATCCAGTGTCCTCTTGTCCGCCACCCGGCACTCAACCTGTGAAGAAAACCCAAATGCGCCTCTTATGAAGGATAGTGGGTGGCTCCCGAATATACGGCTAGTTGAAGGTAAGTCTTCCTTGGGTAGAAACTTAAGTCTCACCCCCATCCAACACTCAAGGATGATCATTGACCCAAAGAGTGGCCCTCCTAGGGAAGCCAAGCTAAGGCCTTCGTAGAGGTATGAAAGGACCGCTTGAGAGATAAATAAACCCCGTCACAGCCCACTAATAATGCTAAGATTTTGGATGTCTAAGAGATGGTCGGTGGTGGTGAAAAGGAAGACCCCGCACAAGCAAATTGAGGTAGTAATAAACGGTTATCCATTGAGCCATGGGTATCAAATGGATATGGAGTGGGCTGATCACTGTCCTAACATCTTTTGGATTGTGTATGAAGTCCCCTAGAATGGGTGATGGATCTATAGGCTCAACCGTATGACACACTAGGTCTTCATCCCCCACCTTAGTCTTAGGAAGAGCTAGGTAGGTCTCTACCTCCTCTAATAGGATAGTGGCTTCAAAGCTTGGGAAGAGAAAGGTGTGTGTTTGTGGGTGCCATAGTTCCACAAAGGCTGAAATGTTGACCAATCCAAGGAGATTTTCAGGAAATTTTTAGCTAGAACCACTAAAGGGTGAAGGTGCCATGCCCTTAGGATTGAGAGGACCTCTAAAGGAAGTTCCTTGATCATGGGAGCCACCCACTTTAGGTTGGAGTAGCATCTTAGGCCAGGAAGAAGCTAAGAAAAGAAAGGAAAAAGAAAGAAGAAGAAGAAAGAGAGGAAGATCATAAGAAGGAGGAAAATTAAGGAATTACATGAACTTTTGATTAAATTGCAACTTACCTCTCTTGAGGAACTTGAGCTCAAGTGCTTGGGGATTGAGGTCAGTCGCTGTAGCTTACCATGCTCTTTCTTAGCCGCCTTTGGCCAGGTGTAGACCATCTCCCCCATGGCACTAATGTCAAAGCTCCTCTTCATGATGTTCTTGAGTGGTTTTGATGAAATTTCAAGGCTTATAGCAGAGAATTATGGTGAGTTGTGAATTATGGGCTTGTTCCTACTTATAGAGCTCTGATTTTAGTATTGGTGCATTAGAATTAGGGTTGGGTAGCCTTAGTTTAAGTCAAGAAATTAGAGACTTTATCCTCAGGTTCGGACTCCCACAGAAGAGTCCCGCTCGGACTACACAGTGTTTCTGCACTAGCGGTCTATCGTACGACCGCTAGGAGTCCCCACGCAGCCTACAATTAGATCGATTTGTCCCTTCATTCACCGCCTTCCTCCGTCCCTCTAACGGTCATTGGTTTAACTGTTTTCTGCCTCTGGCGGTCTTAAGTTAGACTGTTTATCAAGTTTTGTCAGATTTTGATTCTTTCCCCTCTCAGTCATCAGTCCTGCCGTTCTCTCTCCATCTCTCTCACCCGTACTCTCTGTCAGTACTAACGTAGTAGTCAGTTAGTTAGCATTCACATCCATATGCATTTGCATCTTACATAAAAACAACAAAAAGATTTCATTTCACTATCAAAAACCATGTACAAGTGTGCATCAAAAAAGAAGAAAAGAAAAGGTACAAATCACTCGGTCGGTCCATCTCCCGGGCCACCGCTGTCACCTGTGCCTCATGCCGCTTCGCTGGTGGCGCTATGGCAGTGCTCTCCTCCTCGTGACGGCGTCGTCGCTCCTCTTCCTCGTTCCTCCGGTAGCCGAAAGAACCAGTGAAGTACCCTCAGACCGCGCTGCTCGGTGCAACACACTGGCTCCTGCTAGCATCCGACCTCTTTCCCAGAAGTCGGAGGGCATCCTACAGGCCCGCCACCACTCCCCTCATCTCAATAGCCTGTACTCGAGACTGGTCTCACTCGCTCCTCAGTCGGACAGCGTCTGCTCTGAGGCGCTCTATCTCCTCCTCATCAGCACGATGACGGGCTCCTCCTGTGCTCAGTCTCGCCACATCCTCAAGGACACGGGTCACCCTTGCCGCCTCTGCTCGCCATCGCTCTACCTCTACTCGGGCACCCTCCACCTCGACCAGTGCTGTGCTCAGCTCTCTCACCTGCATACGCATTCATCATAGTCAGTCAAGGCATAAGCATCAAAGCATATAAGTCTAAGGAGCTTAGTTTGCTTAGCCTCTCCACGAGAGTAGTCTCGGCATCCTCAGCTCGAGCAATCGCCCGAGCAAAGTCAGTATCTCACACAGCTCGGTCTCCCGCAGGCTGTGACGAAGAGGAAGGAGCATCCGGTCCACGTCACTGCGCTCCCTCAGCTCGTTGTATTTTAGAAGTCAGAGACAGTCACATTCATCATAAGCATAGGCATAATTAAGTCTAAGGTTCAGGGATGCTTACCAGAAGATCCAGAGCATGCTGGAGCTCATCCCTCTGCTGTACAGTAGCGTGGAGGAGTCCTTGGAGCTCTGCTATCCTGCCTTGGGGGTCTAGCTGCATATAGTAAACCATTATGTTAGTGCATATAAGAATAATTTAATTAATTAAAGAGCATGAGTTTAGAGATTCATATCGGTCGACGGACGCCGTGGAACACCTGGTCGCCATATCTCCGCGCGTAGGCCTTCAGGTAGGCCTCATCGTTGTCAGCTCGGGTCCTCACCTTACGGCCCCTCCGTGTCCAATCTCGCACCTGGTCGAGCGCCCGAGTAACCCAGTCAATGTCGCCGCTCAGTCCCTTCGGGGACCACCCGATGCGCTCATCGTCTCACTTTGGGAACTCCATCTCCGGCTGGTAAACTCCTCTCGTCCTCATGATCAGTCGATGATGGAGAGGCTTGATGATGTTCAAGCAATGTAGCCAGATCTCTCATCCAGCGTACGCCTGGGCTGCCTCCGGCCAAGGGTGCCCCTCGCGACCCTCGTCACGGTAAGGTGTCCAGCGCACCTGAAAAGGCAATTGAGTCAATATAAGCATTTAGAAGCATTTAAAGCATATAAAAGAGTTTGAGTTTAGAGTTTTATAGATGCATATGGGAAAGTGTCTATGTCGTCCTGGATCGCCCGGGTAAGGCACCGGATCGATCCCATTTCCCGTGCCACCACCCACCGTCTCGCGATGGGGATCCGCTCGGGGTGTACTTCCTTCCCTCGCCCTAAGCCAGGGAGGTATAGGTAGCTCCAGACCTACATAAGTCAAGTGTCAGCATATAGCAATATCAAGCATATAAACAAGCATTTAAATTTTAGAGTTTGGGGCATTTTACCTGTAGGAATGGCGAGAAGCCACCCAGCATGGTCTGTTGGTCGATCGTGCTTAGAGAGTCGAAAAGGAACGTCAGGACCGCTGCTCCCCAGGTGTACCCTCCTACTCCGTCTAAGTCTCTCAGCAATGGGAGGAGCCTGCAGCTCACTCTGTCAGCCCTGGTCGCGAAGAGAAGCTTCCCGAATAGCAATATCAGGAAGCGCCGAAGGGTGATGTCTCCCTCTGGTCCCGGTCCTATCGCCACTCTCCCTCGAACTTGGTCTATCACTCTCCCGATGTGCTCCTATGGCAACTCCCCTACAGCTATGGCTGCTCCCCTCAGCCCCAGGCTCTCCTAGAGTGTCGCTCGTCCCAGCATGAAGGAGTGATGCCCTGGCCTCATCAGATCTAATCCGAGTAGCTCCTGCGCCATCTCTCGGTAGTCTCCATATGTCCATCCTGTCACTGGCACTCTGTGGACCCGCAGTCTGGTGATCCTCGCTATATCTTCCAGCGTGGGGATCGTATGACCCCACGGGAAGATAAATGCTCTACTGACTGGGTCCCATCTCTCATGGAGAGCGTAGAGCAGTGCTGTGTCGATCCTCGTCACCTCTATGCTCAGCAGCTCCCCGAAGCCCATGGCTGCCAATATGTCTTTCTAAAAATCTGGTAAGGCTTGGTATACTGCCCGGACTTGTAGCTAGGAAATCTGAGTCCGTCTCTTCCCCTGCACACATGTAAAAATTAGAATCAGTCATTTCATAAATCATTGCATTTGCATTTAAAAATAATGACATCAAAAAAAATGGAAGTGTGCTTCTGTTCCCCTAGCGGCCATTCTATGGACCGCTTCTATTTTTCTAGCAGTTTTAGCTTGAACCGCCTGAACGCCTAGCAGTCACTGGAACGACTGCTAAGCAACCCGTGAATGGGCATCGTCTTCTTCGTTCCCCCATGCTGTGGAAATCGCCAATATGGCCTACAAGTTGTTCTAATGGGTCCCCAGACCCATTCCCTTGCCATTCCATACACATGCATATAATTGAAAATTAAAAAAAAATGAAAAAATGGAGTTTTGGACCGTCGGCCTACCTCAGACGATTGCCATCCGGTCGCTGCCGCTGGTGCCTCCTCGGCTGTCGTGGCCTCCTCCTCTTCCTCCATGGCTTCCACAGGGCCTTTGATGCTGGACGGACAGCGGACTTGACTCCAAGTTGATATGCGATCCTTGGACTCTAGACAAGCTCGCGATCGTCCCTAGCAAGGGAAGCGTACGGACGTGCGCGGTTGAGAAATCGGCAGTGAGCTAGGGTGGTCGACTCCCTCTCGTGCCCGGATCGGGTCACGGGACGGGTCTCGCTCTCTCTCGCAGTGGTGAATAACAACATATATATCGAGCTAGGATCCTAACATCCTCTCTAGCAGCGGCATATAAAAATAAATACGAGTAAAGCAAATGCCGAGATGGGGAGCGGACACGATACCTCCACGCGCCGGGCGTGGGGAAGGCGATCCCGGCCAAGTACGGTAACTCCCGGTACAAACAATTTCAATAATTTACAGAAATGATTTCTACTTCCCACTCCACCCAGGGAGGTAACGGGCTACAAGTGGGGCCCAAGAGGACCGATCTTGGGTTGACGGGCATCACTTTGATCCGCTCCGTCGGTGGTATCCGGAAGACGCTTGTTGCTGGTTGTGGGGCCCACGTGCTAGTCGGTGGGGCCGAGTGGGCCCGGACTGGCACCGCTGTGATGGGGACGCCTGGAGGGACGATCCCTCGGAAGGATTCGTACTGATTCACCTTGTGGAAGGCGAGTCGGCTCTGATCTTCAAGTGTTGAACTTGCTGTCCACGGATCTGAGTTGTTGTTTCAGACACGCGTGACTCGACGAAATCTACTGCTGCGATCAATCCTGATGTCAGATCGAAGCGAAATTGGTGCCGTTGGAAAGCGAAATCAAATTACTTCGACCACAGACTGTGGGAGGAAATTTTAAGGCTTTGGATTTTTCGTGGTGGATTTAGGAACAAACTGACTGACAGACTCAGAAAACATAGGATAGAAATTAATTTTCCTGAGAACAGGCGTTGACTGCGACTCAAACTTCGATCTGGGCATTGGGCTCTTCATAAAAGTTGGAGAGGGGAAAGTAAGGAAGACGTAGATATTTTTTTTGTAATTTATGGTGGAGGTTTGGATGGGGAAACAGATTTTCTAACACTGGTGGGTCGGATCTGGACTGCACAGGACATGACAGATTTTTAACTGAGTTTTAATTTTTTGGTGGGGAAAAAGAACTTCTAAAATCAAGGGAAAATTTGTGGAGGGGGGCTTTGGTGGGAAGAATACCCAAACCAAATTTGGACTCAATCAGAAAAGGGGAAGGGGGTCGAACAGAGGAAGAACTATGTTGATGTGACACAAAATTAAGCACTGGCAGATCTGGGAGGCTGGGAAACACGAAATGGGAAAAATAGAAAACGAAGGCTAGAAAATAGGAAAAAAAATTGGGAGAGGGTATTGGCGTGGGGAACCTACCCTCAAAATTTGGGCATCAGAAGATCCGTGGATTGGGAGCTAAAATTCGGACAAAGGGTCTCTCTCCTGATTTGGACAGAACTCCGGCGGCAAGACGGTGGCGGAGCGATGGCGGCGGCGGAGGTGGTGCTGAGCTTCACACTCATGGAGGTGGTGGATGAGAGGCTTCAACCTCTGAAAGGAGAGCTCTCACAGCTCTAGAGGGGGAGAGAGGGGCGCCCTTGGGCTATTGGGCAAATAATGGAAATTTTCTTCATTAATGCTAAGTAATTCATAAAATACAAGGTATATATAAGAAATGTAAAATGACCTTGTAGTACCCCAGAATTTATATATATAATTTTTAAATTATAAAATAGTTTTCTGGAAATTATAAAGGCCTAAATAATATAATGAAGGATTATTGGATTAATAAGTCATTATAAGGCTCAATTAGGCTAATTAGTTAACCTAGCCTACCTAATTATTATGCAAAAGGTTAATGGACTAAGCCCATTAAGTTTGGCCCATATTCTAGAAGGGTAATTAGCTTATTCACGTATTTTAAGGATAAATACTATTGATATAAGATAATTATGTGGATAAACGAATAAAAGAGTTTGATTAAATTAAAACTCTATATACGTTGAATGTAACGGTCTATCGGGCGACCGCCACAGCCATGTAACGCACCTAGACACGACCATTACATCTTGCAGATTCTGTAAGATGAGAAAATTACAAAAAAATTAGAACTTTGAAATCCTATCTACAAGAGATCGACTTAGGGAAGCTTATAACATTACTAAGGACTCTTAGGGATTAGGTTCTGGCAAATTAAGGACTCTAGAATCGATCTAATATTCAAACCCTAGTCAAAACCCTATAAATAGGACCTAGTTCTGAACTGAGCGACCCTTACTTTTGGCTCGTGAAGAATCAAGGTAAGGAGTCATAAATTTAGGTAAGTTCTTTAAAAGCTTTTATTTAGTATACTTTAGACTAATGGTTCTCCAAATTTCATGCTAGGAGATCAAGCAACCAAGGAGATGCAAGCTTCCAAAGTTGCTGATTCAACCTTAGCAACCCAGGAATCTGAACGCAAGTCCCCTGAAGATCTAGAGATTAGGACGACTAAACGTGGTAATTAGAGTACGATCCTTTAGATATTTTTGTTCCCAATGGTTTCATCTTCTTACCCTCAAAATTTCACATCCTTAGGTCTAGAGGCTGAGGAAATAGAGCTGATTGAAGTTGTTGATTTATCACAAGAAGTACAAGGGACTAAGGGTAGCACCTAGCATCAAATTCGAAGTTTTAAGGTTCTAGAAGAGGTATGTTATCTCATGATTGGCAAAAACAACTTGTTAGGAATAAAAGCCCTCTGATTGTGCTTGATTTCATGCATTGTAGACTAATAATTTCATGATTTCTTAGTTCTATACATTCATGCATTTCTTAGCCCTAAATGAAAATTAAAAGAAATTATCATGTCTATTCACTAAACCTATGCATATAGTTGGCCTATACTTTTTTTTCATGAGTAGGACAGTGGTAGTATGTTGATTTCCAGGCATGTTATGTTTTCATAAACCTTTACTTAGTTTCCAGCAGATTCTCTGACGCACCAACGTAAGACCATCACATGAATGTAACGGCCTTACGATAGACCGTCACACCCTGTTGTGCTTTTATTTGTTCTATTGTCTCTGACGCACCCTAGCAGGAGCGTTACATCACTGTAACGGACCCTCGATAAACCGTCACACACTGTAACGCACTTATCCTAGACCGCCAGACACCTATGTTCTGTCAACCCAAGGTAGAATAATAACCAGTTAAGTTTACTTATAAATAAGCTTAGATAGCTAAGTTTGGATCTATTATCATGACTTTGAGTTTATTTTCTGATTCATAATCAAATTGCATGATTAATGTGTCTTAGGTTATTTTAAGTTATGCTAATTTCATTGGCTAAAACTCTATAGTTTTGTATTCTAAATCATGAGTTTCCAAAGTTGTATTGACGGAGTTTTATCTTGGTTTCATAATGTTACACATTCTTTCCTATCTATAGAGTCATTTCTTTAAGTATATGGCACATATTCCGGTATGTTGTCCATTAGTTCACTTTGCACTATAGGAACATTATTCTTGGACATGAGGACCTCTCTATTGGATATTCCTTCGCCAATGGACAAGGAAATCTTGTTTCAAGGCCTCCGTAATTCTCCGCGAGCCTGAGATTCCCACTAGGACGTTGAGTTGGTTGTACCATTAAAGCCCATTGATTAGATTACACTATCGATGATTTTGGTTATCAGTAATGTAACGGCTCTATGTTGGACCGTCAGGCACAAGTAACGGCCCAATATACGACCGTCACATTCCACTGAGTCCGATTTCTTGGTTCTGGATTCAGACTAATGTAACGGCCCAATACTGGAGCGTCACATCATGTAATGGCCCAGTACACGACCGTCACACTGCTTGAGTATTTTAACCCAAGGTGGACCAAGGGTTGATATTCCAAGGTTTCTAGATGGACTATTAATGATCTAGAACTTATCATCTTGATCAAGAAACCTGATATAATGAATGGAAGATAAAGAACGTATCGTTATGCTGCCGATTTATTTCCATAAGCATAACCTTGCTTAAGTCATTCTTGATTTTTCATGATTCTTATTGAAGCATTCATTCATTGAATTATTGTTATCATGAGCTTATTTGAACTCATTATATTCTTGGCCATACTTTATTGTTACATGCGTGAAAAAAACTTGATTTATACTTGAAGATGCGATCGAGCACTGATTGTGTTCAAGGGCTCTATGCTTGTCTCCTCGACTGATTGTCAGAAACATACTATTTTATAAACCATGGGGTATGATGCTACTGGCGTCGCATTGCGCTGGAAGTACTTTCTCTATAAATAAGTGAAAATCCATGGCACGACATGACTTTCTTGCTTGATATTCCACAGAAATTCACGAAGTACTTGCTCATAAGCAAAAGATACTGGAGTGATGATTATGTGGCTTGCTAGTACATTCTCGATACATTCTTATTCATGAAAGGTCAATATCATGTTCTTGGTACATTCTTACTAGTTCGTATTTGTTCTCATTCTAACTTACATGATCATCTTGTTACTTTGGTTTAATCGCAGGATTGATCGCATTCGCTTGATTTTTACCTTATTCCTTAGAGCTAAATTGTTAATTACTTTAATAGTGCCTTCATGTTGATGCGAAGATACCTACTGGGTAAGTGTGCTCATTACCTATTTCCAATCTTTTCAGGAGATGAAAGTGATTCAAATTCAGATTCAGGTTATACAAGTAGCGGGTCCGAGAGCGAATGAAAGTATTGTCAAGATGAGAGTGAAGACTTTGGAAAGTCTATATTGTTTAGATTGAGTCTATGTAATTTTCCTATTTCTTGAGCCTAGTACATAATGGAAGTTGAATTAGTGATTGTAATTGAGGGTTCAATTTGATTATCAATGAAATAAAGTTGAAGTTTGAATATATATTGTGCAATTGCATCTTTATGTGTGATTGTCTTGTGCTCTGATCGTTCTTACTTGCAAGAGGCTTACCATGCCGACTGTTCACGCTTCCCGAGTTAGTCTTCTACTGTAATAAAGGCTCGGGGCGTGACAGTTAAGTTGGTATCAGAGCCTAAGTCTCAGGACTTAGGAAGAAGAGTCATGTCATAGGAAAAGTCCAAGGTTTAAGGACCCCTACCTATAAACTAAAAAAGAAATTTCCATACCCATGTGAGAATTGGGTAGAGCTCGGGATAAGATAATTAATTAGCTTTAAGATTATTTCTCCCAATTTCATGAGAAATAACAAGTTGTTATTTTACTCTCAGGTACCTCATTTTACAAATGGCTCATCGTGTAGATTGGGATGGTATGCAACAAACAATTGCCGACCTTACTCAGGCATTGCTAACCTAGTATGCCTTGACATGAAAGGTTATGATGCCATTTTAGGGGTAGACTGGCTTGTAGATCATGATACTTATATCAATTGCCGAAATAGGATTATATCCTTTCAAAAGCCCCAACTTTCAATATTCTCTTTTCTTGGCATCAAGTACAAGAAGCATCCTACTATCATATCTTCTCTTCACGCTTGCAAACTTATCTCGCAAGGATGTGAAGCTTTTCTTGCTTCCGTAATTATCACCGAGTCTAAGAAGATTATCTTAGCGGACATTCCTATTGTAAATGAGTTCCCCGATATGTTTCCGTCCGAATTACCCAGTTTACCGCCCGAGAGGGAAGTGAACTTCACTATTGAACTCATTCCGGGAGCAGTACCTGTTTCTATAGCCCCTTACAGGATGTCCCCCACAGAACTCAAGGAATTGAAGAAGCAGTTGTAGGAACTTCTGGACAAGGGTTTCATCAGACCTAGCACATCCCCTTGTGGTGCACCGGTTCTATTTGTCAAGAAGAAGGATGGTTCTCTCAGGCTATGCATCGATTACCAGCGACTGAATCAACTCACAATTAAAAACAAGTATCCGTTGCTGCATATTGATGAACTCTTCGATCAGCTTTCGGGAGCAGAATATTTCTCTAAGATAGACCTCAGATTAGGTTATCATCAGCTTAGAATTAAAGAAGAGGACATTTATAAAATGACTTTTCGAAGTCGTTATGGCCACTATGAATTCGTAGTGATGCCATTTGGGTTAACTAATACCCCAGCAGCATTCATGCAACTTATGAATAATGTCTTCCAGCCATATCTGGACCAGTTCATCGTCGTCTTCATTGATGACATCTTGATATATTCCAAGACAAAAGAGGAACATGAACAACATTTAAAAATAGCTTTACAAACACTTAGAGAACACAAGCTTTATGCCAAACTCAATAAGTGTGAATTCTGGCTCGAGGAAGTCTCATTCCTTGGCCACATTATTTCAAAAGAAGGTATTGCTGTGGATCCTTCTAAGGTAGAAGCTTTCAAGAATTGGAGTCGGCCAACGACTGTATCAGAAGTAAGAAGCTTTCGGGGTCTAGCTGGTTATTATAGGAGATTCATTAAAGACTTCTCAAAAATTATGGTTCCTTTAACTAGACTCACAAGAAAAGAAAATCCTTTGGTCTGGTCAGAGGAATGTGAGAAGAGTTTCCAAACTCTTAAGAATCACCTTACAACAGCTCCTATTTTATCACTACTAATGGAGGGTGGTGAATTCGAAGTGTATACGGATGTGTCTGGCATTGGCTTAGGATGTGTTCCCATACAGAATGGAAAAGTAATATGTTATTCTTCAAGACAATTGAAACGTCACGAGGAAAACTATCCCATACATGATCTGGAATTAGCAGCGGTTATTTTCACCTTGAAAATTTGGCGTCATTATCTTTATGGAGAAAAGTTCACGGTCTACTCGTACCACAAAAGTTTGAAATATTTATTCTCTCAAAAGGAGCTTAACATGAGGCAGAGGAGGTGGTTAGAATATCTCAAAGACTTTGATTTTGCTATTCAATATCATCCTGGAAAGGCTAATGCTGTAGCAGATGCACTCAGCAGAAAACCAATGGGTATGCTGTCAAGTCTTATGATAAGTGTAACTAACCTTGTTCCTCAATTTGCTCATTTGAACTTAGATATTGACATAAAGGAAGAATATTGTTTCATAGCTAATATCCGAGCTCAACTTACATTGATAGAAGATCTGGTCAAGCTGCAAAATGATTATCCTATATTACTGGAAATTAAAGCCAATATGGAACAAAGGCCGAATTTTTCTATTTCCAATGACGGAAGATTGTTATTTAAGGGCCGAATATGTGTACCAGATCATGAGGCTACGAAGAAACTAATCCTAGATGAAGCGCATAATTTCAAATACACAATTCATCCAAGAGGAACAAAGATGTATCAAGATCTCAAAAGAAATTTCTTGGTGGCCCAATATGAAGAGAGAAATAGCTGATTTCGTGTCTCGCTGTCTCACCTGCCAACAAGTAAAGACAGAGCATTTTAGACTCGCAGGTAAATTACACCCCTTGAGTATTCCCGAATAGAAATGGGAGAGTATAGGGATGGACTTTATTATGGGTCTACCCCAGACCAGAGGTGGACACGATGGAATATGGGTAATCATAGACCGATTGACTAAATCAGTACACTTCATACCAATAAAGAGTCGATGGTCAGTAGATATCCTAGCAGTATTATACATAAAGGAGATTGTTAAACTACATGGTGTCCCCGCCACTATTATATCCGATAGAGATCCTCGATTCACATCACAATTCTGGAAGGGTCTACAACATTCACTAGGAGCTAGATTGAATTTCAGCACAACTTTTCATCTACAAACAGATGGTCAAACGGAAAGAACGAATCAGGTAGTAGAAGATATGCTCAGGGCTTGTGTTATCGACTTTGGAGGTAGTTGGCATGATCACTTGCCTCTAGTAGAGTTTGCATATAACAATAGCTATCAGGCTAGCATACGAATGACACATTTTGAAACTTTATATGAAAAAAGTTATCAATCACCAATATGCTGGAATGAAATAGGGGAAAAGCAATTTCTAGGCCCCGACCTTATAAGGGATTCTACCGAGAAGATCAAGCTCATTCAAGAAAGAATGAAGATGGCACAAGATAGGTAAAAGTCTTATGCTGGCAATCGAAGATGTGACTTGGAGTTTCAAGTAGGAGATCATGTATATTTAAAGGTTTCTCCAGGTAGTGGTATTCGAAGATTTGGCATTAAAGGAAAGCTAACTTCAAGATTCATTGGCCCGTTTGAAATTCTTGAACGGATTGGTGAAGTGGCTTACAAACTGGCTTTACCTCCATAATTAGCAGGAGTTCATGACGTATTTCACGTCTCTGTGCTGAAGAAGTATGTATATCATCCCGACCATATTATTACTTATGACAATCTAGAAATTCATAAGGACATGACATACGAACAAATGCCAATAAAGATTCTGGAATGAGAAGTGCGTCAACTAAGAAATAAAGTTATTCCTATGGTCAAAATTCAATGGAAGAAAACATGGCCATATGAAGCAACTTGGGAAACCGAAGCAGCCATGCGGAAAAGATTTCCAGAATTATTTAACTGTCAGTACACTCTCCGAATTCCATATATTAAAATTGGGGACCAAATTCTTCTAAGTGGGGGAGGGTGTAGTACCCCAGAGTTTATATATATAATTTTTGAATTATAAAATAGTTTTCTGGAAATTATAAAGGCCTAAATAAATTAATGAAGGATTATTGGATTAATAAGTCATTATAAGGCTCAATTAGGCTAATTAGTTAACCTAGCCTATCTAATTATTATCTAAAAGGTTAATGGACTAAGCCCATTAAGTTTGGCCCATATTCTAGAAGGGTAATTAGCTTATTCACGTATTTTATGGATAAATACTATTGATATAAGATAATTATGTGGATAAACGAATAAAAGAGTTTGATTAAATTAAAACTCTATATATGTTGAATGTAACGGTCTATCTTGCAACCGCCACAGCCATGTAACGCACCTAGACACGACCGTTACATCCTGCAGATTCCGTAAGGTGAGGAAATTACTAAAAAATTGGAACTTTGAAATCCTATATACAAGAGATCGACTTAGGGAAGCTTATAACATTACTAAGGACTCTTAGGGATTAGGTTCTGGCAAATTAAGGACTCTAGAATCGATCTAACCTTCAAACCCTAGTCAAAAGCCTATAAATAGGACCTACTTCTGAACTGAGCGACCCTTACTTTTGGCTCGTGAAGAATCAAGGTATGGAGTCATAAATTCAGGTAAGTTCTTTAGAAGCTTTTATTTAGTATACTTTAGACTAATGGTTCTCCAAATTTTGTGCTAGGAGATCAAGCAACCAAAGAGATAGAAGCTTCCAAAGTTACTGATTCAACCTTAGCAACCCAGGAATCTGAACGCAAGTCCCCTAAAGATCCAGAGATTAGGATGACTAAACGAGGTAATTAGAGTACTATCCTTTAGAACTTTTTGTTCCCAATAGTTTCATCTTCTTACCCTCAAAATTTCACATCCTTAGGTCAAGAGGCTGAGGAAATAGAGCAGATTGAAGTTGATGATTTATCACAAGAAGTACAAGGGACTAAGGGTAGCACCTAGCATCAAATTTGAAGTTTTAAGGTTCTAGAAGAGGTAGGTTGTCTCATGAGTGGCAAAAATAACTTGTTAGGAATAAAAGCCCTCTGATTGTGCTTGATTTCATGTATTGTAGACAAAGAATTTCATGATTTCCTAGTTCTATACACTCATGCATTTCTTAGCCCTAAATGGAAATTAAAAGATATTATCCTGTCTATTCACTAAACCTATGCATATAGTTGGTCTATACTTCATTTTCATGACTAGGACAGTGGTAGTTTGTTGATTTCCAGGCATGTTATGTTTTCATAAAACTTTACTTAGTTTACTGCCAGCAGATTCTCTGACACACCAACGTAAGACCGTCACTTGAATGTAACGGCCTTACGATAGACCGTCACATCCTGTTGTGTTTTTATTTGTTCTATTGTGTCTGACGCACCTTAGCAGGAGCGTTACACCACTGTAATGGCCCCTCGATAAAATGTCACACACTGTAACGCGCCTATCCTAGACCGTCAGACACCTATGTTCTATCAGCCCAAGGTAGAATAATAACCAGTTAAGTTTACTTATAAATAAGCTTAGATAGCTAAGTTTGGACCTATTATCATGACTTTGAGTTAGTTTCTGATTCATAATCAAATTGCATGATTAATGTGTCTTAGGTTATTTTAAGTTATGCTAATTTCATTGGCTAAAACTCTATAGTTTTGTATTCTAAATCATGATTTTCCAAAGTTGTATTGACGGAGTTTTATCTTGGTTTCATAATGTTACACATTATTTCCTATCTATAGAGTCATTTCTTTAAGTATATGGCACATATTCCGGTATGTTGTACATTAGTTCACTTTGCACTATAGGAACATTATTCTTGGACATGAGGACCTCTCTATTGGATATTCCTTCCAATAGACTAGGAAATCTTGTTTCAAGGCCTCCGTAATTCTCCGCGAGCCTGAGATTCCCACTAGGACGCCGAGGTAGTTGTACCATTAAAGCCCATTGATTAGATTACACTATCGATGATTTTGGTTATCAGTAATGTAACGGCTCTATGTTGGACCGTCAGGCACAAGTAACGGCCCAATATACGACCGTCACATTCCACTGAGTTTGATTTCTTGGTTCTAGATTCAGACTAATGTAACGGCCCAATACTGGAGCGTCACATCATGTAACGGCCCAGTACACGACCGTCACACTGCTTGAGTATTTTAACCCAACGTGGACCAAGGGTTGATATTCCAAGGTTTCTAGATGGACTATTAATGATCTAGAACTTATCAGCTTGATCAAGAAACCTATTATAATGAATGGAAGATAAAGAACATATCGTTATGCTACCGATTTATTTCCATAAGCATAACCTTGCTTAAGTCATTCTTGATTTTTCATGATTCTTATTGAAGCATTCATTCATTGAATTATTGTTATCATGAGCTTATTTGAACTCATTATATTCTTGGCCATACTTTATTGTTACATGCGTGGAAAAAGCTTGATTTATACTTAAAGATGCGATCGAGCACTGATTGTGTTCAAGGGCTCTATGCTAGTCCCCTCGGCTGATTGTCGGAAACATACTATTTTATAAACCATGGGGTGTGATACTACTGACGTCGTATTGCGCTGGGAGTACTTTCTCTATAAATAAGTGAAAATCCATGACACGACATGACATTCTTGTACATGACTTTCTTGCTTGATATTCCATGAAAATTCATGAAGTACTTGCTCATAAGCAAAAGATACTGGAGTGATGATTATGTGGCTTGCTAGTACATTCTCGATACATTCTTGTTCATGAAAGGTCAATATCATGTTCTTGTTACATTCTTACTAGTTCGTATTTGTTCTCATTCTAACTTACATGATCATCTTGTTACTTTGGTTTAATCGCATGATTAATCGCATTCGCATGATTTTTACCTTATTGTTTAGAGCTAAATTATTAATTACTTTAATAGTGCCTTCATGTTGATGCGAAGATACCTACTGGGCAAGTGTGCTCATTACCTATTTCCAATCTTTTCAGGAGATGAAAGTGATTCAAATTCGGATTCGGGTTATACAAGTAGCGGGTCTGAGAGCGAATGAAAGTATTATCAAGATGAGAGTGAAGACTTAGGAAAGTCTATATTGTTTAGATTGAGCCTATGTAATTTTCCTATTTCTTGAGCCTAGTACATAATAGAAGTTGAATTAGTGATTGTAATTGAGGGTTCAATTTGATTATCAATGAAATAAAGTTGAAGTTTGAATATATATTGTGCAATTGCATCTTTATGTGTGATTGTCTTGTGCTCTGATCATTCTTACTTGTAAGAGGGTTACCATGCCAGCTGTTCGCGCTTCCCGAGTTAGTCTTCCGCTGTAATAAAGGCTCGGGGCGTGACAGACCTAGACTACCCTCAGTTGTAGGTTAGGGTAGGGGTATACAAGAGATAGAGGATTTAATCCCCATGTGGTCAAAAAAACAAAAATAAAAAATGTGCTAGTGGAAGGGGGTGCCCCCTTGACTAGAGAGCTTCCAAATTGGACTTTTTTTAACCTTTGTCCCCCTTGAATGGTCAAGCCATCTAGAAGCCCACCTTGGACATTTGACCAGCCCCACATGGGCCCTAAGGCTTAGGTGGATCAATGGGAGAGGGGATGAGGGGCCCCCGTTGGACATACGGGACTTTTGCAAATAAACCCACTAAAATCTAAAGACTCACATTGGGCTTATACTTGCCATACAATTGCGTACCCAATTACACAAGGGTATAAATGCAAATAAAAAGGACACAAATGCAAAATAAAATGTTAGTGCCCGGTGTTGATTCCCATCAGCCTTCCTCCGCCGCAGGAACCTCTTCTTCCACCGGTTGGGCCACCGGCCCTGGCTCCTCTGCCGGTGGGTTCACCGCCGCTGCCGTAGGTGGCGTTCCTTCCTATGCTATCCATTTTTGGAGGTGCTTCATAGCCCTCTTCTTCACCATCATGGTGGCCGGGTTTGGGGACGCACTATGATCGCCGGAATTGCCGGTGGGTTGCTCGGTTTTGGTGTTTTGAGTGAATGCGTGTTTGAATGGGGGAGTGAATGTTCGGTTTGTTTTTTTGAACGCCCCAAGAAATTTGGCGTTCTATCGTTAGACCGTTAAGACCCTTCTGGCGGTCCCTCCTTCGACCGTTTGTCATCATGGTGTTCTTCCTCGAAGGATGTGAACCGACGTCCGTTCGCGGTCCATTATCATACCGTCAGTGACGTTTTAGCGGTTCTATTTTAGACCGTTTGTGGCTTGATTATTTTGCAATGCTTTATCCATTATGTTTCATGCCTTATCTTATGCTTAATGCTTATTTTATGATCTATTGGTTGATGGATAACATTTTCCTTGTCAAAGCTTGAAAGCCATCTCATCACATCTCGCTAAGCAGGTAAGTCAGGTAAGTATCTCGATCCCTAGTCCCTTAATGCATTACTATATGTTATCTATGATATATTATCTCAAGAACCGGCTGGTCATTCATGTGTTCTGGGATCTGATGTTCCCCTTTAACAAAAATGATGATGATCTAAGTGCACATGTTTAATTGTTGGATAGGCCGTTAGGTTGGAAGAGTTGGGGAATGATGGTTCTATCTTGCACGCCGTGGTTGCAGATAGTATCTTGACCATGATTTGTCCGGTCTAGCAATATTATTCTCGAGTATCTTCTTATTTTATCCTTTCTTGGCATTCATTTTGATGATTTTTTTTATTTTAGCCCTGCATGCATCATGCACATCTTTGAGCATTCATGAGCCCTCATCTGTCTGACGTGTCTCAGTAATGGTGGATAATTGTGTATCCATGGTCTCGAGTAAAGAGAATTATTCCACACTAAGTTGGAAGGTTTCCTTCGGTCTGTTTGCTCGGTCAGGTTAGCTGGAGATTCCTGTCTGGAGTTTAGTTATTCGTCTCTTTACTTTTTCGCTTGCTCCAACCGCCTATCAGCTGTGTGTTCCAGTGAGGAGGTTGGTCTTATTTTCCTTTCCTTTAGTTGTTAGTTCCTCCAGACATGCGTCATTTGGTTTTACCGCTCCTTGTGATTGGTTCGAAATTTTCCGGAAGATTCCTATCGCTCGTTGGTTGAGGACGGGTGTCATTTACCTTAACGCCCGCTTTTCAGTCCACTATGCTTCATTGATGCTTCACCTCCATGTTCCATGTCACTTTCGCTTCGCCTCCGCTCGTTCCCCTGTGAAGATGACGTTAAGGAGGGGCATCTGTTGACACCCGTTTTATGACCAATGAGTTTGGTCATCTCCTTATTTATCTTTATGATGCTCCGAGTTATACACCACTTATTGAGCCATCTTGGTTAGCTTTGAGACTTATTTCATGGGTCATTCTCCTTGATTGACTTTCGCTCCTTATTTGTTTTTCCGTGGGTTGAATCTTAGTAGGCCTTCCATTTATTTTGCCACACCACTGTCTCTAGCGGTCCATCGAATGGCCGTTTGATGACGTGTAGCGGTTTATCTTAAGGCCGTTTGCTGACGCCAGAGTCCACAGCTAATGTCTTTCTCTCAGCCTTATCTGTTGTTATCCATTGAGCTCTGGCGGTTTATCGTAAGGCCGTTAGAGGCATTGTGGCGGTTTTACCTTAGACCGTTTCTTGGCTCAAGAGTCCTATTCACGAGTTTTTCGCCCGTTGGTCTTATCCTTTGGTGAACATTTGAGGGTGGCGGTCTATCCTTAGACCGTTTGTTCCAAGTGGCGGTTTATCGTAAGATCGTTTGTGCAGACAGAGAGTCCTGCTAGAACTATCTTTTCTCTGCTATGCCGTGACCGAATTTGAGTTTTGATTTGATGGTTTCTCTCTCGATAGAGATCCTTAGAAGCTTCCGTTTATTTCTATGGACTCTTGGGAGTGTTATCTTCAAGAGTTTGGTAGGCTGTGCCCTACTTTTTCGCTGGAATCTCTCCAACTCGTCCAGAAAGTTTGAGGGTCTATAAATAGAACCCTTGAGTTCATGGGTTGAGGTGGAGAATTCTGGAGATTACGTCGAGGTGCTGCCACGTTCTGGAGCAAGTACCCATCAAGGAGAAGTGTTGTCTATGTCCATTAGCCTTCAAGTCCAGAGAGTATTAAGTTCCAAGTGTTTAATAGTGTTGTTTTCTTCTTTAGTTTCTTCCCCCGCTTCATAGCATTCACAAGCATTCTCCCTCTTCTTCTTCCACGTTCTTCGCATCTCAATCACGTTTTAAACATCCTCCCATCTTTTTCACACCCTACAGGGGTTAAAAAAATCACCACCCCAGGTATCCACCCTTCCTTTTGCATGCACTTTAGTTTATTTGCATTATAGTTGCTACACTTGTCATAGGGCTAATCTGGGTTATTTTTCTGTGCTTCTACACTCTTTTACAGGTTCATAGGGTTTCTAGCACGAGGCCCAATTCTTCTGGCCGGCCAGGAGAAGTGGAGATTCAAGTCCCAAGATGATGTTCTGTGTACTCTGGCGGCTCTACATTGGACCATTTGCGAGTCTCTGGCGGCTTATCGTAAGGCCGTTTCTGGTTCATTCGTGGCCTGATATTAGACTGTTTGAAGGCACTGATTTTTGGTTTTCATCTCCCGTGGGCGAGTGTTTCATCCTCCTCCTTCCAAGGTATTTACCTTAGCTTTGCTATTTTAATTACCTTGGTAGCGATCACATTCCTTTAGTTTGGGCAGTAGTCTTATTTATCTTCCTCATATCTCTTTCTTAGCTTTCTTTTAGTTGCTCCACACCTACGGTGTGTGTTTGGTTTTATTCCTTTGCTCCACGCCCCGGCGTGTGTTTTTCTTTTCTTTTGCTTATTTCTAATGAAGATGACATGCCCATGTGCTTTACACTTCATGATGGTTGCTTGAGTTGATGTTTGCATTTGTTCATGATTTCACATCATTTATATCAACTTGTTCATCATCATGTCCACACATTTGAAGGAACCAATTTAAAACCAAGAATTGTGTCTACCCTGATTTCACCCCTGCGTCGACCTTTCTTTCCTCATGCGTCGACTCTGTGTAGAAACGGTCTTGACTTGACCGCCTCTTCATATAAACGGTCCTAGCATGACCGCCTCTCAAAGAAACGGCCCCGATATGACCGTTTTATGTCTAAGTATTGATTAACCCAAGGGTTGATTTTCCTATGTTCCTAGATGATCTATTGATTATCTAGAACCCCACACCTTGTTCAATAAGCTACTAATGAATTATGACAGTTAAGGAATATGTCGTTATGCTGCCAGATTCTTTCCGTAGTATGACCTTGTCATTAATGAATTCCTTGAACTCACATGTTCTAAGCTTGGTGTATTCTTACCTTGACATTGTTATCATGGACTTATTGTTGAATTGCACATTACTGGCCAAACTTTACTGATATTTTTCGTGGAAGTAGCTTGATTTATAACGTGAAGATGCAGACCAGGCACTAATTGTGTCCAAGGGCTCCATGATAGCCCCCTCGGCTGATTGTCGGAAACATCTTGAAAACCATGGGGTACAATGATACTGGCATCACATTACGCTGGGAGTACTTGTTTTTATAAACAATGAAAACCACGAGGTAATCTAGTGAAATTACATTCTTGCGTGTTAAGTGACTTTCTACTGCATAGCCTTTATGGTTATGAAAAGTGCATTCTCCTTACATTACATTCTTGTTTGTGTAAGGCCATATTTACATTCATGCTATATTCTTGCTTGATCATATTCCCAGTCTACTTGAACTCTTATATCTCATCTTGATCATATCTTGTTACTTGTGTTACTTTGGTTTATACCGCATGTTTTACCGTATTTCCTTTTATCTTATTTCGTAGAGCAAAAATGTTAATTACTTAAACATTGCTTTCATGTTGATACGAATATACCTATTGGGTAAGTGTGTTCATTCCCTACTTTTCGAATTTTTTCAGGGCATTCTAGCGGGTTGGATTCAGATTATTCAAGTGATGGATCCGAGAGCGATTGATGGTTCGAGAGAAGCCATAGCTAGTCTACTCAAGAGTCAATTATGTAATTTTCACTTTAATGAGTCTATTTAGTCAAAGAGTCTTTGTAACTTTTCATTATGATTCAATAAAGTCAAGGTTTTTGTAATATACCCTCTTGTGTTCACTCTTATGTATGAATGATTAGCGCTCTGATTATTATTATCACTTGAGGCTTCTCTTGTTGGCTGTTCACGTTCTCGATTAGTTCCGCTGCATAATCTCGGGACGTGACATCTGCACAAAGCATTAAATGCGCACATTAATATATCAGCAAAAGAAAGAAGAAGAAGCAATAGAAAAGTGAAAGTGATGCGGAACGAAATCTCGAATCTTATGATTTTTTATTTTCTCAAAATATTTGTTATTTTCTTTTTATTATTATTATTTTATTTGAAAATAACTTCTCCCTTTTTTGATTTTCTAGTTCATTTTATTTCACTTTCTCTCATCATTTCTTTTCTTTTCTTTTTGTCACTCCTTTTTTTAGAAATATTTTTGTAAGGAACTTCACACTAATGAGAGAGAGAGAGAGCCAAGAGAAGAGAGAGGGAGTACGTGAGAGAGATGATTGAAGAGAACGGTAGGATGTGGAGAGAGAGATAGACCGTGGGGGAGGTATTTATTTATGGGTTTATGCTTTCTTAGAAGGTCCCACGCTAGAGAGCAGGAGAGAGAGAGAGGGAGAGAGAGAGATGGCGTGGGATGAGAGAGAGAGGTCGGCGGAGTGAGAAAGGGAGGCCACGGAGGGGGGGCGGTTCTGCATGGCGGAGTGGGGAGGGTGGTGTGAGCACCGGTCCAGCGAGATGGGCCGGTTGCCGATGTGCTGGTGGGGGTAGCACCGTCGAGTGGTGAAGGGGGAGGGGCAGCCTGGTGTGCTCGACAGGTGACCGGTTGGGCTAGGCGACATTGTGGGAGGGTGACCGTGAGGAGGGTAGGGCCGTGATCTCCCTCGGAGCTCATGTGGAGAGGGGATGGCGGCCCTGTTTCACGGTAGAGAGTGGAGGGGGGTGGGGACCGTAGTAGCAGACGAGAGAGGGGAGGACAAGGGGCTCACGTGCATGGGGTCTTGTTCGCAGGCATCCACGGCGGAGCCCTGGCAACTTTGGGTGTAAGAGAGGGAAAGGGGGAGGAGGCGTGCAGCCGGCGGTGGGCTTGTACGGCTATCGATGAGGGGTGGGGTGAGGGACTGTGTAGAGTATGGCAGTGGCAAGAGTGAGGGGAGGAGGGTGGCGAGATGCGTGGCGCAGAGAGAGGGTGGCACAAGAGGTGGGGTCGGAGGCCTGTTCATGTTGTAGGTGGGGTGGAGGAAGGAGTGGCTATGTGTATGGCGGACTGGTGACTGGAGGTGCTGATGGGAGGGGCCTTCCAACATTTGGCTGCTGGCGGAGAGTGGGGCTGGTGACCCTTGGTGCGTCCATGGGGCTTCCGCGTGCTTGGCGGTGGGGTCACGACATGCTCGGAGGACAACGTGCCTCCAACAGGTTGCTACATAAGAGATGATGGAGTGGACACGCTGGGGTTCTGACAACATCTGTTGGGTGCTGCAGTTTGTGGGAGAGAATATGATAAAAGTGAATGATGAAGGGGTGGGGCTGGTTTATGAGATGACAAATAGAAGTAAAGCCGGAAAACCGGGGATGCACGCCGGGGCTCTAACCCATGGGGCATCCCACCCCATCTCCATCTCGGAGAAGAACAAAGGAGATAAAGGCATCTCACCTAATAGGGATTGGTTTTCCAAACATCTCATTTCAACTTCATTGTTCTTTTTAACATGGAATTACATACACTTATATAGAGACCAAATGATATCTCATTAAAGTCTGAACATGGGTTATAGACTTTTTTTTGACTCATTACATGAGGGACAACTTATTGAAAATGTCAACACCTGACACCTCTCATAATTCACGTGGGAAGACTTAAGACACTAACATACTTATTATATGATGGTGACATATCTTCAAATAACACCTAAGCTTACGAATGTGACCTATAAAATGAAACACTCAAAATAAACATAATTTGATAAATGTCCATGTTGCTTACGATCCTCGTCAAACCCCTTTGTTTGGAGGAGGTTCGACCTCGAACCTAGGGCCTTTGCTTGGAGGAGTAGCGGTGTCGATGGAGACGGGCGGTGAAGATGAATGGCATAGAAGGATGGATCTAGAGCTTCGAATGGGGTCTCACACCCGTCCCCATCTCAAGGATGATGCACCCGAAGTTTCAAATTCTCCCTTCACGGCGGAGCAGAGGAGGATGGATCTGGAGCTTCGAATGGGGCCTCGTACCCGCCCCCATCTCAAGGATGATGCATCCGAAGCTTCAAATTCTTCTTTCCCAGTGGAGCGGACTTGGCTAAGGACCTGACTTTTGAGAACAAGTGGACAACTTGCTCTAATACCACTTGATGCGGAATGAAATCCCGGATCATATGATTTTTTTATTTTCACAAAAATTTTGTTATTTTATTTTGTTATTATTATTTTCTTTGAAAATAACTTCTCTTTTTTTGATTTTCTAGTTCATTTTATTTCACTTTCTCTCGTCATTTTTTTTTCTTTTCTTTTTGTCACTCCTTTTTTTAGAAATATTTTTTAAAGAACTTCACACTAATGAGAGAGAGAGAGAGAGAGCCAAGAGAAGAGAGAGGGAGTACGTGAGAGAGATGATTGAAGAGAACGGTAGGATGTGGAGAGAGAGATAGACCGTGGGGGAGGTATTTATTTATGGGTTTATGCTTTCTTAGAAGGTCTCACGCTAGAGAGTAGGAGTGAGAGATTGAGAGAGAGAGGGGTGGAGTGAGAGAGGGAGGCCACGGAGGGGGGGGCGGTTCTGCATGGGGGAGTGGGGAGGGTAGGGTGAGCACCGATCCAGCGAGCTGGGCCGATTGTCGACGTGCTGGTGGGGGCAGCACGGTTGAGTGGCGAAGGGGGAGGGGCGGCCTGGTGTGTTCGACAGGTGACCGGCTGGGCGAGGTGACGTGGTGGGAGGGTGACCGTGAGGAGGGTAGGACCGTGATCTCCCTCAGAGCTCATACGGAGAGGGGCTGGCGGCCCTGTTTCGGGGCAGAGAGTGGCGGGCGGGTGGGGACCGTAGTAGCAGACGAGAGAGGGGAGGACAAGGGGCTCACGTACATGGGGTCCTGTTCGCGGGATTCCACAGCAGTGCCCTGGCAGCTGCGGGTGTAAGAGGGGGAAAGGGGGAGGAGGTGAGCAGCCGTCGGCGGGCTTATGCGGCTGCCGACGAGGGGTGGAGTGAGGGACTGTGCAGAGTATGGCGGTGGAAAGAGTGAGGGGAGGAGGATGGCGAGATGCATGGCGCTGAGAGAGGGTGGCACAGGAGGCGGGGCCGGAGCCCTGTTCATGTTGTAGGTGGGGTGGAGGAAGGAGTGGCTACTGTCGACACCAACCATAGTAGTGTCGACCCCACAACCATTTCTCAACCAACTAAGGTCAGTGCACAGCACTGCTAGCTGGAACCTTTTGCAGCTTGCACGGACCTTGTCTTGCTAGAAGATAAACATGCACAGACTTGATGTATGAAAGAAGCATTGCAAAGACCTTCATCATCGTGCTTAGACTTTGTCTTCATATGTGCACGGACCTCTAGTGTTGAAGACCGTAGTCGGTGCAGTCCCTCTCTAGAGCAGAGCAAGGTCGGTGCAATCCTTCTTAAGTGCAAAGGAAGGTCGGTGCACAGCTGAACTATGGTCGGCGCAATCCTTTTCTAAAGTACAGTAGGGTCAGTGCACATCTGCTACAAGGCAGTGCATCCTTCGTCAGCGTAGCATACAAGTTCGGTGCACAACCTAGACTCGCACGAACCAAGGTCAGTGCATGTCTTGCCACCTATTGGTTGACTGCAAGACAGTTGGCAGACTATCAAGTGTCCTACTCCCAGTGGCAGACTGTAATGTTTCACTTTTCCTAGTGGCAGATAGAAAAGTGTCCTTCTCAAACTGGATTTCTATCATAAGTGTCTCCAGGAAGGTGACGTGTTGACTGGGACATAAGTCAAACCTGGGTACCACATTCGGACCTCGAAATCCATGAATTTGGGCACTTGCTGTGCACATCACCTCTCACATGCATGCAAGTTCGGTGCATCTTCTGGCAACATCAGGTCGGTGCACATTTCTCTCATGCCTTAAAAGGTCTACACGCATGCAACAAACCAAGTCCGTACACATCTGCAAGTAAGGTCGGTGCAGTCCCTCTCTAGAGCAGAGCAAGGTTGGTGCAATCCTTCTCAAGTGCAATGGAAGGTCCGTGCACAGTTGAACTAAGGTCGGTGCAATCCTTTTCTAAAGTACAGTACGGTCAGTGCACATCTGCTACAAGGTTAGTGCATGCTTCGTCAGCGTAACATACAAGTTCGGTGCACAACCTAGACTCGCACGACAATTTTAGCCATTATGAATTCCACAAAATCAGATTGTTTAAAAATAATACTTTGTCAGAAGTTTCTCAATCAAGAAATACCTTTGTACTTAATATAAACTTTCTGATTTAAGAAGACACAATATATCAACACATGAACGGCTAGTTTAAATCTATTAAGCCTGAACACAAATATTTTCAAGAGCTACGTGTATTGTGGACTGGTGACAGGCGATGCTGATGGGAGAGGCCTTCCCACGTTTGGCTGCTGGCGGAGAGTGGCCAACGTCGGCCGGAGAGTGGGGCTGGCGACACTTGGTGCGTCCATGGGGCTTCCGCGTGCTTGGCAGTGTGGTCACGGCATGCTCAGAGGACAACACGCCTCCAACAGGTTGCTACGACAAAGATGATGGAGTGGACACGCTGGGGTTCTGACTACATCTGTTGGGTGCTGCAGTTTGTGGGAAAGAATATGATGGGAGTGGATGATGAGGGGGTGGGGCTGGTTTATGAGATGACGAATAGAAGAAAAGCCGAAAAACTGGGGATGGGAAGGCTTGGTTGGGGCCTCTCACCTGTCTCCCTCACGGAGATGATACAACCACAGAGCTTCTCATGCTGGGGCTCTAACCCATGGGGCATCCCACCCCATCTCCATCTCGGAGAAGAACAAAGGAGATAAAGGCATCTCACCTAATAGGGATCGGTTTTCCAAACATCTCATTTCAACTTCATTGTTCTTTTTAACATGGAATTATGTACACTTATATAGAGACCAAATGATCCCTCATTAAAGTCTGAACATGGGTTATAGACTCTTTTTTTGACTCATTACATGAGGGGCAACTTATTGAAAATGTCAACACCTAACACCTAACAACTCTCATAATTCACGTGGGAAGACTTAAGACACTAACATACTTATTATATGATGGTGACATATCTTCAAAACACACCTAAGCTTATGAATGTGACCTATAAAATGAAACACTCAAAATAAACATAATTTGATAAATGTCCATGCTGCTTACGATCCTCGTCAAACCCCTCTGCTTGGAGGAGGTTCAACCTCGAACCTAGGGCCTTTGCTTGGAGGAGTAGCGGTGTCGGTGGAGACGGGCGGTGAAGATGAATGGCATAGAAGGACGGTTCTAGAGCTTCGAATGGGGTCTCACACCCGTCCCCATCTCAAGGATGATGCACCCGAAGTTTCAAATTCTCCCTTCACGGCGGAGTGGAGGAGGATGGATCTGGAGCTTCGAATGGGGACTCGCACCCGCCCCCATCTCAAGGATGATGCATCCGAAGCTTCAAATTCTTCCTTCCCGGTGGAGCGGACTTGGCCAAGGACCTGACTTGTGAGAACAAGTGGACAACTTGCTCTGATACCACTTGATGCGGAACAAAATCACGGATCTAATGATTTTTTTATTTTCTCAAAATATTTTTTATTTTCTTTTATTATTATTATTTTCTTTGAAAATAACTTCTCCCTTTTTTTGATTTTCTAGTTCATTTTATTTCACTTTCTCTCGTCATTTTTTCTTTTCTTGTTGTCACTTTTTTTTAGAAATATTTTTTTAAAGAACTTCACACTAATGAGAGAGAGAGAGAGAGCCAAGAGAAGAGAGAGGGAGTACGTGAGAGAGATGATTGAAGAGAACGGTAGGATGTGGAGAGAGAGATAGACCGTGGGGGAGGTATTTATTTATGTGTTTATGCTTTCTTAGAAGGTCCCACGCTAGAGAGCAGGAGTGAGAGATTGAGAGAGAGAGGGGGGGGAGAGAGAGAAGGTGTGGGATGAGAGAGAGAGGTCGGTGGAGTGAGAAAGGGAGGCCACGGAGGGGGGGTGGTTCTGCATGGCGGAGTGGAGAGGGTAGGGTGAGCACCGATCTAGCGAGCTGGGCCGGTTGCCGACGTTCTGGTGGGGGCAGCATCGTCGAGTGGCGAAGGGGGAGGGGTGGCCTGGTGTGCTCTACAGGTGATCGGTTGGGCGAGGTGACGTGGCGAGAGGGTGACCGTGAGAAGGGTAGGGCCGTGATTTCCCTCGGAGCTCATGCGGAGAGGGGCCGGCGGCCCTGTTTCGGGGTAGAGAGTGGCGGGGGTGGGGACCGTAGTAGCAGACGAGAGAGTGGAGGACAAGGGGCTCACGTGCATGGGGTCCTGTTCGCGGGCTTCCACGGCAGAGCCCTGGCAGTTGCGGGTGTAAGAGAGGGAAAGGGGGAGGAGGTGAGCAGCCGGTGGAGGGCTTGTGCGGCTGCCGATGTGGGGTGGAGTGAGGGACTGTGCAGAGTATGGCGATGGCAAGAGTGAGGGGAGGAGGATGGCGAGATGCGTGGCGCTGAGAGAGGGTGGCATAGGAGGCGGGGTCGGAGCCCTTTTCATGTTGTAGGTGGGGTGGAGGAAGGAGTGGCTACTGTCGACACCAACCATAGTAGTGTCGACACCACAACCATTTCTCAGCCAACTAAGGTCAGTGCACAGCACTGCTAGCTGGAATCTTTTACAGCTTGCACGGACCTTGTCTTGCCAGAAGATAAACATGCATAGACTTGATGTATGAAGGAAGCATTGCAAAGACCTTCATCATCGTGCTTAGACTTTGTCTTCATATGTGCATGGACCTTCTAGTGTTGAAGACCTTAGTCGGTGTAGTCCCTCTCTAGTGCAGAGCAAGGTCGGTGCAATCCATCTCAAGTGGAAAGGAAGGTCGGTGCATAGTTGAACTAAGGTCGGTGCAATCCTTTTCTAAAGTACAGTAGGGTCAGTGCACATCTGCTACAAGGTCAGTGCATGCTTCGTCAGCGTAGCATACAAGTTCGGTGCACAACCTAGACTCGCACGAACTAAGGTCAGTGCATGTCCTGCCACCCATTGGTTGACTGCAAGATAGTTGGCAGACTGTCAAGTGTCCTACTCGCAGTGGCAGACTGTAATGTTTTACTTTTCCTAGTGGCAGACAGAAAAGTGTCCTTCTCAAGCTGGATTTCTATCATAAGTGTCTCCAGGAAGGTGACATGTTGACAGGGACATAAGTCAAACCTGGGTACCTCAGTCGGACCTCGAAATCCATGAATTTGGGCACTTGCTGTGCACAACACTGCTCACATGCATGCAAGGTTGGTGCATCTTCTGGCAACATCAGGTCGGTGCACATTTCTCTCATGCCTTAAAAGGTCTACACGCATGCAACAAACCAAGTCCATACACATCTGCAAGTAAGGTCGGTGCAGTCCCTCTCTAGAGCAGAGCAAGGTTGGTGCAATCCTTCTCAAGTGCAATGGAAGGTCGGTGCACAGCTTAACTAAGATCGGTGCAATCATTTTCTAAAGTACAGTAGAGTCAGTGCACATCTGCTACAAGGTCAGTGCATGCTTCGTCAGCGTAACATACAAGTTCGGTGCACAGCCTATACTCGCACGACAATTTTAGCCATTATGAATTCCACAAAATCAGATTGTTTAAAAATAATACTTAGTCAGAAGTTTCTCAATCAAGAAATGCATTTGTACTTAAAACAAACTTTCAGATTTAAGAAGACACAATATATCAAAACATGAACGGCTAGTTTAAGTCTATTAAGCCGGAACATAAATCTTTTCAAGAGCTACGTGTATGGTGGACTGGTGACTGGCGGTGCTGATGGGAGGGGCCTTCCCACGTTTGGCTGCTAGCGGAGAGTGGCCAACGTCGGCCGGAGAGTGGGGCTGGCGACCCTTGTTGTATCCATAGGGCTTCCGCGTGCTTGGCGGTGTGGTCACGGCATGCTCAGAGGACAACATGCCTCCAACAGGTTGCTACGGCAAAGATGATGGAGTGGACACGCTGGGGTTCTAACAACATCTGTTGGGTGCTGAAGTTTGTGGGAAAGAAATAGATGGCAGTGGATGATGAGGGGGTGGGGCTGGTTTATGAGATGACGAACAGAACAAAAGCCAGAAAACCAGGGATGGGAAGGCTTGGTTGGGGCCTCTCACCCGTCTCCCTCATGGAGATGATACAACCACAGAGCTTCTCATCCTGGGGCTCTAACCCATGGGGCATCCCACCCCATCTCCATCTCGGAGAAGAACAAAGGAGATAAAGGCATCTCACCTAATAGGGATTGGTTTTCCAAACATCTCATTTCAACTTCATTGTTCTTTTTAACATGGAATTACGTACACTTATACAAAGACCAAATGATCCCTCATTAAAGTCTGAACATGGGTTATAGACTCTTTTTTTGACTCATTACATGAGGGACAACTTATTGAAAATGGCAACACCTAACACCTAACAACTCTCATAATTCACGTGGGAAGACTTAAGACACTAACATACTTATTATATGATGGTGACATATCTTCAAAGCACACCTAAGCTTACGAATGTGACCTATAAAATGAAACACTCAAAATAAACATAATTTGATAAATGTCCGTGCTGCTTACGATCCTCATCAAACCCCTCTGCTTGGAGGAGGTTCGACCTCGAACTTAGGGCCTTTGCTTGGAGGAGTATCGGTGTCGGTGGAGACGGGCGGTGAAGATGAATGGCATAGAAGGACGGATCTAGAGCTTCGAATGGGGTCTCACACCCGTCCCCATCTCAAGGATGATCCACCCGAAGTTTCAAATTCTCCCTTCACGGCGGAGCGGAGGAGGACGGATCTGGAGCTTCGAATGGGGCCTCGCACCCGCCCCCATCTCAAGGATGATGCATCCGAAGCTTCAAATTATTCCTTCCCGGTGGAGAGGACTTGGCCAAGGACCTGACTTGTGAGAAAAAGTGGACAACTTGCTCTGATACCACTTGATGTGGAACGAAATCTCGGATCTTATGATTTTTTTATTTTCTCAAAATGTTTGTTATTTTCTTTTTATTATTATTATTTTCTTTGAAAATAACTTCTCCCTTTTTTTGATTTTCTTGTTCATTTTATTTCACTTTCTCTCGTCATTTTTTTCTTTTCTTTTTGTCACTCCTTTTTTTAGAAATATTTTTTTAAAGAACTTCACACTAATGAGAGAGAGAGAGAGAGCAAAGGGAAGAGAGAGGGAGTACGTGAGAGAGATGATTGAAGAGAATGGTAGGATGTGGAGAGAGAGATAGACCGTGGGGGAGGTATTTATTTATGGGTTTATGCTTTCTTAGAAGGTCCCACGCTAGAGAGTAGGAGTGAGAGATTGAGAGAGAGAGAGGGGGAGAGAGAGAGAGAGAAGGCGTGGGATGAGAGAGAGAGAGGTCGGTGGAGTGAGAAAGGGAGGCCACGGAGGGGGGGGCGGTTCTGCATGGCGGAGTGGGGAGGGTAGGGTGAGCACCGATCCAGCGAGCTGGGCCGGTTGCTGACGTGCTGGTGGGGGCAGCACCGTCTAGTGGCGAAGGGGGAGGGGCGGCCTGGTGTGCTCGACAGGTGACCGGCTGGGCAAGGCGACGTGGCGGGAGGGTGACCGTGAGGAGGGTAGGGCCGTGATCTCCCTCGGAGCTCATGCGGATAGGGGTCGGTGGCCCTGTTTCGGGGCAGAGAGTGGCGGGGGGGTGGGGACCGTAGTAGCAGATGAGAGAGGGGAGGACAAGGGACTCATGTGCATGGGGTCCTATTCGCGGGCTTCCACGGCAGAGCCCTGGCAGCTGCGGGTGTATGAGAGGGAAAGGGGGAGGAGGTGAGCAGCCGGCGGCGGGCTTGTGCGGCTGCCGACGAGGGGTGGAGTGAGGGACTGTGCAGAGTATGGCGGTGGCAAGAGTGAGGGGAGGAGGATGGCGAGATGCGTGGCGCTGAGAGAGGGTGGCACAGAAGGCGGGGTCGGAGCCCTGTTCATGTTGTAGCTGGGGTGGAGGAAGGAGTGGCTACTGTCGACACCAACCATAGTAGTGTCGACACCACAACCTTTTCTCAGCCAACTAAGGTCAGTGCACAGCACTGCTAGCTGGAACCTTTTGCAGCTTGCACGGATCTTGTCTTGCACGAAGATGACATGCACAGACTTGATGTATGAAGGAAGCATTGCAAAGACCTTCATCATTGTGCTTAGACTTTGTCTTCATATGTGCACGGACCTTCTAGTGTTGAAGACCTTAGTCGGTGCAGTCCCTCTCTAGAGCTTAGCAAGGTCGGTGCAATCCTTCTCAAGTGCAAACGAAGGTCGGTGCACAGCTGAACTAAGGTCGGTGCAATCCTTTTCTATAGTACAGTAGGGTCAGTGCACATCTGCTACAAGGTCAGTGCATGCTTCGTCAGTGTAGCTTACAAGTTCGATGCACAACCTAGACTCGTACGAACCAAGGTCGGTGCATGTCCTTCCACCCATTGGTTGACTGCAAGATAGTTGGCAGACTGTCAAGTGTCCTACTCGCAATGGCAGACTGTAATGTTTTACTTTTCCCAGTGGCAGATAGAAAAGTGTCCTTCTCAAGCTGGATTTCTATCATAAGTGTCTCCAGGAAGGTGACATGTTGACAGGGACATAAGTCAAACCTGGGTACATCATTCGGACCTCGAAATCCATGAATTTGGGCACTTGTTGTGCACAGCAGTGCTCACATGCATGCAAGGTCGGTGCATCTTCTGGCAACATCAGGTCGGTGCACATTTCTCTCATGCCTTAAAAGGTATACACGCATGCAACAAACCAAGTCCATACACATCTGCAAGTAAGGTCGGTGCAGTCTCTCTCTAGAGCAGAGCAAGGTTGGTGCAATCCTTCTCAAGTGCAATGGAAGGTCGGTGCACAGCTGAACTAAGGTCGGTGCAATCCTTTTCTAAAGTACAGTAGGGTTTGTGCACATCTGCTACAAGGTCAGTGCATGCTTCGTCAGCGTAACATACGAGTTTGGTGCACAACCTAGACTCGCACGACAATTTTAGCCATAATGAATTCCACAAAATTAGATTATTTAAAAATAATACTTAGTCAGAAGTTTCTCAATCCAGAAATGCCTTTGTACTTAAAATAAACTTTCAGATTTAAGAAGACACAATATATCAAAACATGAACAGCTAGTTTAAGTCTATTAAGCCTGAACACAAATATTTTCAAGAGCTACGTGTCTGGTGGACTAGTGATTGGCGGTGCTGATGGGAGGGGCCTTCCCACGTTTGGCTGCTGGCGGAGAGTGGCCAACGTCGGCCGGAGAGTGGGGCTGGCGACCCTTGGTGCGTCCATGGGGCTTCCGCGTGCTTGGCAGTGTGGTCATGGCATGCTCAGAGGACAACACGCCTCCAACAGGTTGCTACGACAAAGATGATGGAGTGGACACGCTGGGGTTCTGACAACATATGTTGGGTGCTGCAGTTTGTGGGAAAGAATATGATGGGAGTGGATGATGAGGGGGTGGGGCTGGTTTATGAGATGACGAATAGAAGAAAAGCCAGAAAATTGGGGATGGGAAGGCTTGTTTGGGGCCTCTCACCCGTCTCCCTCACGGAGATGATACAACCACAGAGCTTCTCATGCCGGGGCTCTAACCCATGGGGCATCCCACCCCATCTCCATCTCGGAGAAGAACAAAGGAGATAAAGGCATCTCACCTAATAGGGATTGGCTTTCCAAACATCTCATTTCAAATTCATTGTTCTTTTTAACATGGAATTACGTACACTTATATAGACCAAATGATCCCTCATTAAAGTCTGAACATGGGTTATAGACTCTTTTTTTGACTCATTACATGAGGGACAACTTATTGAAAATGTCAACACCTAACATCTAACAACTCTCATAATTCACATGGGAAGACTTAAGACACTAACATTTTTTTTTATGTAAAGTCAAGTCATCGAGTAGGAAGAAGGGAGAGTGCACCCCCATTCCAGAGGAAGGGAATGTTCTCACTCCACCAAATCACTACTTGATGCTTTATTTTATTGATTTACCAAATGATGTGTACATGTTCACAGGAGGTCAAGCCTCTAACATACAAAGGTATGGGGAATGAAAAAAGTAAACTATACAATCCTCCTGCGGAAGTTAGGGATGCTATTGACATCTGCAATAGCATAGCCTTTAGCTATTGGTGGTAGCTATCTAATCGAGAAAAATTCCAAATTGCTTCTTGCTTGGACATCATGATTAGCTAGCGCATCAGCTAGCTAATTCCCTTCTCTATATGTGTGTATAATGGGGCAATGACAAGAGACAAAAAATTGTTGCAGGTACTGCCACCATGGGAGAAGAGACCAAGGAGGCTCCTTGTTCTTTAGCAGCAAGGTGATCAAGGCTTGAGAATCAGTAAAGATAGTTGAAATGATAATGTTATGATGCTGTGCTAGACGAAGGCCATCCAGCAATGCCCGACCCTCTGCCACCATGTTGGTAAGACACTAACATACTTATTATATGATGGTGACATATCTTCAAAGCACACCTAAGCTTACGAATGTGACCTATAAAAAGAAACACTCAAAATAAACATAATTTGATAAATGTCCATGCTGCTTACTATCCTCGTCAAAAAGGCAGCTGAATAATCTCTGGCGAAATTGCGGCAGAGTCTCCCTCACATAGGGTGTATGAGGGGGAGTAAAAGAGAGTGCGTCCAATGCCTTGGGCGAGATAGCCTCGAAATTCCATGGTTCACACAAATGCGGCAACACCGTGAAGAAAAAAGCTATGCCCGTTCATCAATATGGCAGCCCTTGCTGAGCGATTCGGCAGCTGCCTGAACTGGTAGCCCCACGCGAACCGATAGGGCATGGCCAATCCGACAGCAACTGGTTGAACCGACAGGGTCTTCTTGATCTGGCAACCTCGCTGCGAACTGACAGCCTTAGATTGATACGGCGGCCTCGAAATCCCATCCTGCAACGCCGGCGCCCACGGGGAAAAGAAAAAGAAAAAAAGGAAGGGGACTCCCCTGTTCGATGGCGGTGGCCTCCGTAAGGGAAGATGGAGAAAGCTTGAAGAAAATGAGGAGGGGCGATGGGGAAAGATCCCCAAGCTCCATAACCGGCGGTGGCCTCCGTTGCAGTCGGAGGAGCAAGAAAAAGGGGGAGAAAAAGAAAACCCGTCCGAAGGGGCCTCACGCGGAAGGAGCCTCAAGAAAGGAGAGGAAGTAGGGGCGGTGCCAACCCCTTTAAGCAACGGCGATGGCTGGTGGAGGTCCTCCGTTCGGCGATAGAAACCCACAGAGAGGGAAAACCCTAGCAGCTGCAAAGAGAAAAGGAGGGAGGTGAAGGGTTTTTCTAAAACCTTACCTTTCTCTCTCTATATATAGGGGGGGTGGAAGCTAAACCGCCTGAAATTACCAAATCCCCAAACCAACAAAGCCATGGCCGCTCGAACTGGCAGCTCTCTTCCTAACAATAGCCCAGTGGGGGCCACACCCCCTTTATCAGGCAATGCCCTGAACCGGTAGGAGGTAGCACCATCGATCTGGCAAGGGCGTCCTGTCGATGCATAGCCAGGGCTGTACCTCCCACTCGAATCGACAACCTTCGACGCAGTCATGTGGCGGCCATCTGCGTAATGAAGATCCGATAGGGGAGGCTATGACCACATTGATCCGGCAGGCAACTTCACGGACTGAGCCGGTTGACGCCCATTCATGCTCATCTGTCAGGTTTCGTCCCATAGACTTTTCGAATCCTCGAGCCAGCAGCGTGCGCCCACGTGCCCCGCTCAACTTGTCCCTCGCACGCGCCACCCGTGGGTGGGGGGCATTTGTTGGCGAGTAAAATATGACACCACTAAATGAGGGAGGGAGACGCTGTCATACTACTTCACCTCAGAGTCGATCCCAAACACAACAAGTACTCCACATCTAGGGGAATGAACAAAGAGTACGAGAAGTTACCACTTTCTCGAATGAAAAACACTACTGAAGACTCAAATCCCGAGCTTCAACAGTGAAGAGAACCAGCAACGGGCCCAAGAACGCCCGAACAAATCAGCTTCAACACCTGTTGATTTTATTTTGCCTATCTATCTTTTCTTTGGGGTTTTGAATGATGAAATGACAAGCAAGTAATCAAAGATCCGCTCTTAACCTATGAACATGTGATCATGAACCTAGGCAATCAAAGCTAGCTCTAGCATGGGCATGCTATCTCGCTCAAACTATGCTAAAGAAAAGGGAAAACACACGCCGGGGCGTGGAGCAAAAGAGTAAATAAAACACACCGCAAGGGGTGGAGCAAGCAAGAAAATAAAAGAGATATGTGATGAATGAGAAAGCTAATGCCCAAGACTAAAGAAAGATGTGATCGCCACCAAAGTAAAAACAAGCAAAAGACCTATAAATACCTTGGAAATGGGTGGATGAAGCACCCGCCCACGGGAGAGAAAACCAAAGAGAACCTGTAGGTCAGCTAGAAATAACGGCCAGGACCCTGTGCGTTACTTGGAAAGTGACGGCCACACGATAGACCGCCAGGAGAAGATGACGCGCCTGCACCAGACCGTCAGATAACCTGCAGCAGCAAAGTGTAGATTCTTTTAACTCCAACTCTTCTGTCCGGCTAGAAGACTTGGGCCTCGTACTGGTGAACCTGTAAAGCTACCAAAGATGTAGAAGACAAGAACAAAACAACCCAAATTAGCCCTTTCAATAATATAGCATCAATTCTCAAAGAACTTAAGGACATCAAAAGGAGAGGGGATTACCAGGGAGTTTTTGATTTTTTTAACCTCTCTGGGCATTTTTTAAAAGATGGGGAAGATGTTTGGATGCTTAGAGAACAGTGAAAAACGTGGAGAAAGAGGAGGGACAATGCTTTGATTGAGGAAAAACCAGGGAAGAACTTAAGCATGTGATGATGAACTTGAAAGACTAAAACCAAAGTACTCCCTTGATTATGAGATGGATGAACGTGGGAAGCAGTTCCTCTTGGATGAAGATGGCTCCTGAGTTCGGCAGCACTTTGTTGTGAATTTCAAACCTTCCCTCTCTTCGGGTCATGAAATCAAGGGTTCTATTTATAGACCCTCAAACTCTTAGGTCGAGCAGAGGATAATTTAGCAAGATAAAGGGATAACTCTTAGCAAATCCTCGAAGATAATATCACCAAGAGTCCATAGAATCAAACAGAAGGTTCTGAGGATCAGATTTGAAAGAGATATCATCAATCCAAACCCTTATCTCGACTACGGAGTAGCAGAGAAAAGGCCTGAACTGTTAGGACTCTCTGAAGGAAGTAACGGCTGCACGACAGACCGCCACTTGGAAATAACGCACCAAGGAACATCCGTCACTATCAACCTTATCCCTAAAAGATAAGATCAACGGGAAGAAGACCTAACAAGTTGGACTCTTCAAGAAGCAACGGCCAAGGCATAGGGCGTCAGAATGAAACAACGGCTGCACGACAGACTGTTATTATCAACGTGTAATCAAAAAGGATAAGCTTTAAAACGAGGCCTTAAGCCTTAGGACTCTTTAAAGAGTAACGGTCCAGGACCCATCCGTCAGAATGAAACAACGCGCCTAGGACCGACCGTTATTATCAAAATGGAAAAAAAAAGGAATAGAGGCATTGCCAAGATTCATCCAATGAAGGAGCCACAAGGAACCATATCTGATCAAGGAGTTAAGACCCAAGAAATAGGCTTCAACTAATCAAGAGACTCAATGAAGAGTGAACGACTCAGAGCATCATATAGAATGAATAAGGAGATGACCCGACTTATTGGTCATAAAACGGGTGTCAACAGATGCCCCTCCTTAACGTCCTCTTTGCAGGGGAACGAGCGGAGGTGAAGCGAAAGCGAAATGGAACATGGAGATGAAGCGGAAATGAAGCGGAGTGGATCAAAAAGAGGGTGTTAAGGTAAACGACACCCGTTCTCAACCAACAAGCGATAGGAATTTTCTGGAAAGCTTCAAAACTGATCACAAGGAAATAGCCAACCAAAGGATGCAAGTCTGGAGGAGCTAATAACTAAGGAAAGGAAACACGGCTAGCCGCCGGAGGCAACATAAAGAACAAGAGACTAAACTCCAGACAGGAATCTTCAGCCAACCAGATTAAGTGAGCAGATCGAAGGAAAACCTTCTAATTCAGAGTGGAATGATTCTCCTTATCCGAGATCAAGAACACAGCTATTCACCATCATGGAGACACTTTGAACAGATGAAGCACATGAATGCTCAAAGAATGCGTATGATGCATGCTGGGCTAAAGGAAAAGAAGTCTTCAAAACAAATGCAAAGAAAGATAAAATATCAAGATACTCGAGAATAATATTGCTAGACCAGAGAAATTAGGGTCAGGACACCATCTGCAACCACGGCGTGCAACATAGAACCATCGTCCCCAAACATATTCCAATCTAACGGCTTATCCAACGATTAAACATGTGAACTTAGATCATCATCATTTTTGTTTAAGGGGAACATCAGATCCTGGAACACATGAATGACCAGCCGGTTCTCGAGATAACATCATAAGCATCATATAGTAATGCATTAAGGGATAAGGGACGAGATAGAAATACCTGACTTACCTTCCGGACGGACGGTAAAGCATGATTTCATTCATAAATTCCTTCATAAAAGATAGGTTAGCCAAAAATTAAATATGATCATGAATCAAGGCATAACCATTCGTACGTGCGAGAAGCATCAACAATGAACATTTTGACAGAATATGGGACCATTTTGACATCAAATAGACCATTTAATTCATCAAGAAACTTGCAAGTTTGTAACGGTCTGATGAAAGTGCGTCATATCAGGTAACGGACCATCCCTAGTCCGTCATAAACCAGGCAGTTCACATTCTCCAATAAAACAGTCCAATCATATGTAACGGTCACATCCAGATGCGTCAGAAAGATGTAACGGCCAGACGATAGACCGTCATATTTCCTGAGCATTCAAAAAAAACAACCGAACGGTCATAGCCCATTCATTCCACACTCAACGCCACAAAAACCCAAACCGAGAAACCCTCCGGCGACCACCGCCCTCACCACCGCAATGGCCAGCGACGAGGCTCCCCAGCCGCCACCAAAGAAGAGAGAGAGAGGGAAACGGATGGCCATACGGCGGTTCCACCGCCGTCTCGAACGGGAAGTGATCCCGCCAGTCACGGAAGAGGAAACGGTGAGGAGAAGCCCAAGAGAAGAAGAAGAAGCTCCCACGGTTGTGGAGGACCAAGGGGAAGCCCCATTGGGTGCAGAGGAACCCAAAGAACCAGAGAAGAAGAGGAAGAGAGGCATGGACCGTGAGGTAGGTCCCCTCGCCCTAATTTCAATTTTGATTTTTTTTGAATTTTATTTGTGAATGCATGTGGGATATAAGGGTAGAAATGGGTCTACGAACCCCCTAGGAACAATTGTAGGCCATTCGGCCAAGGTGGGAAGCCACGGGGATACAAGGGAAAAAACCTCCAAACACAGACAATGTGACGGTCCTGCCAGCGACCGTCACTTGCCTGACGCACCACCCTGAGTCCGTCAGAAGCAAACGATGCCCTACCCCAGGGCCGTCACATCTGCCAAGGTCTTAAACAATTTTTAGGGTTTTCAATTTTCAAATTTTTGTTTAGTTTTCAATTTTAAAATGCTTATGCAATGATCATATGATGCAATGAACTAACTAATGATGCAATGCAGGGGAAAAGAAGAACGAGGATCTCCTGGCTACAGATCCGGGCAGTGTACCAGGCATTGCTCGATTACCAGAGGGAGCGACTAGCTGGGATGGGATTCGCCGAGGTGCTCACCATCGAGGTGATCCGGATGGACACTCCGCTACTGTACGCATTGCACGAGAGATGGGACCCGATCAGCAGAGCTTTCATCTTCCCGTGGGGCCACATGATCCCCATGCTGGAAGATATAGCGAGGATTATAGGATTGAGAGTCCATGGATCCGCGGTGACAGGGTGGACCTACGGCGACTACCGGGAGATGGCACATCAGCTGCTCGGGTTAGATTTGATCAGACCGGGACAGCCCTCTTCCCAGCTTTCGAGATCGGTGCTGCAGGAGAGCTTGGGACTGAGAGGAGCAGCGATCGCCGTGGGAGAGCTACCCGAGGAGCATCTGGGCAGAGTGATAGACCAGGTGCGCCCTCGCGTGGCGGCGGAAGCAGGACCGGAGGGAGATAGAGTGCTCCGATGCTTCCTGATGCTGCTATTCGGGAAGCTCCTCTTCGCGACTCGGGCAGACGTCATCAGCTGCAGACTACTGCCCATGATAGAGAATTTGGGTAAAGTCGGGAAGTATGAATGGGGAGCTACAGTGCTCGCATTCCTTTTCGAGTCCCTGAGCACTACGGACCGGCAGACGATGCTGGGCGGCTTCTCACCTTTCTTATAGGTAAATGCACTTTAAATGCTTTCTTTTATGCCAAAATATTTATGATATGCCATGTGACTGACTTGATTTCTAAAAATGCAGATCTGGAGCTATATGTACCTCCCGGGCATCAGGAGAGGCGCGCTACTCCATCCCGACCACATACCGATCGCGAGGCGTTGGTTGGTGGCGAGGGACACAGGGTCGATCGTCAGACTGACCCGGACGATCTAGGATGACCTGGACTCCTTCCCACACACGTCGGTGAGTCCAGAACTCAAAATGATTTCTATATGCTTCTAAATGCTTTTTAAATACCTCTAATGCTTTTAATGCTTTTATATGCTAATGATGATGAATGAACTAAATGCTTTCAGGTGAGATGGACCCCATACCGCGGCGAGGGTTACACGGGACAGCCGTGGGTAAAGGCGGCCTTGTCGTACCGGGGACGAGACATATGGCTGCATTGCATCCATATCATCGAGCCTCTGCACTACAGGCTGATCCTGTGGACCCGGGGACTACATCAGCCTGAGGTGACCTTCCCACGCCGTAGTGACGAACACCCAGGCAAGTCAGCAAGGGGCATCAGCGGCAATGTGGATTGGTGCGCCCGGAAAGTGAAGTACGTCCTCGATTGGAGAAAGCGGGGCAGAGCCGTGAAGGAGCGGGATGAGAGCGATGAGGCATATCTGAAGGCCTTTGCTCGACTCTACGGCGACCAGGTGTACCGAGGCACCCGACGACCGATATGCAAAAACTTAAACACTTTCTATATGCAAAAATGCAATGTGATAGATGTACTGACTCATGCTTTCTACATGCAGCTAGACCCTGAGGGATGGATAGCTGAGCTGGAGGGATTACTCCACTCCACCATCCAGCAGCGGGACGGGTACCGGACCGCTCTGGAGCTCCTGGTGAGACTTTAAAACCTAGACTTAAAATGCTTATGATTATGACAATTGATGTTTATGATGCACATGCTGATTAACCATGGTCCCAAACCCTGTCTTCTAAATGCAGCGGGCCGAGAGAGCCCAACGAGCCGGACCGGATGCCCCATCGTCTTCCTCACAGCCTGCGGGAGGTAGGGCTGAGCAGGAGGCTAATTTTGCTCGGGCGGTTGCCCGGGCCGAGGAGGCAGAGGCCACCCTCGCGGAGCGGGTAAGATGCTAAAAAATGCTCATGCTTATGATCTTGCCTAAAAATGCCTTATGATTAACTATATGAAATGCAATCTACATGCGAGAGAGCTAGCAGCAGCAGTGGCCGAGGCCAGGCAGGCAAGGATAGAGGCAGAAAGAAGCCAGGCTGAGACTGATCGAGCCCGAGCGGAGATAGAGCTTGTACGGGCAGAGATGGCCCGGCTGAGAGCGGAGACCCCGCGACGCTTGGATGAGGCAGAGGGGGAGCGACTACGGACGGAGTTAGCTCGGGCTCAAGCTGAGGTGGAGAAGCTCCGAATCGGGACGGCAGACTTGGATCGCTACCGGACCGAGGCACGGGAGACGCGGCGTCAGATCTTCACGCTGAAGATAAAGCTGCGGACGCTGGAGCGGACGGTCTGGATGATGGGCCGGGGACCGGAGCGGAGTGCTTCCCAGAGTGGGGTACGGAGGAGTGCTGCCCCAAGCGGCTCGGTAGGGGATTTTCTTGTCAGCTCCTCCAGCCAACGGAGGAATGAGAGGGCGGAGCGGGGACAGCAGGAGGAGAGTGCTTCGATAGCGCCGCCACCCCCGAGGAGACCCGAGGATAGAGAGGATGATGGTGGTCCGGCGGATAAGCCGGCCGAATGATGCATTTTTATGTTTTCTTATCACTTGTATGTAACTTTATGGAAAATGGAATGAAATCTTTTTTGGGTTTTCTGTTTATTTTGTGCAAACGTGAATGAATGGATGTGTGTTTGAATGTGCAGGGACGGATGAAATGAATGGATGAATGGTTTTGGCAGGTGATTATGTGTTTGAACATGCATGCGCGGATGAGGTGTGTATAAATGAATGTATGAGACATAGGCAGGAATGTATGCATGAATTATTTGCAGGAATGTATGTGTGTGAAAATGTAGAGAGAATGAAGTGTCCAATGCGAGAGACCGCCAGGTCTAGGCAAGGGCAGAAGGAAATAGCCTGAATTCAGCCGCAGAAAAAGTAACGGTCCAGGTTCAAACCGTCATAATCAAACGACGCGCTAGCCAAAGGCCGTTAATCATAACGGAGGCCCATCCTGTAGTTGAGGTTGCAGGAAAAATGACGGCCAACTGAAGGTGCGTCAAAGGTAAATAACGGCCTAACGCTGGACCGTTAATCATGGCCGAACTATAGTTTGTAGGGCGACTAGCAGGAAATGCGACGGCCTAAAGTAGACACGTCAGAATGAAGCAACGGCCACAACCAGGACCGTCAGGTAGTGCTTAGCCCAGAGTAGAAAGAATTGAGTGGTTGAGAGTGTAACGGCTCAGGGTTCGTGCGTTACAAGAAACGACGGTCAGCCCTTAGACTGTTAATCTCCACAGAACGTGATTGGGGAAATTAAACCCACAGGAAAATGCGACGGCCTAGGGTTGGCGCGTCGGAGTGAAATAACGGCCGTACGATAGACCGTTAGATCCTGGGTTGTATTCCGAGACGGATTGAGCCGTGAGAACTTAAACCCGAGGTTTAGCCACCTATTCTCTTACTAGAACTCATCCTGATTGAAGATAAAGCCTTCTAGCCCAAGTCTTATCCTTTCAAGGCCAAATTTAAGCCTTAACAACTTGGGATCTTAACCAAAATCGCAGTTTTTGCTGAAAACCCCTGTTCTAGGGCTGAAGAACTCTTCCTAAAGAGCAGAAAGCATGATGAAGAGGAGCTTCGAGGCTATGGCCACGGAAGGGAAGGTTTACACCGGCCCTAAAGCTGCAAGGAAGGAACATGGAGAGCTCCAGCGGTTGACATCAATTCCCAAGCACTTAAGCTCCAACGTTCAAAGGGTGGTAAGCTCTTACGACTCATCCAAAGTTCAGAAATTTTCTACATTTCAATTCTTTTCATGACTTCCTCTCTTCTTTCTTTCCTCAAGCCCCTCCCTGGCCCAAGGTGCTATTCCAATCTGAAGTGGGTGGCTCCCATGGTAAAGGCCCTCCCTATAGAGGTCACATCAATCCTTAAAGCATGGCACCTTCAACCTCTCTTGGTTTTAGGCAAAAATTTCTAGAAATTGTCCTTAGATTGGCCAAGCCTTTCAGCACTTGTGGAGTTATGGCATCCACAAACTCATACCTTCATCATCCCTTCCTTCGAAGCAACAATCCTATTCGAAGAGGTAGAAGCCTACCTAGCCCTTCCTAAGACTAAGGCGGGGGATGAAGACCGGGTTTGCTACACAATAGAGCCTATTGACCCGTCCTTGATCTTGAGTGATTTCATCCATAATCCAAAGGATGTGAGGACCATGATCAGCCCACACCACATTCACTTGATACCCTTGGCGCAATGGATAGTGTCTCATTGTAAAAACAAGTGGGAGAGACATGAAGCAATAGCCAAGGCGGTGGCGGTTTGCTTGTGCGGAGTCTTCCTCTTTACCACGACCGACCACCTCTTAGACATCCAAAATCTTAGCATTATTAGCAGGCTGTGGCGGGGAATGTCCATCTCTCAAGCGATCCTCTCATACCTCTATGAAGGACTTAGCTCGGCTTGTCTAGGAGGACTTTTGTTCGGCTCCATGATACTCCTTGAGTGCTGGATAGGAGTGAGAGTCAAATTTCAACAAAAGGAAGACACAACTTCAGCTAGCCGAATCTTCGGGAGCCACCCTCTCTTCTTCATTGGAGGGGCATTTGGATACTCTTCTCAGGTCGAATGCAAGACGACGGACAAGAAAACGCGGGATGAATGGCGCCTCTTCTTCAACACTCTGCCAATGGACAAGTTCATCATGCGACCAAGAATCCTTCGAAGCACTCTTCTTAAAATACCACGGCGTCAAAGCTTGGACCTCCAGCTAGTGGGGAATACCACCATGGCGATCTACAACCCGCACCGGTGCCATCTTCAGATTGGACTTCCAAGAACCGAAGCTCCTGCACTATCACACTACCCTCCCCTTCTACCTAGGAAGATGGGGACCGAGGAAGATGAAAGAGCAGTACGGACCGCACTGACCATGTGGGAGATCAGCAAAGTGCGCCCGTGGCAAGAAGAAGTTGAAGAGGACGACGCAGCACGCCATGATTACGTGAAAGAGTTGAGGAAAATCCGCCCTCTCGCAGATAAGAGATTGAATGTGCCTTGATTTTATTTTGTTCATGAGAGAAGTTGTTTGTTATTGACAATCAAAGTTGGAATCTTTATGAATGTTATATTTCGTTTAATCTTGCTTGAATGAGATGATATTGCTTCAACTGAACGGATGTGAGTTTTTTGGTTTGAATGGCCAGAGTGATGTGGAGAGGCAGAGCCTCTGGAGGATGTAACGGATGGGCGGTGGGCCGCTGTAAAGAAACGACGGCCTGACGATGAGCCATCAGAATGAAAGCATTATCAATCCTGCTCTCTGAAGCATGCGACGGATAGGCGATGGGCCGTTACATGGAAGTGACGGTATAGACCAGACCGTCAGAGCGATAACGGTTGATGAAATAAAAGCCCCATGCCTGAAGGAAGCGACGGTCGAAGGGAGACCGTTATATCCATGTGGCGGTCTGGAATTGATGCGTTACAGCCTTTGACCTGCATTTTTGTGAATTATCACTTAGAACTTGTCCTGCTGCCTGTACACACTCAAACATGAAACAAGTTAGATCTGTTCTTAGACTCAACCCCTTGCCTTGAAGCAAGTTAGATAATGACCATTTCTTGATATTTGGTCAAGGGGTGGAGCCTTATTAAATAGGCGGAAAGCATAATGAAAATGCAATGTATGCCACGCAGATGATGGAGTTTTGGAAAACATCTAATTTTTGTGGGATTTTCGCAGATATTTGGTTTTTTTGGATTTTGGAAATATTTGGTGTTTTTGGATTTTTGAAAATATTTGATTTTTTGGATTTTGAAAATATTTGATGTTTTTGGATTTTAAAAATCAGTGCCTTCATAGTAACACGAGCTCTTCCTTGTTCAGAATTAGAAGTCCCGAGGTTGGTGTGTAACACGGGTGACAATCCCTGGCCAAGGCCCAATTCGCCTGTCGGTGTTTCTAACAAGGCCATACCCAAGGTACTAATCTTGGTCCTAAAAGAGAAAAAAGAACACGGGGGTAAGCTTAGGCCAGATATGGAAGTTTTTAGGACTTGATTTCTTCACCGTACAGCCCTGTTAGAGATTTGGTCTGTTGCACCGGGGCTTTGTGTCCGTCATCGAACCTTCGTCCACTCTAGGCATGCATTCGACCGGGCTCATGACGTCCCGCGGGGAACTATACTTCCACTCTTGTCATGCCTAGTTTTTTTTTCTATCCTTGCATTTCCGGAGCTTTTGGAATAGTAGACTTTTGAGATGATGCTTTTGATTTTGTCGTGAAAAAAGATTACTCATTTTCTTCTCCTTTCTTTTTCTTGTGGCATCAGGTCATAACGGACTTGCCCCTATTTGAGACCTCCTCTCGTTAGGGTGTTTGGATTAGTTGTCGCCTCCTTATTTACTCCTTGCCCCTGGATTTAGTCGAAGAATGAAGCGGACAGGCACTTTGATTTTCCCCTAAAGCATGGCCGAGGAGAAACGGTGTCTTTTAGAATCGGAAAACCTTACCAGGGATGTCGTGTAGTGTGTGATTGCCTTACTCGGGACCCTTCTTAGTGAAACAGGAGGGATCATCCTGCTGCCGGGGAAGCACATGGTTTTAGACTCTAAGGAAAGAAACGCTTAAGATACAACCCATTCCACGGGTGAGAGAGCTCCTCACCTTCCGTATTTATTAAACGATAAGCATTCCCTGGATAAGCTTCTTTTACGACAAACGGCCCTTCCCAGTTAGGTTGTAATTTGGACCTTGGACCTGCAGACCAAATGAATTTGCGTTTCAAAACCATATCACCTTTTAGAAACTTACGTTCGATTACCTTCTTTTGAAAATAACGCGAAACCCTCTTTTGATAAACGGATACGTGATCGACCGCATTCATCCTCTTCTCATCTAAGAGTTCCAGCTGGACCAGTAACGCCTCTTAACGTTGATCGAGATTAAGTTCCTTATCGAGCTGCACTCTAAGGGAAGGGATCAGGATCTCATATAGGAGCACCGCCTCCATCCCGTAGGTAAGAGAATAGGGAGTTTGTCCCGTAGGGGTACGGACGGAGGTGCGATAAGCCCACAGAGCTTCCACTAATCATTCTGGCCAATCAGAAAACTTATGAGCTTCGCATGTTTTCTTGATGATTTTGAGAAGGGTTTTATTAGTGGCCTCGGCTTGACCGTTGCCTTGAGGATAATATGGAGATGAATGATGCAATGCAATATTGAACTTCTTACAGAGGTCCTTAAGCTCTTGGGAGATGAACTGGGGTCCGTTGTCAGTGATGATGCTGCTTGGCACTCCGAACCGCGAGATGATATTCTTCATGATAAAGCGGCACACCATTGTAGCTTTGATTTCTACGTACGCCTCGGCTTCTGCCCACTTGGTGAAGTACTCAGTGGCGGTAAGGATAAAGGACTTCTGGTTGATCTGAGAATTAGGATCACCGAGCGGGCCGACAACGTCTAAAGCCCACATAGAAAATGGCCAAGGAGCGGTCATAGGATGGAGAGATGAAGCTGGAGAATGAATTTTATCAGCATGGAGTTGGCATTTAAGACACCTCCGGACATAGAGGGAGCAATCTTCCTCTAGAGTGGGCCAGTAGTAGCCCTATCTAAGGATCTTCTTTGCTAGAGCCTGGCCATTGACATGACCTCCACACTCACTAGAATGGGCTGCTTCAGCCACCTTCCAAGCTTCAACATCATCTAAGCATCTCATGAGCATTCCATTAGTAGCGCGCCTGTACAGTTCTCCTGCAACAATGGTGTACCTTGCGGCGGCTCTTCTGATTGACTTGCGTTGCTCAGCTTTTGCCCCTTCTGGGAACGACCCCTCTTTGCAAAACAACTCGATTTCATGATACCAAGGTAATTCCTCTTCGTCCAGAATCTCCTCTAGCTCTGCTAGTGAAACTTCTTTGAGATCTTCCTTCTCAGCCTTCGCCTCTACGGATTTCCTAAGGTTGAGGTACCAAGGATCCTAAAGAGAGGGTGCGTCCAATCTCTGGACGATGATAGTCTCAGTATTCCGACTGAGAGGGAAGGATAGGGAGGAAGCAAGAGATGCCAGAGCATCAGCTAGAATGTTCTGAGAACGGGGAGTGTGGATGTAGATCAGCTTACAGAATTGGCTAGCGAGAAGCGTGACCAAATCTTGATAAGGTTTGAGCTTGGGGTCACGAGTACTGTAAGTGGACAGAACTTGCCGTAGGATGAGCTGAGAGTCTCCTATGATGTTCAAATAACGCGCGCCTAGGAGATAGGCATGCTTCAAGCTGGCCAGGAGAGCCTCATACTCAGCGATGTTGTTGGTAGCAGGAAACCGAAGTTGATAAGCAAAGGGAATGGTTACCCCCTCCGGGGTAAGCAGAACAGCACTGATCCCTCGGCCTTGAGAGTTGAGTGCACCATCGAAGTGCAGAGACCAGAAGGGGTGATGAGAGATAACAGAAAGATGCTCATCAGGGAAATCATCCTGAATAGAATCGGTGCGAGGAATAGGGAGATGCGCAAGATGCTCGGCAATGGCATATCCTTTGACTACCTTCTGAACAACAAAGGTGATGTCGAACTGAGAGAGGAAGCTCTGCCAGCGAGCTAACCTACTAGAAAGGACAGGCTTTTCTAAGAGATAGCGGATCGGGTCCATTCTAGAGATCAACCTAACTGGGTGGGCAAGGAAGTAGTGTTTCAGCTTCTGAGCTACCCACACTAAGGCGGCACAAGTTTTCTCCATAGCGGTGTATCTGGATTCAGCTGGATTAAACAACCGAGAAAGGTAGTACGCAGCCCGCTCTTTCCCTTTATCATCTACTTGTGCTAAAACCGCCCCTAGGGAGTCCTCAATAACCGAGATGTATATGATTAGAGGTTTCCCAGGGACATGAGGTTGCAGAACCGGGGGATTGGATAGATATTCCTTGAGGTCCTCATAGGCCTTCTGACAATCTTCATTCCATTCAAACTTGACCCCTGCCTTAAGCAATTCATAAAACGGACGGCACCTTTGAGAATGATGGGATATGAATCTTCTGATAAATTATAATCTACCAATCAATCCTCGAAGTTCCGTAATGTTCTTTGGCGGAGGCATGTCCATGACGGCCTGTGCTTTATTAGGATCAATCTGGATCCCCCGTTTGCTTACTATGAACCCTAGCAGCTTCCCTGAGGAGACTCCGAATACGCACTTTTTCGGATTCATCTTGAGCTTGTACTCCCTGGCTCTCTGCAGCACCTTAGCCAGGATAGAGGGGTGTTCTTCCTTAGTTCTTGACTTCACCAGGATGTCATCCACGTAAGCTTCCAGATAGATATGCATCATGTCGTGGAAGATGGCCATCATCGCCCTTTGATAGGTGGCACCTGCGTTCTTCAGACCGAATGGCATAACCACATAACAATACGTGCCCCAGGGCGTGGTGAAGGAAGTTTTCTCTTCATCTTCCAGAGCGAGACGGATCTGATTGTAGCCTGAGTATCCATCTATGAATGATAGAGCTTCATACCCGGCTGTATTATCCACTAGGATGTCTATATGGGGTAGCGAGAAATCATCTTTGGGACATGCTTTGTTAAGATCCCTGAAGTCAATGCATATGCACACTTTTCCATCTTTCTTAAGAACCGGGACTATGTTTGCCACCCACTGAGGATATAAAACAACTCTAATGAATCTGGCTTTGTATAGCTTGTCGACCTCTTCTTTGATCCTCAAGGCCATGTGGGGGTGAAATATTCTTGACCTTTGTTTTATAGGTGTTGCCTCTTGTTTAAGCACGAGTCGATGTTCCACTAAAGAGGGGTCAAGACCAGGCATGTCCTCGTAAGACCAGGCGAAGGAATCGCTATACTCGCTTAGTACCTTAATCAATTCCTCTTCTACTTGTGAAGGGAGATTAGCAGCAATCATGATAGGCCTTGGGTCTTCTTCGGTTCCCAAGTTGATTTTCTTTGTAGGTTCGTCCACCGACGTCGACGGCTCGTCGAATCTTTTCAATCCTTGTGCGTATAGGTCGGCGATGTCATCTACATTGCTGTCCTCATCAATTGGATCCTTTTCATCCAATATCTCGTAGACGCCTAATCCGTCATCGCTCCATACCCCTTCTATTTCCTCTTCATCTTCAATCACAATTGCCGTGGCGACGAATTCTGGGCACTTCAAAAGAGCATGGCACCGCTGAGCTAAATCTTGCAAGAACCTATCAGGAACAGATCGGGATGGATGCGCCAGCGAGCGCGGCTCAGCAGAGGAAGGGTTGGACGACCTGGAACAAGACCCTACTTCTCTAGATCTAACTGACTCTAATTCTCTAGACTCGACGGACCCTAATCCTAACCTAGGGGACAGAAGGCCTAGTGGAAGGGAAGGCGCAGGGGACTCGTGCCCCTGGGAAGAGGATGACGACAAGACAGCGTAATCTTCCACTGAAATCTCCGTTTCAAATTTGACGTTTTTTTTTTGGAGATCAGCGGAGACTACACAGCAAGATGGAGGAGGTGGGAGCTGCATAGGGAAGAGCTCGGGGAAAATGCAATCAAAGAAAGGATCAGACGAGGAGAACCATATCTCGTGGAGTTGAGCGTTGGGAGGAGGAGGAGTAAATAGAGTGGATATATCAATGGGTGGGCACCTCCCGCAAGCACAAGGAACAAATAGAATCTCGGGTGGATCAATGAAAGATGGATTTATTATGATGGGAGGAAGGCGGGGTATGAAGTCCCCTTGCTGGAAAATAGCTTGAAAGCGTGAGGGAGACCAAGAAAAGACAATTGGAGAGCTCCCCTCCTTCTGTAAATTTACAATAGGCTGCTTCTTCAGCCTCCACTGCATAAGCCGAACCTCTTGTCGCTTTTGACATTCTTCCTCATGAAAGAGCCCCTGCAAGGCCTAACCATAGTCGAGCATATCATCATCTGACCCTCCCGGCAATGGGGGCGGACTGATAACCGGACAGACTGCATTTCTCTCTGGCTGAACTTGTTTTGAAGCTAATGTGCCGGGCTGGAGAGGCCCTCTGACAAAATGCTGGCGATAATCCCAGGTGAGTGGCCCCGAATCACCCATCATAGATAATGTTGTCTCCTTGTAGCCGAGACCTCTCCTGCCCATTTTTCTTCCTTTAGGTATAGGCTTGGTCATTCCTTGCAGCTGCGCACCGAGGCCTCTCCCCAGTTGATAGCCTAGTTTCAATATAATGTTCCATCCCTTTGAATCTCGAATCTGCGGCTTCACTTTGACGTTAACTGGAGTAGTGATGGGCTTGGGAGCTATGTAAGCCCAAGGAAAATTCAGATCCAGCACTGATATGACGGGCCGGCTGCTCGGCCAAAGTGTGGGAAGAACCTGTTCTGAGATCGCCTTAATTGACTGTACCATGGATAAGCTCTTAACTTTGACGACCCTCCCTTGGAAGGGGAATTTAATGCACTGATGTGCGGTGGAGGGCACGGCGCCGAGGGTGTCAATCCAGGGACGACCCAAGATAGCTTTGAACATAGGGTCGATGTCAAGCACATAGAACTCCACGGCCATTGTAAGGGGCCCGAGTTCTGCCTGAATGGTGACTACCCCGTGACATGCTCGCCTTGAGTTTTCATATGCTGCTATAGTAGTGGGGGTAGGCCGTAGTAACTCTTCAGATATGTTGCATGCTCGGAGGGTACTGAGTGGGCAAACATTAATTGAGGCCCCTGTGTCAACCAGTGCTGCTTCAATGCTGACCTTGTTCAGAGTGATTGTAATGCAGAGCGGCATTTGCTGAGCTTCCGGAGGTGCTAGCTCAGTTTCTGAAAACGTAATTGCCTGCCCTTTGGAGATGGTTGCTAGTGCGGTCGGTAAGCTGTCGACTGCCATATCTTCACTGACCATTACCTTCTGTAAAAAGTCTCTTAGTGCATCCTCATGAAGGGTAGACCTTTTGATCAGCTCTAGCACAGATATTTTAGCGGGCACCCGGTCTAGATGATGTAACAAGTCATATTGAGTACCTCGCAGCGGTTCAGTTTCTTCTTGCTCGGCCGTTGGCTGGGAGGACTGGGGATTAGAAGTAGTGGGGTAATTCCGATGGAACATCTTCCCGCTCCTCAGAGCACAATTCGCCGCGGCATCTGAAGATAGTATGATGGGCCCTGCGGGGTGGATGAATGGAACAGGTGGTGCGGGGGAGACGGTTTGGTGGAGCGTAAGGTTGGTGGTGGTAGTGGGTGATGAGCGGATGATGGGCGAAGGGTTGGTGGAAGGCAGGGTGGTGATGAGTGTCGACGCGGGTGGAGGGAAGGCTAGCGGAAGAGTAAGGATGGATGAAGGGTTGGATGGTGGTGTGATGACGGTGACAGGGTTAAGTGGTGGAGGGTATGATGGAACGGTGGGAGGTAAGGAATTTGCTGAAGCGGGTGTAATTGGGAGGATGAATGGAGGGGATGTTGGGTGTGTAGGAAGGACGAAGGAGGGAGTGAGAGGATTGCGGTGGTTATGGTGGAGGGCCATGACTTGTGGTGCGGCATTGTCATCATCAAAAGACCACCCGGAATTGGGGGCCGGTGGTTGGACCACGTTTACTTGTGCTGGTGCTGGCGGCTGTTGCTGAGGAGCGGGTGGGTGGTTCGGCATCGGATTCTGATGGATGCCCAGGTCCTGTACTTGCTGTGGTTGATGTGGTTGCTGTTGTGGTAGCTGCTGTGACTGCAGTGCCTGTTGCTGCTGCACTTGCGGCCTTGGCTGCTGCCCTCTTTTCTCCTTGATCTCAACAATTGCCCGATGCATTGCGGCCCAATCTATCCTTTGCCCTTCATGGAGATCATATACCAGATCCCGGAACTGGAAACATCCTTCTATGGTATGGCCCGACTGCCTATGGAACATACAATATTTAGTCTGATCAACGACTGGGTTCTAAGTAGGCCGTTCTGGAGGAAGTTGGATCGCATTCACTGACATGAGGGCGGAGAAGATATCTGTAAGTGTCTCTGGCAATGGAGGGTATTGAGCTCTCCTGGGAGCCGGGCGCTTGCTGTTAGGGTTGTTGTTATAGCCGTTAGGTGGAGGGACATTGTGGTATTGCGGAGGTGGTGGTTGTTGTGGATTGGTGAAGGCATTTTGTGGAGTGACAAAGGTAGGCGGAGGGTTTTGTGGGGTTGCCTAGAAGTTTTGTGGAGCGGGGTTTTGGGAATTGCGGGGGTTTTGGGGGAAGCGGAATGGTGCGGCCTGGAATGGGAAGGCAACGGCTTGCACTTGTTCATTTGTCTGGACCCCCTCGGTAACCGGCCCTTGTGGCTTCTTGTGGTACCTGGGCTTTTGGTTTTCAAATAAAGAGTGGATGGGGGAATCCTTAAACTGGGTCTGGATGAAGCGCGCCCGGCTGTAGAGCTGATGCATGTTGGCTATGTCGTTCATTGCTAGGATGTTCCAGAAGGTTGGAGTAGCATTTGAAATCAACAGCTTGACCTTCTCTTCCTCCGGGATGTGGCCAGGCACTCTAGCGGCCATTTGTCTCCACCTGTCTGCATAGGTGGCGAAATCTTCCTCCGGCTTCATCTTTTCGGCCACTAGATCGGTGAATGAGTATTCTGGGTCGACGCTGTCTTGGAACCGCTGGATGAATTTGTCCTTCACCACCTTAAAACTCTCAGCCTCTTCCAGTGGTAGAGAATAGAACCATTCCAGAGCAACACCATCCAAAGATCGGCGGAATAAGTACGCCATGAGGCGATCATCATATTGGAACTGTGCCGATTCGTATAGAAAATCCCTCACATGGATAAAGGGATTGCCGTTCCCATCGTACTTGCGATAGTTGGAGAGCTCTGATTGTGGAGGGAACCGAATATTCTGGAAGCTTGGAACAGGAATATCGGCCAAAGATTGTGGGCCAACCCGCTTCTGGAGGAAATCGAGTTGCTGCTGCATGGCGGCCCACTTGTCGAGCAAGTCCTACTCTCGGGAGGGAGCAGGGGCGGCGAAAGATGCTGATTGAATGTGAGGAGCAGATGGAACGGTTGTGGCAAAAGGTGGGTGCCCATGGGAAGGAGTAGGGATGGGAGGCCCGTAAGAAGGATATTGGGCATAAGCTTGACCCGGATTATGATAAGCTTGGGCCGCCCCTTGCTGAGAGCGTAAGAAGTCGGAAGGGCCCATGAGAACTTACGGAGCTACCGGAGCAGATATGTGATGATCCATTTGAACAAAAGAAGGGATGGGTGACTTTCCCTTATCGAAAGATTGTTGGGCCGAATTGGAAGACTGGCCCGTTTCCATGCCCGTGAAAGTGATGGTCCGTGGTTGGACTGGATTAAGATCAATTGGAATGGGCTGAACGGGGAGCCCAACAGTGGAAGGATTGGATTGATTTTGGATGATGGTAGAAGGAGATGCGTTGGACCCTTGCATGGTCTGATAAAGAACTTGGAGTTGGGCCGGATCCAATTGGGCCATCATCTGAAGGACGGAGCCCGCGGAAGGAGTGGAGAAAGAAGGGGTAGCTTGACCACCTTCCATAGAAGTGGAGGACGGAAGAGGGGTAGTCCCCTCCCCGGAGGAAAAGGTAACAACCCTAGGAGGGTTCTCAAGGAGCCCTTGAGGAAGGGAGTCCTCTTGGGAGCGGGGAGGATTAAAGGATGCCATGGTGGACTCGAAAAGAGGATTGGAATAGAATGTGAAGAAGGAATTGACTTGAGGAGATGACCCAGACGAACGAACACAACTCCACATGCAACGGACAACCTTGACAAAATGCAAAAACAACCAACACAAAAACACACAATAAGCAACCAAACTTAGGTGATTCTAACAAGATGTAAGTGATAAAAGATGAAGACACTCAAAAAAATCAACCAAGTTATTTTAGAATGATGCGACAGGGTTCTTATGATTTCTCCTTTGGAACTTTAGTGGATTTGATTAATATGTGCTCTCAACAATAGGTTCTTAGTAGGAGATGGGTATGAGACTTGGTTTGACTCTAAGTGTAACCACTCTTCACTTATGCAATCCTAGACACGGGGTAGGAAAGGTTCAACCGGCCCGGCGTCCGTGTGGGAATCCACGGCTTACGGGGGCTTATGGAGGTCCCTGTTGTGATTTCCTAGTCGGCCCCAAGGAATATGGAGACGAGAGGTCCTCACAACAAGGTAGGAAAATGCAATCTAAGATATGACCAGATGAATGACCCTATGTGCACCGGAGTGCGTGTAAAGTCTAGCTTAAATCTAGCAATCAATGATGCACACAATGATACGAATATATGAACAAAGCAAGGAGAAAGTCAGGTATCACCCAAGCACCAAATCACAGCAGAAACTGCGGAAGTAAATGCACCTCGGATGCGTACCTGCCTGGAGTATGATGGTCAAGGATCCCTGCGTCAGAATACAGTAACGGTCGAAGGCCAGACCGCCACAAATAATATAACGCAGGGAGATGGGTCCGTCAAATGAGCCAGAGCCAAAATCGGACAGAAATAACAGGAAAACCCGTGGAAGCTCACACAGCAGAACAAAAGTGGCGGTCTAATGCCCCTGCGTCAGAGGTCTGTAGCGCAGGGACACAGGGCCGTCAGAATACTCAGAAAACTAGATTCAGCAAGAATAAGAGAGAAATCCAAGGGAAACCAAATAGGTAGATGATGGTAGGTTCAAACAGGAATCAAAAGCACGATTGGCACAAGTTGTCCCACCGTGATCGCCAAAAAATTATCTGTTGATTTTATTTTGCCTATCTATCTTTTCTTTGGGGTTTTGAATGATGAAATGACAAGCAAGTAATCAAAGATCCGCTCTTAACCTATGAACATGTGATCATGAACCTAGGCAATCAAAGCTAGCTCTAGCATGGGCATGCTATCTCGCTCAAACTATGCTAAAGAAAAGGGAAAACACACGCCGGGGCGTGGAGCAAAAGAGTAAATAAAACACACCACAAGGGGTGGAGCAAGCAAGAAAATAAAAGAGATATGTGATGAATGAGAAAGCTAATGCCCAAGACTAAGGAAAGATGTGATCACCACCAAAGTAAAAACAAGCAAAAGACCTGTAAATACCTTGGAAATAGGTGGATGAAGCACCCGCCCACGGGAGAGAAAACCAAAGAGAACCTGCAGGTCATCTAGAAATAACGGCCTGGACCCTGTACGTTACTTGGAAAGTGACGGCCACACGATAGACCGCCAGGAGAAGATGACGCGCCTGCACCAGACCGTCAGATAACCTGCAGCAGCAAAGTGTAGATTCTTTTAACTCCAACTCTTCCAGCCGGCTAGAAGACTTGGGCCTCGTACTGGTGAACCTGTAAACCTGCCAAAGATGTAGAAGACAAGAACAAAATAACCCAAATTAGCCCTTTCAATAATATAGCATCAATTCTCAAAGAACTTAAGGACATTAAAAGGAGAGGGGATTACCGGGGAGTTTTTGGTTTTTTTAACCCCTCTGGGCATTTTTTAAAAGATGGGGAATATGTTTGGATGCTTAGAGAAGAGTGAAAAACGTGGAGAAAGAGGAGGGACAATGCTTTGATTGAGGAAAAACCAGGGAAGAACTTAAGCATGTGATGATGAACTTGAAAGACTAAAACCAAAGTACTCCCTTGATTATGAGATGGATGAACGTGGGAAGCAGTTCCTCTTGGATGAAGATGGCTCCTGAGTTCGGCAGCACTTCGTCGTGAATTTCAAACCCTCCCTCTCTTCGGGTCATGAAGTCAAGGGTTCTATTTATAGACCCTCAAACTCTTAGGTCGAGCAGAGGATAATTCAGCAAGATAAAGCGATAACTCTTAGCAAATCCTCGAAGATAATATCACCAAGAGTCCATAGAATCAAACAGAAGGTTCTGAGGATCAGATTTGAAAGAGATATCGTCAATCCAAACCCTTATCTCGACTACGGAGTAGCAGAGAAAAGGCCTGAACTGTTAGAACTCTCTGAAGGAAGTAACGGCTGCACGACAGACCGCCACTTGGAAATAACGCACCAAGGAACATCGTCACTATCAACCTTATCCCTAAAAGATAAGATCAATGGGAAGAAGACCCAACAATTTGGACTCTTCAAGAAGCAACGACCAAGGCATAGGGCGTCAGAATGAAACAACGGCTGCACGACAGACCGTTATTATCAACGTGTAATCAAAAAGGATAAGCTTTAAAACAAGGCCTTAAGCCTTAGGACTCTTCAAAGAGTAACGGTCTAGGACCCATCCGTCAGAATGAAACAACGCGCCTAGGACCGACCGTTATTATCAAAATGGAAAAAAAAAGGAATAGAGGCATTGCCAAGATTCATCCAATGAAGAAGCCACAAGGAACCATATCTGATCAAGGAGTTAAGACCCAAGAAATAGGCTTCAACTAATCAAGAGACTCAATGAAGAGTGAACGACTCAGAGCATCATATAGAATGAATAAGGAGATGACCCGACTTATTGGTCATAAAACGGGTGTCAACAACACCCACTCCCAAATGGGCGAATTAACCCCTCTATCAGGAGAAGGTAACCCGCTCCTTATAACAAATCACTTCAACACAAGGTTTGTAAAAGCCCAAGAATGAAAGAGTTAAAGGACATGCCATCTAGAAGTCCCCAACCCAATCAAACGGAAGAGGAAGCCTCATCCGACAGACTCTCCGCTAAATCGGCAGCCTGGCCCAATCGGTAGGCTTACCTTCGATCCGGCAGGGGCCTCATCCCTTTGAAAATGTAGGTCCAAATTGGACCGGCAGGGCTCATCTGGCAGAGCCTAAACCGGCAGGCTTAACCCTTGTCCTCCAGTCATCACCCATGAACCGGAAGAGGCGCAAAACGACAGAAGTAGTTATGCCCATCACCCATTTGGCCCCTGCTCCTCCGTCCAACAGCATCGGTGGCAACTACCCAATACCGCAGCTGCATACCCCAAACGGCGACATTCATCAGACAGGGCTCATCTGACAGGAGGTTTGAACCGGTAGTCCTCTAGTCGACAGCCTTTGTGATACTAGCAACGCAGACCGACAGTAGCACCATACACCCATGATCCGGCAGAAGCTCCATCCGGCAGGCCCGCACCCTCTTCATACGGTAGAGTCTCCATCCGACAGATTCTTCATCCGACAACACCGTTCCTCATCCGACAGCACCGATGGGACCCACCCCATCCGACAGTGGCTCCTGTGAACCGGCAGCATCGTCCCTCATCCGGCAACACCAGTGAGCCTATAAAAAGGGCCTAAGCCCGTAACAAAAAGGGGCTTTTTTCGAAGAGAAAAAAAAGGAGAGAGAGGAGCCTTCCGGGAGAGAGGGTCCCAACACTCGTGAAACACGTAGAAGAGGAGAAGAAGAAGAGAAAGGTGAGGGCCCTAGGAATCAAGAGTGCGAGGGGAGGAGAAGCAGAGCAAAAGAAAATGGGGGGGAGATGAGTCAACACTCGCTCCCCCCTTATTTTGTTTTCTCCTCGTTTGCTTTATATATTCTTCATCAATGGTGTATTCTTTCCCATCCCCATTGCATTCTGCTTCCCTTCGTTCTAGTTTCTTTTTCTTCCTGTCATTTCTATCTTTCCCCCTTGCGTTCATCGACTATATGGATATCTGTGTTTGCCTTTCTTCTAAATATTATAGTTGTGCTTAGTCTCCCTCATGGATGCAATTTCTCTTCTCGATTCTGTTTGTGTAGCCGTGAATGAAAAGAAAAGGGATTGTTCCCTCTGTTAGCATGAGTTATACATTCTTGCATTTCATCCATGTAGACCCTATGAATATGCTCTAAAGCGAAGACTCTGGGGTTGGGGGGTCGTGTCGACACATAATCGTAGTTTTGGGCATTCCGGGCATTAGCATCTCTTCGCCTTCATGATGTTACGTCCTTTTTTTTCTTTTATCCTTGTCCATCAGACTTCAAGGGCTGGATCGAGGCTCATCTGTATCCATGGATGTGGCCTCAGAACCCTAAACCCCTTTTGAATCGTATCTATTGTTGATTCCATGTGCTTTTGCCCAGCCCCTGCAAGATTCGAACCACTCCTCAGTGTCTTCATTCGTGGTCGTATGAATGGCCCCCAACCGCTTGATCCGGCAGCACTCCTGTGCGATCCGGCAGGTTTTTTTTTTACTGATCCGACAGCCATATAAAAGGCACAACTAGCAACTCTGGGAGGTCGAATCGGCAGCCCTTCTCATGGCTGAACCGGTGATCTTGACCCTCATCCGATAGTTCCCAGCACCTGATTCGATAGTCCTCCATGGCTGACCAGGCAGGCCATACGGCAGCCCACCGCCATGCTCGATCCGACAGTCCATAGCTTGGGTTGATTCTGCGGCTTCTTTATAGCCATTTTGGCAACCACGCTGTGTGCTGTACAATAGTCCCACCGACGTGGATGTTGCCGCTTTTGTGTGCATCCCTAAGTCCCATCGGTATGGACGTTGTCATTTTTGTGCGCGTCTCTCAATTAAGGGGGCCGTCTCGAATTTTCTGGGGACGAGCTTCCGTTTATCCCCCCATACATTCCGATCTAGGGGACATGCTGCCCAATTTTCACCAAAAATTCGGACTTAGAAGAAATGACAATAAGAAATGGAGGTGATGAAAAGGGTACTAATAATAAAAAAAATGAATGATGATGAACAAATAAACAATAACGAGTGAAAGCAAACAAAATAAGAAAAATAATGCTAAGAAATGAGTATTGAAATGAAAAGTCAACATCTGGATGCTCTGTGCCATGACTCAGCGGTATATCAAATGGTGGGTTGAGGAAAGTCGGGTCATGCCCTACCAGATACTCCCACTACGCGTGAGGATATGACTCCATCTCGTGCCGCGGTCACGTTACAATATGATAATAAAAATTACACAATAAAAAAATAAAATAATGAAATAAGTTGGAATAATAATAGTAACAAAAGAAAATAATAATGATGATTACAACAACAAAACAAGGGCAATAAAAAAGGAATACAATAAATATTAATATGATAATAATTAAAAGAAAATAACAATAATGATGACAAAGAAAAGAAAACAAAAAATGAATAATAAGTAATAACAAAAATTAATAATGACAATGAAATAAATACAATAAAAAGAAATGCCATAAACATGGGTATACTAATAATAAAGAAAAGAACAAACAATAAGAAAATAATGACAACCAAGAAAAGGAAAATAACAATAAAAATAATAATAATAAAATATATAAAATGAATATAGATAAAAAAAAATCTTCAAAGCACTTAACTGGCGGCTCTCTCCTCCTCTAGACCCCGTGTGAAGGGGAACATTAACAAGGCCGTCGCAGGTCGTGCTTGGGCCTTGGGGGTCACCCCATCATGGCCATGACCTGACCTTGCTCTAGGTTGACATCCTATGAGTCTGACTCGTTCCAATTGGGGTTTAGCCCCGCTTCTCTCACATCAAACTTTCCCTACTCCTAGCAGACATTCGCTATTAAAATTCAGGTTCTTGCCTACATACGAAGTGTTTAATAAAGAAATTCGTTCACTCCTCATCAGGAGTTGTTTTCTCATCATTCGAGGTTTCTCGTCTCCTGTATTAACGTTAATTTTTGGCTTGTAGGGCCCGCAATCTCTGGTGACTAATCAAGGGTTTTCTCCCCTCTTGGGAGATGTAATTAGCGCCAATACTTATACGGTGCGGTGGACTTCTGGTCCCGACACGAACACCACATTCACCTAGTTAGTCAGGTCGAGCTCACAATAAACTTGTCACGGTAGTGACTGGCATGCCTATCAAAAAAATAATAACCCCAAGTAAAATGATAAAAATAAAAATCAAATTCCCACAGTTGCATGTGTCCATTATCGTCCCTTGAAGATTGTTCCTTTATGAGGGGGCATGCAGGCATGCGGTGCTCCCATCTTCCACATCGAAGGCACGCGCCAAGGCGCTTCCAACACTCTTCGGCCGAGTGACCGAATTTCTCACAAAATGTGCAAGCCGTCATCACTTGCTTTTCTTCTTCCTTGACCATCTTATTCCTGCCATTGCCATTCCCATTACCATTCCAGTTGCCATTGCGGGATCTCTTCTTGTTGTAACGGGGTTCGTAATCCTCCATGATGATAAACTTTTCTTCTTTTTCCTCTCGCCTATTATATTTTTGGCTTGACTTTTCATCTTTTCCCCTGAATTTCTCTACCATTTCCAAGGTCCCCTCGCATAGTTGAGCTTGATGGACCATCTTGATATAGGTCCGAATTTTTTGAGGACCGAGTTGTTTGACAAAGATGGGACGTAACCCATCCATGAAGCGATTGGCTTTGAGGAGTTCCGTAGCCACAAGGTGTGGGGCATAAGGTGCCAGGCGATAAAATTGTAGTTTATATTTCGCTACAGACATCATTCCTTGTCTTAAAGAGGCAAATTCCGTAGTCTTCCGCTTGCGTACGTGCTCCGAGAAATATTTCTCATAGAAGAGTTCGAGGAACTGCTCCCAAGTGATTTGGGCATTATGAAGATGCGCCGAGGTGGCCTTGCACCATGTACGGGCGTCCTTATTAAGCTGGGAAGTGGCCAATAGGACCTTCTCCTAGTCCAAGCATTGCATAACATTAAAGATCCAGTCCATTTCGTCAATCCAATTTTTTGCCTCGTTAGGGTTTGATGACCCTGAGAATCACGGAGGGTTCATGCTCCGAAAATTGCGATGTAAGTCACCGACGCCTGCCCACGTACCAGCCTGGGCCACGGTCTGGAGGGCCTGGGTGAGACCCGCAATAGTTTGTTGCATCACTTCCCAATTTGCGTGGTTGCCAGCCATTATGAAAATAGGGTTCCTAAGAAAATAAATAATTAGTTATTTCATTGGAATTTTGAAGATTAACCTAAAGGTTAAATTCTAAATAAACTATCTTATCCCAGGCTCTACCCAGTCTCTTCCCTAATTTATAGGTGTGGGTCTTTAAACCTTGGACTTAACCTATGACATGACATTTTCCTAGGACTTACTTAAGCTTAGGCTCTGATACCAACTTAACTGTCACGCTCCAAGATATGCAGCGAAATTAAGTCGGGAACATGAACAATTGACAATACGTCTCAAACTAGCAAGAAAATTAGAGCGCTAAACATTCACACATAAGAAGAGTGAACACAATGTAATGTACTAAAAATCCAACTTTATTAAATCGTAATAATCAAGATTTACAATGACACTTGACTTGACTCTCTATACTGTAAACTCAAGAAAAGGAAATTACATAGACACGACTCTTCATTATCATGAAAGGACTCATGACTAAGGCTTCCCTCGTGCATCATTCACTCTCAGATCCGCCACTTGAATAGTCTGAATCTGACCCACTAGAGCCTCCTGAAAAGATTGGAAAAGTAGGGAATGCGCACACTTGTCCAGTATGTATCTTTGTATCAACATGAAGGCACAATTTAAGTAATTAACACTTTTACTCTAAAAGGTAAGATAAAAGAAATATGATTAAATCATGTGACATAAAACCAAATTAACAACAAGTATCAAGACAAGTGTAGAGAGATGAGATTTATAAGAGTCAAGATCAAGCAAAAATATAATGTGGCCTTTAATGAACGAGAATGTACCAGCATGTATCGAGAATGTACTTTTCATAACCATAAAGGCTATGCACTAGAAAGTCATGTAACAAGAATGTACTAGTAAGCATGTGAATTTTATAAGATAGTCTCATGGATTTCACCCGTTTATAAAAAAAGTACTCCCGGCTCAATGCGACGCCAATGTTCATTATACCCCATGGTTTACAGTATGTTTTCGGCCATCCGCCGAGGGGGCTAGTGTGGAGCCCTTGGACACTGTCCGTGCCCGCTCTTGCATCTTTAAGTTATAAATCAAGCTACTTCCACAAGAAATATAAAGTTTGGCCAGTAATAACAAGTTCAACAATAAGTTCATGATAACAAATATGAAGATAACAACGCACCAATTATGAACATGTGAGTTCAAGGATGAATTAGTGACAAGGTCATGCTATGGGAGGAATCCGGTACCATAATGGTACATTTCCATAGTTCCATATTTCATTAATATCTGTATGAAGAAGGTGTTGGGTTCCAGATAATTAGACGATCATCTAAGAATGGAATAGACACAACCCTTTGGTCAAACCCCGGGTTGGGCACAAGATAGCAGAAGACGGTCATCTAGAGACCGCCTCTAGGAGAAGACGATCCTGTGAAGACCGCAGTTTGGCTGCGTTGACTCCAAAAGATGAGCTGGGTCGACTCAAGCAAGCTGAACGTGAAGACGGTCATGGCCTAGCCGCAACTTGAAGGTGGCGGTCTTAGGATGGCAGTAATCAAGACAGAGCGCAGAAAATGTAAAAAACTCAAGTGCTATCTAGACCATTGAGTTTTAAGGGTACAACCAGCTCGGTGTCCTAGTAGGTATCCTAGGCTCACGGAGACTTATGGAGGCCTTGAAACATGATCACCTAGTCTGGTAGAAGGAATATCCGATGGAGAGGATCTCAAGTCCAAGAGAGTGTTCCTATCAAGTGCGTGTGTAACTAATAGCATCGTACCGGGATACATGATATGTACTTAAGAAAGACATGGAGATGAGAATGATATGTTTTAAAACAACGATCAAACATCAATGTAACAAGTTCCACGAATCATGTGAAAATAACTTTAATACAAGACTATATGATTTTGGCATGAAATTGGCGTAAAATTAAAATAAGTTCCAAAACATGAGGGGGGGATAAAATCTAGTATGATTGAAACATGATATAACAAAAATCATGGTTATATTGATATAACTAGGAATAGGGCATAGTTATGTACTCTTAGCATGTATCATAAGGGCTGATCTGCATTCTGTTTAGGGTTAACAGAAAGCAGAACACGGTCCAGAGATGACCGCCGTCTTTAGAAAGTAGTCAGTTGGGAACCGCCTTATGATGGATGCGGTCTCTGATAAACTGCCTTCTGTCTGTAACAGACAGAAGGTAACATAGTGCGGGTAAGGCCTATTCTAGGGCAATAAACATATGGAAATCATAGAGGACTAAGAGATTAAGCATGCTAGAACAAAATAATTACATGGGGGTGCATGGATTTGGATAACTTTGGCAAAGGTTAATAATTTTTCCATTAGGTTGCAAGAACATGCATGCAGTGGTAACTCAAATGCACAGTCTGAGGAAAACATACAATACGAAGTGTATAGAGCATGAAATTAAGAGGAAACATAGGGCTTTTACTCCTAACACGCTGTTTAAGCCATCATGACATATTCTACCTCTGGGGTTGCTCCTAGAGTTCGAATTTCTCACTGAAAGACGGTGCTGGCTCTTGCGCATCCTGCATGGAATTGGCAACTTCCTGACCTTCTAACTCCTTAACCGCTTGACTTAATTTCATGAAATTTGGAGGGAAGTTAGAAGACATAAAGGGGAACAATTAACTCTAAAGTCTAGACATGAAATTATCTCTGCTAAGGTCCCTAAACCTCGGATCTTTGAGAGACGAACACACTTGTTCCTGTGCGTTCTGTAGAGAAACAGCTACTTCCAGATCCTCTAACTCCTCAACGGCTTGTTATCCTAACATGAAATTTAGAGGGGAGTTAGACAATACTAAAGAGAATGAAAAGTTATAAAAGACTGACATGAAATAACATCATCTTACAGTCGAACCACGTGAGCCAAAATGAGGGTTCACACAGGTCGATTCTGGGCCCTATTTATAGGGTTTGGCCTAGGGCTTAAGGATTAGATCAAATTAGAGTCCTAATTTGGAGTAGAATTGTAGCATCCGGAATTTTCTTAAAACTAATTAAGTAGCATAACGACTATTTTTCTTAATATTACATTAATTCGTGGATTAGATCAAATTTTAGGTAATTTAAAAAAAATATGAAAAAAATATTTTCATGAAGAAAGAAAGATGATTAGCAATAGTGTCAACTGGGCCAATCTCTAATAAAAATGGTATTAGACCGAATTAAGGGAATTTTAGAAAATTCGTCACTTTTATTTGGTAATCCTAGATTGATCCAATTCTTAAGCAATTGAGCCCAAACTAGGCCCAATTGATAGGTCCACCCGAGAAGCCCTTTTTGCCTTCGAAACCCTAGACTCTAGACCCTTTTTAGCGACGGCGTGGATTTGGTCAAGGACCGAAGTTCTCACCGATCTTTTCTCCTTGGACTCTCGAGGCCAATTCAATCTCTAGAAGCCTCCTTGGACGCTATTAATAGAGAGCTTCGTCGATCTAAAGACCATATTTGATCTTCCAACCGGTGGCTCGAGCTATTGTAGGCGAGCTTGGGAGAATTCGGGCGTTTGGTTGCGGCATGTTTTTAGGGTTCTGGCGATCGCATTTTTCCCTTTCTTCTTTAATTAAGGTAGGATTCTCTCATGCCAAACTTAATTAAACAATGTGAACATGTAGATCTTGTTCTTATCTTTCATTTGAATCTATTTTGCCCAATTTTAGCCATCCATATCATGCGTATTCCTGATTTTATAAATAACATGTGATATTGGTTTCTTACTTTCATCATTTCGTTGATTTATATAGACTAATCGATGTCCAATCTTTTAATTGACCATGCTATGTTGTGCGTTTTTAAGCTATCTATCCTTTGATAGTAAATCACCTAATTTTTATGCCATATCCATGTTTTAATCATGCTTTTATTGTACCGGTGTCATGTTCTCGTGACTTGGGGCTCGGGTTAGTAGAAACGGTCCTACCAGGGACCGCTAGGTTCAAAGCGGTCACGCTATAGACAGTTTCTCATCTTCAGGCGGCCCCACGACAGACTGCTTCTGGGCGACATAGTTTTAAATAAAAAGAGGTTTTACACCGGAGCTTGGCGGCCTTCCTCTTGACCGTTTATGTCATCAGGCAGTCTGTACTTGACCATTTTCATCCTTATTTTAGTAAAATGTATTGCTCGTCCCGACATGTTATGTCATGTTAAACAGCTTGTTTGTCAGGTCAATTACATGGTATGAACGCACTAAAACTAGGGTTTATGAAACATATGAATTAAGTCTAACTCTCTTCCTTATAATTGTTCTATTCATGACCATCTTTCATGTATTAAGAAATACTTGAAAAGGAAGTAGAATAATGCTCTATAATTGGACTAGTCAAAATTTCATCTGTTATGAATAAGTTCAAAATTGTTTTGAGGTCATACCACTCTGGTGGGAAGGACTAGACCGATCACACTCATTTTCTGCTTGTTTATAAGCCTCATTTCTTGAGCAATGAATGCCTCTCCATCGTATACTCCTTCCGCTGGACCAGGTATTCTTGTTTCAAGGCCTCCGTAAGACCCCGCGAGCCTGAGATTCCCACTAGGATGCCGGGCAGGTTGTACCCTCAAAGCCTATACCTATCGACTCGTGATTTCATGCTGGGTGGACCAAGTTCGTATGGCCTATCTGTCTGGGGCCAAATGCGGTCATGCTCTGGACCGCAACCCATCGCTTGCGGTCATCACCCCGACCGTTTATTTCTATCTTTGGGCTTGCTAGTCAATTCAACCTAATAAGATTTCAGGTCATTCTAACTCGATTTAAAGTTGGCTAAGGCCTCTCACTTGACCCAGGGATCGAGGACCATACCCTGGATTGGTCCAGACATGTCTCTAGTCGAGTTGGGACCTATTTCAAGTTGACCTTTAAGCCATCGTGGTCTGGCTTATTAGCGGTCTCCAGAGGACCGTTTCACCCAGTATGCGGTCCAATGATAGACCTCTAAGCTCTCTGGCTTGACTTGTTGGATCAAGCGTGGGCTTGCTAGTAGCGGCCCTGTATCCGATCGCCAGTTTCCCCTTGAGGTTCCTATTTGAGCGCAGGCAGTTCCTGACCTAATTTTCATCATGTTTTTATGATAAAGCTAATTGATTGTGGTGACCTCCAAGGCTACATTTCAGGCATATCATTTATTGATTTGGGCTATCGAGCCTATTCCATCTCTTTCCTCCAAAATTATTGGGAATAATCATGATCTTAGAAATTAGAATTCATGAGCTTAACCTTGAAAATTCGTGGCTGAATTGTTTGAATGTCTAGACATTACTTGGGATCGTTGATCCACTAAATCAGTGCCAAGGCATCATTAATGGTCCAGTCTGGTCCTAGGAGGAGCTCCCGAAAGTACTAGTGCCCCGGGGAGTTTGTAATGACTAGGTGTGGCATTGCACCGAGTACATGTTAAATGGGTCGTCTATGACACTCATTGATGTTCATTCTTACTTGGAAAACTCTTGATCATGACTTGTTGTACTTGCGTGCTTGACGGCCAATCACTTGAATGGTTACGTGATCCCTACTTGTTATCTCTGCAATTCATTCCTGAGTTATCATGTTCATATTTATTTCGGTTATGATCATTTCATTGCACAAGTTTGATTGGTTAATTACTTAAACTATGCCTGATGATAGAGTGTAATTCCTATTGAGCTCTCACTCACTCAGTTTCCTCCACCTTTTTCAGGTAGCTCGGATGAGGAGACTCAAACTGATGGGCCCGGGCAAGAGTGATGGCAGGAGCGAGCTAGTTAGCGCCGGTCGTGTTCTTCTTTAGAGTCGTTGTAGTTACTTCAGTAGTGAAAGTCTTGAGTCATAGTAGGACTTATGTTCTTGTTCTCTTTTTCGTAGTGTCTGTTGATGTAAGTGTTAGTAAAGTCCACAAGATGTCAGTTGTAATAAGTAAACTTCATCTTTATTATCAATAAAGTTTTTATTATTTGCATTTTAATTATTGACCTTGGCATATGGTCTCTTGTGGCAATGAATGCTCTGATTGACATGAATGTTATAACTGCTGCGTTCCGATTTTTCCGCATCAGGGTGTGATAGTTTTTGTGGTATCAGAGCCTAGGTTTTCTTTAGACCCTAGGTTTCAAGAAGTGTCATCGAACCCGTAACATTGGTAATGTCAAGTATCCGACCTAGTGAGATGGGGTAGAGACTCGGGTTAAGTTAATTAACCAACTCTAAGAAAATGAATCCGGTAGAACGTTCTTAATTAATTCTCTTTACACTGTAGGAATTTCTCACGATGGCAGTTGAGCGCGCAGTGGCAAGACATGCAATGCAGGGTTCAGGGCCTGACCCAGGCCTTACAGCCGGTGGCGCAAGGAGGCACACATCATGGAGTCGGTGATCTCCACCAGAACTTTCACGGCTTGAATCCCCCGCATTTTGGCGGTACCGCAGACCCTAATGAGGCAGAGCACTGGCTGAAGGAGATGGAGCGTATCTTCAGAGTTATGCAATGTGGTGACCAAGACCGAGTCCTCTTGGCAACTTTTCAGCTGGAGCGCGATGCACGAGCTTGGTGGGAAGTTGTGGAAGCCACGCTTGGTAATAGGCAGGCGACGTGGGATGAATTTAAGGAGCATTTTAACAGCAAATATTTCTCAAATCGTTTGCAGGAAAAGAAGGCGACGGAGTTTGCTTCGCTGAAACAAAGGGATTTATCTGTTGCTGAGTACGAGGCGCAGTTCGCCAGATTATCCCTCTATGCGCAATACTTGGTATCTACGTAGAAGATGAAGGCCAAACGATTTTTGAATGGATTGAAGCTTCAATATATTAACCAATTGGCACCTTTGGAGATCCACACTTATGCTGAGATTGTGAGAAAGGCCCAAGTTCTCGAAGATACGATGGAGATGACGGACCGGATAAGAGGTCGAGACAAGAAGAGGGAGCAGGCTTCCAGCTCCGGGAATTTTAAACCCACCAATGGCAAGAAGAGGTCCAATAGCGGGCCGAGTTATTCAAAAGACAAGAAACCCAAGGAAGGTGATAAGAGGGCAGGATAGACTGCTCCATCCAAAGCAGTATGCAGGTACTGTGACCGCCCGGGTCACAAGATCGAAGAATGTTGGCGCAAGCTAGGCGCTTGTTTGAGATGTGGTAGCAAGGACCATCAAATCCTTGAGTGTCCCCTCATTAATGAGCAGGCGACATCTGACAAGCCGCAAGGGAGTCAGAGGCGGCAAGGAAAGCTTCAAGCCCTCCAAGATGTAGAGACCGAAACCGAGGCTACCGAGGAAGGATGTATTGTCGAAGGTACCCTTACTATTCTTTCCAAGCCAACATTTGTACTTTTTGACATGGGAGCTACTCATTCTTTTATATCTCAGAAATTTGCTAAGACTTTATCTGTGAAATTGGTATTATTGGATTCTCATCTTGTGATATCAACCCCTATTGGTTCGGGGTCAGAAATTAATATTATTACCCCTCTAGTGATGTAGCAACCCTGATAAAATATTAATAACAATAAAGATTTTAAAATAAATCAAATAAATAGATAAATAAAACAATATAAAATAACACCTCGGATAAAGGCGCTATTCAAATTAGAAACGCCTCTATATAAGGCGTTATTCAATAAGTGACGCCCTCACCACACGGCGTCAAATTCTAACGTCAAAAAGGGTAAGGCCAAGAAACGCCCCTATCTTGGGCGTGTTTTAGAAACATGAAACGCCCTTCTTCAAGGCGCTTCTTAAGACACGACCTGCACAAGGTCGTCAATTAAAGAATCGATGACCTGACCAAAGGCGTTAATTCCATTTGGGAACCGTTCGACCCAGAGCTTATCCAGGGAAAGATTAACCTAATCTAGTAAGTGTCTATTACAGTAAGGACTCTATTAGGGATATGTTACCCTCAATCAAACACTACTTTTGTTAGGACTCCAAAATCCTATAAATAGTCTTGATCGAACAAACCCTAAACCTATTTGACCAGTCGCCTGCTACGGTAAGTTGAAGAACAGTGAGTTTTTCTGATAGTTCTCTTCCACGATGCATGAAGAATATTGATTATTCTTCTCCTCCTATTAACAGGTTAAGAGGCTCTACGTTTTGAGGAACAAGAGTTCTTCATCCGTGTGTAAGTACCCCTTCCTCTACCTACAGTCCAGGGATTTCAAGAAAACTAATATCTTCAACCTATCCTCTGTAGGGTTCATCCACCTTGCTGCTGTTACGATTATTTAGTTTGAAGTTGAGGCTTCGGAGGCTAGGCTTCTCAAGTTCTTCACGTTCCATCTTGTTCTTCTCATCAAAGCCCTTCACCGGTCATATCCAAATCAACCATTAAAGGTAGGTTTTCTCAAGTTATTGTAGCCCAAATGAAAATAACGCAAGATATATGTATAAACATGGCATGCATACAGTTTTATTTTCGTTTCTGGAATATTATTGAAAGAAACGCCCCTGTCAAGGGCGCTAATTTACAAGAAACGACCCTGTCCAGGTCGTCAATTTCATATTTGACGCCCTGCACGCAGACGTTACTTTCATGAAAATCGCATGTAATTAATAATTGATCCTGTTTAAAAATTCATTAAATATGAGATATCGATTCTAATATCTTGCATGACTCTACCTATGAAATTCTGCTAATTTTCCTGTCATGACCATGTATCATGTCTCTTGAAATTTTATTCCTGAATTCCTTGAATTCACGACCTAGACTAGGTCGTTTGCCATATGTTAACGCCCCCGATCAGGGCATGAATCTGAAAGGTAACGCCCCTTCCTAGGGCGTTTATCAGTTAAAATCCTGAAATTTATCTATTCTGAAAAATAGAATTAAATAGTAACGCCCCTGCCCAGGGCGCGTTTTTGATAATTCCTGAAATTTATTTTATCCTGTCCAAAATTATAAATAGTAAGACGCCTTCTGGTATAGTCGTCAAATCATGAAGAAACGCCCCTTCCCAGGGCTCTTTTTAGATAAATTACTGAATTATTGAAAATTCTGCAAAATGGAAACATATGTAAACGCCCTTCTGTTAGGCGTTATATACTTGATAAACGACTTGGCATAAGTCGTTATTTTACTGTAAAAATGATTTTTATCCTGATTCTGTTAACCGATGGTTTCATATTATATAATATATATATCGGCACTATTCTCCACTCCGTGAGTATAGTCCCACTTTTCACGTTGTTTCATCGATCACACTCAACTCTCATTGACATACAAGCTCTCCATTGGACATTCCGTTCCTTTGGACTAGCGAGTTAGTCATAGAGACCTCCGTAAGACTCCTCGTAGCCTTGGATTCCCTCAAGGCCGACTGAGCTGGTTGTACCCTAAAAACCTATTACACAATTAATGCCATGTCAATCTAAAGAAACATGGTATACCAGCCCTTATGATTATACAAAGAGTATATCATAAGAAATTCCTTAATGGGATGATGATATCATGCCATATCATGCCATTCTTGTGAACCTCAATTCTATGATAAGAAAGAGGGTATCTTACCTTTGATATACTGTTCTTGTGGACCTCAATTCTATATAAAGAATGTCCATATTGATTTGTCATGGTACCCAAGTTAAAGGAACCATATTCTACCTAGTTTTATCGATATCGTGATTATACCGTTATTATCACCATTCTATGTCCTTTGTCATATTTTGGACTCTATTCTATCAAAGTTGTCATACGTGTCTACCAGCTTGACTATTGAAATTCTATGTTGGCTATAAAACAAGAGTGGATGTCAAAACACATGATAAATGCCTGCGCATATAGGGCCCGATCTGGTCCTGGGAGGAGCACCCAAAAGTACTTGTGCCCATGGGAGTTAAAATGATAAGGTATCTGGCATTATACCGAGTACTTGACTTGCTTGATTGGACATTCCACACACATCTTGTACTTGAATCGTACTTGGCTTGACATGAAATGTGTGGCCCGAAAAAGGGTAACTTACTTGCTTGATACATGATAGCCAAAGTTCTTGACATTGCTTGTTAAACGTACTTGCTTGAATATCTTGAATAAACTTGTTATCTTGTTGAAAGTTCATGATTAAGTTCATGTTATTTCTTTGATATTACATTCTCTCTATCTTGTCGTTTTATGCGATCATGCATAACTTTATTGCAATCATGAAAGATGTAATTACTTAAACCCCTTGCTAATGCTTGAGATATAATTTCCTACTGAGCGTTAGCTCATTCCGTTTGTCCCTTTGTACTTTTCAGGTAAATCCGACGATGACGGAAGTCAATCAGATGGGAATATTCAAGAGTGAAAGTGATAGAGCTGCTCAAGTGTCGTCTAGTTGTTTCTATAGTTTTCTTGAGTCAACTATGTACTTTTCTTTTTATTAAACAGAGTATTGGATTTGTAATAGTCTATTATAAAGGAATAAAGGATTGGGTTATCTTGCTATTTTGCGCATCTCTGTCTTTGTGTCGAATACACGACCACTCTGATTGACATGATTGATATAGACACGTCGCGCACCTCCGGGTATTTTCCGCGCTCGGGGCGTGACAGTCTTTGTGGTATCAGAGCCTAAGGTATTCAATTCCTAGGAAAAACCCAAGTCCAATGATAAGTTTGGACCTTTCAACCAGTGAGATTGGGTAGAACCAAGGGTTGAGAGTCAATAAGTCTTTTAATAAGATCACAGTGATATAATACTAACGTAGCTATTGTAATTGTAGGATAATGGCTGCCGAACGTGCTCAATGGCGCAACATGCAGCGTACCCTCCAAGGGATGACTCAAGTGCTACAACATGTAGCACAAGGTGGTGCTCCACGAGCTGGAAGCTTACACCAAGCATTTAAGAACATGAATCCCCCGAAGTTCATGGGATCGACCGATCCGGACGATGCCGAGCATTGGGTTCGGGAAACCGAACGCATATTCCGTGTCATGCAATGCACGGATCAGGACAAAGTTCTATTAGCTACTTTCCAGTTAGAAAAGGATGCTAGATGCTGGTGGGAGTCTATTGAAGCAACCATCGATTCTAATCAAGTTACATGGGAAGAATTTGTAGAATATTTCAATGCTAAATATTTCTCGGATCGAGTCCAAGAGAAGAAGGCCGCCGAATTTGCCGCGTTAAAACAAAGATCTTTATCGGTTGCTGATTATGAGGCACAGTTCTCAAGATTGTCTAGATATGCTAAGCATCTGATTAGCACGGAGAAGATGAAAGCCCGTAGATTTCTTAATGGGCTTAGGCCCCACTACATTACTCAACTGGCGCCTATGGACATCCAAGTTTATTCCGAAATAGTGCGCCGAGCTCAATTACTTGAAGATGCCACGGAACTATCTGATAGGATCCGTGGGAAAGATAAGAAGGAGCAAGTCACAAGTTCGGGTTCTTTCAAACCCAACTTTAAGAAGAGGCCCAATAATGGAGGTTCATCCTCTCAAGATTTCAAGTTCAAAAAGACCAAGCCTTTATCTATCACAACTACCCCTTCTAATACAATATGCAAGCATTGTGACAAGGCTGGTCACAAGACCGAAGAATGCTGGAGGAAATTAGGAGCTTGTCTCCGTTGTGGGAGTCGCGAACATCGGATTCCCGATTGTCCATTAATGAATGACCAAGCCGGTGACGGTAAACGCCCGGTGACGAAGAATGCTCGTCTTCATGCAATCCAGGAGACCGAACCTGAAGAAGAAGGCGGATTAGTGGAAGGTACATTGAAAATTTGTTCCAAAAGTGCTTATGTCTTATTTGATATGGGTGCATCGCATTCCTTTATTTCTAAGAAGTTTGTCGACCCGTTACCGTTAGAACCAGAATGGATAAAAATAGTTCTAACTACTCCTCTGGGAAGTGAAAATGATATTACTCATCACTATCAAAACTGTGAGGTAATGGTTCAAGGTAGGAATTTACCTATAGATCTCATATCCCTCGATCTAAAGGAGTATGATGTTATACTGGGAGCGGACTGGTTATCCAAATACCATGCAACGGTTGATTGCCGCAATAGCCAAATTACTTTCAAAGATTTTCCAGAATTAGTCTTTACTCGCCCCAAGAGTCGGAGCAAATCCCCTCTTATTTCGGCTCTTCGAGCAAGCAAGCTCGTCAGGAAAGGATGTGTATCCTTCCTTGCATTTGTCACAGTTAAGGAAACAAAGGACACTAAGATAGAAGACATTCAGGTAGTGCAAGAATTTCTAGACGTATTTCCGGAAGATTTGCCGGGATTACCCCCTCAAAGAGAAGTGGCCTTCACCATTGACTTAGTCCCTGGTGTTGGTCCAGTTTCAAAGGCACCCTATAGAATGTCCCCTGCGGAACTCAAAGAATTGAAGGAGCAGTTGATGTAACTGATTCGAAAAGGGTTTATTAGACCAAGTACTTCCCCGTGGGGAGCACCGATCTTATTTGTAAAGAAGAAGGATGGATCCATGAGATTGTGCATCGACTATCGACAGTTGAATCATCTTACTATCAAAAACAAGTATCCACTGCCGAGAATTGATGAGTTATTTGATCAAATTTCCGGATCCAAATATTTTTCCAAGATTGATCTCAGGTCGGGATATCATCCGTTAAGAATCAAGGATGATGACATTCATAAGACTGCGTTCAGAAGCAGGTATGGCCACTATGAATTTGTTGTTATGCCTTTTGGACTAACCAATGCCCTTGCTGCCTTCATGCAGTTAATGAATAGCATATTCAGGCCTTACTTGGATCAATTCATAGTAGTCTTCATTGATGATATATTGATATATTCCAAGACTAAGGAAGAACATGAAGAGCATTTAAGGATCGCATTGCAAGTATTGAGGGAAAATCAATTATATGCAAAGCTCAGCAAATGTGAATTCTGGCTTGAAGAAGTGACTTTCCTCAGATATGTGATATCCAAGGATGGTCTATCTGTTGATCCATCAAAGGTAGAAGCTGTAAGAAACTGGGAAAAACCAACTAATGCAAGTGAGATCAGAAGTTTCTTAGGTCTTGCAGGCTATTATCGGCGATTCATCAAAGATTTCTCTAAGATCGCCGTACCACTTACAAGATTAACTCGCAAGGAGATCCGATATGAATGGAGTGAGGAATGTGAAAGAAGTTTCCAAACTCTCAAGGATCATCTCACTACAGCTCCGGTGTTAGCTCTACCAATAGAAGGAGAGAAATTCGAGGTTTACACAGACGCTTCTGGCATTGGCCTTGGATGTGTCCTATTGCAACAAGGAAAGGTCATAGCATATTCTTCACGTCAACTGAAGAAGCATGAGGAGAATTACCTCGTCCATGACTTAGAACTGGCCGCGGTGGTATTTGCCCTAAAGATATGGAGACACTACTTATATGGAGTGCAGTTTACTGTATACTCCGATCACAAGAGTCTCAAATATCTATTCTCACAAAAGGAGCTAAACATGAGACAAAGACGCTGGCTAGAATATCTCAAGGACTTCGACTTCAATATACAATACCATCCCGGAAAGGGTAATTATGTTGCTGATGCCCTTAGTCGAAAGCCGAGAGCAATGATAGCCAATTATGTGATACAAGAATGGAGGTTGCTAGAACAATTCTCCGAGCTCAATATAAGCTTGGACAAGGAAGCCAAATTTATCACATTATCTCATGTAAGCATACAGTCGGATTTATTATCTGAGATACAAGCACTTCAGGATGATGATCCTATATTAGTGGAAATCAAAGGCAGATTAGAAGGACAATCTGATTTTCAACTAACTTCTGATGGAAGATTACTATTCAAAGGTAGAACTTGTATACCCGACTGTCCAGAATTAAAGAAGAAGATCTTAGATGAAGCTCACCGATCAAAGTACACTATTCATCCAGGATCAACCAAAATGTATCAAGATGTAAAGAGGATCTTTTGGTGGCCCAACATGAAAAGAGAAATAGCGGACTATGTATCACGCTGTCTCACATGCCAATAGGTCAAGGCGGAACACCAAAAGTCTGCTGGAAAACTACATCCTCTAGATATTCCTAAATGGAAGTGGGAGGATATTGGTATGGATTTCATCATGGGTCTATCTAAATCCAAAGGAGGACATGATGGAATATGGGTTATCATTGACCGTTTAACTAAATCGGCGCATTTCTTGCCAATAAAGAGTCGATGGTCAATTGATGTCTTAGCTGCATTATATATCAAGGAAATAGTCAGGTTACATGGAATTCCTGTCTCAATCGTGTCTGATAGAGATCCCCGTTTCACTTCTCATTTTTGGAAGGGATTACAACATTCGTTGGGGACAAGACTAATTTTAGTACAGCTTTTCATCCTCAAACGGATGGTCAGACCGAGAGAACTAACCAAGTTGTTGAGGATATGCTAAGAGCTTGCATCATTGACTTTGGTGGAAGCTGGCATGAACATTTGCCACTAGTGAAATTTGCATATAATAATAGCTACCAAGCTAGTATCCAAATGGCACCTTTCGAAGCTTTATATGGAAGGAGTTGCCGATCACCCTTATGCTGGAACGAAGTTGGAGAGAAACAACTGTTAGGTCCAGACATGGTAAGGGATACAACTGAAAAGATACAAGTAATCAGAGAAAGATTGCAAGTTGCTCAGACAAGGCAAAAGGCTTATGCTGACACAAGAAGGAGAGATCTTGAATTCTAAATCGGAGATCATGTATTTCTCAAGATATCACCTGGACGTGGCATACGAAGATTTGGTGTTAAGGGCAAGCTTACGCCAAGATTCATCGGACCATTCGAGGTACTCGAAAGAGTTGGCGAGGTTGCTTATCGCATCGCATTGCCTCCTCAATTGTCCGAGGTACATAATGTATTTCATATATCTATGTTGAAGAAGTATGTGCACGATCCATCGCATATTATTGAACATGGAGATCTGGTGATCCAGAAAGATCTCACATATGAACAGAAGCCTATGAAGATCTTAGATCGTGAAATACGAGCTCTAAGGAATAAGGTTATTCCCATGCTCAAGGTGCAATGGAATAAGAATACTGAACACGAAGCCACATGGGAGATCGAGGAATCTATGAAGAAACGATTTCCCGAGTTATTCTAAGAGGTATATGATCTACACTCTCCACGTATATACGTATTATGCAATTGAATTTGGGGACCAAATTCTTTTAAGTGGGGGAGGGTGTAGCAACCCTGATAAAATATTAATAACAATAAAGATTTTAAAATAAATCAAATAAATAGATAAATAAAACAATATAAAATAACGCCTCGGATAAAGGCGCTATTCAAATTAGAAACGCCTCTATATAAGGCGTTATTCAATAAGTGACGCCCTCACCACACGGCGTCAAATTCTAACGTTAAAAAGGGTAAGGCCAAGAAACGCCCCTATCTTGGGCGTGTTTTAGAAACATGAAACGCCCTTCCTCAAGGCGCTTCTTAAGACACGACCTGCACAAGGTCGTCAATTAAAGAATCGACGACCTGACCAAAGGCGTTAATTCCATTTGGGAACCGTTCGACCCAGAGCTTATCCAGGGAAAGATTAACCTAATCTAGTAAGTGTCTATTACAGTAAGGACTCTATTAGGGATATGTTACCCTCAATCAAACACTACTTTTGTTAGGACTCCAAAATCCTATAAATAGTCTTGATCGAACAAACCCTAAACCTATTTGACCAGTCGCCTGCTACGGTAAGTTGAAGAACAGTGAGTTTTGTTGATAGTTCTCTTCCATGATGCATGAAGAATATTGATTATTCTTATCCTCCTATTAACAGGTTAAGAGGCTCTACGTTTTAAGGAACAAGAGTTCTTCATCCGTGTGTAAGTACCCCTTCCTCTACCTATAGTACAGGGATTTCAAGAAAACTAATATCTTCAACCTATCCTCTGTAGGGTTCATCCACCTTGCTGCTGTTACGATTATTTAGTTTGAAGTTGAGGCTTCGGAGGCTAGGCTTCTCAAGTTCTTCACGTTCCATCTTGTTCTTCTCATCAAAGCCCTTCACCGGTCATATCCAAATCAACCATTAAAGGTAGGTTTTCTCAAGTTATTGTAGCCCAAATGAAAATAACGCAAGATATATGTATAAGCATGGCATGCATACAGTTTTATTTTCATTTCTGGAATATTATTGAAAGAAACGCCCCTGTCAAGGGCGCTAATTTACAAGAAACGACCATGTCCAGGTCGTCAATTTCATATTTGACGCCCTGCACGCAGGCGTTACTTTCATGAAAATCGCATGTAATTAATAATTGATCCTGTTTAAAAATTCATTAAATATGAGATATCGATTCTAATATCTTGCATGACTCTACCTATGAAATTCTGTTAATTTTCCTGTCATGACCATGTATCATGTCTCTTGAAATTTTATTCCTGAATTCCTTGAATTCATGACCTAGACTAGGTCGTTTGCCATATGTTAACGCCCCCGATCAGGGCGTGAATTTGAAAGGTAACGCCCCTTCCTAGGGCGTTTATCAGTTAAAATCCTGAAATTTATCTATTCTGAAAAATAGAATTAAATAGTAACGCCCCTGCCTAGGGCGCGTTTTTGATAATTCCTGAAATTTATTTTATCCTGTCCAAAATTATAAATAGTAAGACGCCTTATGGTATAGTCGTCAAATCATGAAGAAACGCCCCTTCCCAGGGTGCTTTTTAGATAAATTACTGAATTATTGAAAATTCTGCAAAATGGAAACATATGTAAACGCCCTTCTGTTAGGCGTTATTTACTTGATAAACGACTTGGCATAAGTCGTTATTTTACTGTAAAAATGATTTTTATCCTGATTCTGTTAACCGATGGTTTCATATTATATAATATATATATCGGCACTACTCTCCACTCCGTGAGTATAGTCCCACTTTTCACGTTGTTTCATCGATCACACTCAACTCTCATTGACATACAAGCTCTCCATTGGACATTCCGTTCCTTTGGACTAGCGAGTTAGTCATAGAGACCTCCGTAAGACTCCTCGTAGCCTTGGATTCCCTCAAGACCGACTGAGCTGGTTGTACCCTAAAAACCTATTACACAATTAATGCTATGTCAATCTAAAGAAACATGGTATACCAGCCCTTATGATTATACAAAGAGTATATCATAAGAAATTCCTTAATGGGATGATGATATCATGCCATATCATGCCATTCTTGTGAACCTCAATTCTATGATAAGAAAGAGGGTATCTTACCTTTGATATACTGTTCTTGTGGACCTCAATTCTATATAAAGAATGTCCATATTGATTTGTCATGGTTCCCAAGTTAAAGGAACCATATTCTACCTAGTTTTATCGATATCGTGATTATACCGTTATTATCACCATTCTATGTCCTTTGTCATATTTTGGACTCTATTCTATCAAAGTTGTCATACTTGTCTACCAGCTTGACTATTGAAATTCTATGTTGGCTATAAAACAAGAGTGGATGTCAAAACACATGATAAATGCCTGCGCATATAGGGCCCGATCTGGTCCTGGGAGGAGCACCCGAAAGTACTTGTGCCCATAGGAGTTAAAATGATAAGGTATCTGGCATTATACCGAGTACTTGACTTGCTTGATTGGACATTCCACACACATCTTGTACTTGAATCGTACTTGGCTTGACATGAAATGCGTGGCCCGAAAAAGGGTAACTTACTTGCTTGATACATGATAGCCAAAGTTCTTGACATGGCTTGTTAAACGTACTTGCTTGAATATCTTGAATAAACTTGTTATCTTGTTGAAAGTTCATGATTAAGTTCATCTTATTTCTTTGATATTACATTCTCTCTATCTTGTCGTTTTATGCGAGCATGCATAACTTTATTGCAATCATGAAAGATGTAATTACTTAAACCCCTTGCTAATGCTTGAGATATAATTTCCTACTGAGCGTTAGCTCATTCCGTTTGTCCCTTTGTACTTTTCAGGTAAATCCGACGACGACGGAAGTCAATCAGATGGGAATATTCAAGAGTGAAAGTGATAGAGCTGCTCAAGTGTCATCTAGTTGTTTCTATAGTTTTCTTGAGTCAACTATGTACTTTTCTTTTTATTAAACAGAGTATTGGATTTGTAATAGTCTATTATAAAGGAATAAAGGATTGGGTTATCTTGCTATTTTGCGCATCTCTGTCTTTGTGTCGAATACACGACCACTCTGATTCACATGATTGATATAGACACGTCGCGCACCTCCGGGTATTTTCCGCGCTCGGGGCGTGACAAGTGAAGTTTTGATTAATGATTGCAACTTATCTGTTGATTTGGTATGCATAAAGATGAAAGATTATGATGTGATTCTAGGAGCAGATTGGTTAGCTAGACATGGAGCTAGTGTTCATTGTAAATCAGGAGTAGTGTCTTTCCCTGGACGCCCTGAGCTTTTCTTTTCTGGCTCTAGGCAATCTAAGTCTGTGCCACTTATTTCGGCACTTCGAGCGAACAAGTTATTAAGGAGAGGGTGTCAGGCATTTTTGGCCTTGGTCTCTTTGACCGATAAGAAGGACGTGGAGTTGAAGGACATCTAGGTTGTCTGAAATTTTTCGGAGGTGTTTCCTCAGGATTTGCCAAGTCTTCCCCCTGAGAGGGAGGTGATTTTATCTATTGATTTAATTCCTGGCATTTCACCTGCTTCTAAAGCTCTGTATCGTATGTCCCCTGCTGAGTTAAAGGAATTGAAGGAGCAGTTGTTGGAGTTACTAGAAAAAGGGTTTATTCATCCAAGTACATCCCCGTTGGGTGCCCCTGTGCTTTTCGTAAGGAAGAAGGATGGTTCGTTGAGACTATGTATTGATTATCGCCAGATGAACTAGCTCACCGTTAACAACAAGTACCTGTTGCCGAGGATCGATGAGCTGTTTGATCAGATATTTGGAGGCCAGTATTTCTCAAAAATCGATCTCAAATCGGGGTATCACCAGTTGAGGATAAAGGATGATGATATTTATAAGACGGCGTTCCATAGCAGGTATGGGCATTTTGAATTTGTTGTAATGCCGTTTGGACTAACAAATGCTCCTGCAGCTTTCATGCAGCTAATGAACAACGTGTTCCGACCCAACTTAGATCAATGGGTTATGGTATTTATTGATGATATTCTTATATACTCCAAGAGCAAGGAGGAGTATGAGGAGCACTTGAAGATGGCGTTGCAGATACTAAGGGATCATCAGTTATACGCCAAGTTCAGTAAGTGTGAGTTTTGGCTGTAAGAAGTGTCTTTTTTGGGGCATATTATTTCCAAAGATGGAATTTTGGTAGACCCTTCTAAAGTGGAGGCAGTACGTAACTAGGAAAGGCCTGTAAATGCAACTGAGATCAGGAGTTTCATAGGCCTAGCAGGTTACTATTGGAGGTTCATTAAGGATTTCTCCAAGATTGCATTACCCTTGACTAGATTAACTCGTAAGGAGAATCGATTCGAGTGGTCAGAAGATTGTGAGAAAAGTTTTCAAACCTTGAAGGAGTGCTTGACCGCTACCCCAGTGTTGGCCTTGCCATCCGGAGAAGGAGGTTTTGAAGTATATACTGATGCTTCAGGAATCGGCTTAGGTTGTGTGTTGATGCAGCAAGGGAAAGTGATAGCTTATTCTTCCAGGCAGCTGAGGAAGCACGAAGAGAATTACCCTGTTCACGACCTGGAGTTAGCAGCACTTGTATTTTCTCTGAAGATTTTGAGACATTACCTATATGGGGAAACGTTCACCATGTACTCTGATCATAAGAGCCTGAAATATTTATTTTCCTAGAAGGAGCTGAATATGAGGCAGAGAAGGTGGCTCGAGTACTTAAAGGATTTCGACTTTTCTATTGAGTATCATCTTGGAAAGGGGAATGTTGTGGCAGATGCTTTGAGTAGGAAGCCAATGGCTAGATTAGCAAGTTTGATGCTTCAGGAATGGAAGTTGTTAGAGCAGTTTGGAAGCTTAGATCTTAATGTCGTAGAGAAGGAAGATCAGGTTATGATTGCTCATGTCCAGCTTCATTCAGAGTTGCTGGCAGAGATTAAGCAACTGCAAGATAATGACCCATTGCTAGTGGAAATTAAAGAACAAATGGCTAGTCGACCAGATTTTATGTTGGCCGATGATGGTAGATTATTGTTCCGGGGTAGAACTTGTGTCCCTGATTCTGCGGAGGTGAAGAAAAAGATTCTTGAGGAAGCCCAAAGGTCCAAGTACACCATTCATCCAAGAGCTACAAAGATGTATCGAGATTTGAAGAGGACCTTTTTGTGGCCGAACATGAAAAGGGAAGTGGCTGAATTTGTAAGCAGATGTTTAGTATGTCAGCAAGTCAAGGCTGAACATTTTAGGCATGCTGGAAAGTTAAAACCTCTTGAAATACCACAACGGAAGTGGTAGAGTGTCGGCATGGATTTTATCATGGGCTTACCTAGAACTCGTAACAGTTTTGATGCAATTTGGGTTATTGTTGATCGTTTGACTAAGTCCGCACACTTTTCACGTATTAAATCTAAGTGGACTGTAGATATTTTGGCTGCCCTGTACATGAAGGAAATAGTGAGGTTGCACGGAGTCCTTGTATCCATTATATCTGACAGAGATCCTAGGTTTACCTCTCATTTTTGGAAAGGTCTGCAAGCATCTTTGGGAACTCGTTTGAACTTCGGTACTGCATTTCACCCTCAGACTGATGGGCAGACTGAGAGGACTAATCAGATTGTTGAAGACATGCTGAGGGCCTACATGATTGATTTTGGAGGTAGTTTGCATGAACATTTACCTTCGATCGAATTTGCCTACAACAACAGTTACTAGTCCATCATTCAGATGGCACCATTCGAGGCTTTGTATGGCAGAAGCTGTAGATCCCCTCTTTGTTGGGAAGGGATCGGTGAGAAGCAATGGCTCGGACTAGATCATGTTTCAGAGTCATCCAAGAATATTCAAGTCATTAGGAATCGTTTGAAGATTGCTCAGTCCAGGCAGAAGAGCTATGCTGATAACAGAAGAAGGGATTTTGAGTTTCAGGTCGGTGAGCATGTGATACTGAAAGTCTCACCTTCCAGACGAATTAGAAGATTTGGAATCCGAGGCAAGTTGAGCCCGAGGTTTGTTGGCCCGTTCGAAATCTTGGAGAGGGTAGGCAAAGTTGCCTATAGATTGGCATTACCACCACAGTTATCAGGCATTAATAATGTCTTCCACGTATCTATGTTACAGAAGTATGTATACGACCCTTCGCATATCATCCAACATACAGACTTGGAACTGAAGGAAGATTTATCCTACAAAGAGAAGCCTGTAAAGATTTTGGACTACAAATAGCAGCAACTCAGGAACCGATCCATTCTGATGGTCAAGATCCAGTGGAGTCGGCGCGGAATTGAAGAAGCCACGTGGGAATCCGAAGAAGCGATTAGAAAGTTGTATCCCGATTTGTTCTAAGGTTGGTATTCGTTAAGCAAATTCAATGAATTTGGAGGACCAAATTTTTTAAGTGGGGGAGGGTGTAGCACCCGGAATTTTCTTAACACTAATTAAGTAGCATAACGACTATTTTTCTTAATATTATATTAATTTGTGGAGTAGATCGAATTTTAGGTAATTTATAAAAAATTATTTTCGTGAAGAAAACAAGATGATTAGCAATAGTGTCAACTGGGCCAATCTCTAATAAAAATGGTATTAGGCCGAATTAAGGGAATTTTAGCAAATTCATCACTTTTATTGGGTAATCCTAGATTGATCCAATTCTCATCCAATTCTTGAGCAATCGAGCCCAAACCAAGCCCATTGATAGGTCCACCCGAGAAGCCCTTTTTGCCTTCGAAAGCCTAGACTCTAGATCCTTCTTAGCCGCGGCGGGGATGTGGATTTGGTCAAGGATCGAAGTTCTCGCCGATCTTTTCTCCTTGGACTCTCGAGTCCAATTCAATCTCTAGAAGCCTCCTTGGACGCTATTAATATAGGGCTTCGTCGACCTAAAGATCCTATTTGATCTTCCAACTGGTGGCTCGAGCTATTGTAGGCGAGCTTGGGAGAATTCGGGCGTTTGGTGGCGGCGTGTTTTTAGGGTTCTGGCGAGCGCCTTTTCCCCTTTCTACTTTAATTAAGATAGGATTCTCTCAGGCCCAACTTAATTAAACAATGTGAACATGTAGATCTTGTTCTTATCGTTCATTTGAATCTATTTTGCCCAATTTTAGCCATCTATATCATGCGTATTCCTGATTTTTTAAAGAATAGGTGATTAGGGTTTCTTACTTTCATCATTTCCGTGGATTTATATAGACTAATCGAAGTCCGATCTTTTAATTGACCATGCTATCTGTTGACACCTGTTTTTTATCTATGAGTTAGGTCATTCCTCTTACCATCTTTTTTGATGTCTCGAGTTGTCCATTACTCATTGGGCTATTTCCAGGCACGTCTTTGGGCTTATTTTTTGGGTATCTCCTTCCCTAGCTAGGTTTGCCCTCGAATCGGGCTTAATGGGCCTTGATTTCGCTCGATTTTGTGGTAAATGGGCTCATTTATCTCATTTCATTAATTTCAAACATCCAGGCTGTACGCGGTCTAGCGATTGGATGTTCGGTGATTGGGCGGTCAGTTTGGAACCGTTTACAAACTCAGAACGATTTATTGGATATTTATTTAATTTTTTGAATTTCCACTGACGAGCCTTTGCATGGTCTTAGTTTAGCTGTTTACTCCAATTGAACGGTGTGGCATTAGACTGTTCAGCTTCCAGAGTGCTCAGCTGATAGATTTTTCAGATAATTATCTATTTATCCTATCTTTCTGGATTTATCACCGACACGTTTTACACGGTCTAGAGTTGACCGTTTAATTCATTGAGTGGTCTGTCATTAGACCATTTTATCCTAAAGAGTCCAGCGCCGTGATAGCCGGTCAGTTCGATGGGATAATTGGATAATTTGTTATTTTATTTATTTACCACCAACAGCTATAGATGGTCTAGCAATGGACCGTGTACATGACTGGGCGGCCTATCGGGCGACCGTGTATAGGCCCGAGATCTGTGGATTATTTAGATTTTCTCTCTCTATCCGTGGTTAAACCCCTAACTTCTCCCACCCATTTCTCCACGATTTCTCAACCAAATGGGGTGCCGTTTGATTTGGGCAGGAGATTAGAGTATTATCTACGGATTTTATTTAGTAATCTCAGATTAATATCCACTGGAAAACCCTAATTTGAGGTTGGACTTTCAGGGGTCTATAAAGAGAACCCCTAGTCTAGGCTTGAAAGAGGGGAGATCAAACGTCGACGGTGAAGCTCTGCCGAGATTTTGAGCGAGCTGTAGCCAGGGAGGGAGGCTTTCTAGGTCCTTTTGAGCCTTCGGTCAAGGGAGTAGTCATGTCTAGTTGTGTTTGGTCTAGGCTTTTAATGGTCTTTTCATCCTCTGCATGCTCATCTCCATAGCTTTTCATCCACGTTTTTGGACGTGCCATCTGCATTTTACATCCCTCCTATTGTTTTTCATGCCCTATAGGGGTTTAAAAACCACCCCAGGTATCGCCCATTCCATGCTATTATGTTGATTTTCCGTTCTATTTTATAGCTACTACACATTCCAGGGCTAATTTGGGTGTCATTTTTCTGTTGTCTACGTTGTTTTGTAGGTCAGCATCAGTACAGCACGAGACCCATCCCCTCTGGCTGGCCTGAAGGGGTGGAGGATCAAGTCCTACAACTTGGAGTTTGGCGACTTTGAACGGTCTTCTTCTATCCGCCTGCAGATCAGAGCGATCCTCCACAAACCGTCCAGATTTCTTGAGCGGCCGTCTGCGAACCGTTATGTGGCCAGTCCAGCCTTCGTCCCGCTTCGCTCTCCAGCGCTGTGAACGGCCTATCGAGCGGCCGTTCCGTCCATTGAGCGGTTCTTCCTGGACCATGTACTACTACTAGCGCTACACTTCAGGCGAGTGTCTTCTCCCTTTCCAAGGTACGTGTGCATTTCCTTTGCATTCTGGATCTTGGTGGCGATCACGATCACACACACACCTCTCCACACCTTTCTTTCCTTTATTTTTGCTTGCCTTTATATCTTGACTTAGAAAGGTAAGGGAAAGAAGAAGGGGGGGGGGGAAACATGTCAACATCCCATTTTTTGGTGATCACAGTGGGACGCCTAGTGCCCATCGTGCTGTTATTTTGCTGACCTGTGTTCTGTGCTTGGTTAGGTTTTCTGATTTGTTTCAGGTTGCTATTTCATCCACCTCGGGTTTCTGTCCTTGAAAGTGTACGTGGTTCCTTCAGAGCTTCTCAATCATTCCTACGGTTGGACGATAGACCGTGCAGTCTCAGTCTCAGGTGCACTGCTGTTTCGTTTCTGTCACGCGGCTATTGATTACGCGGTTTGATTCTAGCCCCTCCTCTGTTTCCACGGTCGGACGATAGACCATCCATTTCCATCTCACGAGTGTCTGTGCTTCTGTGAGTCTGTTAGTTTCAGCGGTCCTCTTTGGGCCATGCACTGATTTCCACGGTCTGTCAAAGGGCCGTTTACGTCTGTCGACTCAGGTACGTTACTGGTCTTCATACACTTGTGGTTTTTATTGATTCTCCGCAGTCTGTTTAGGGCCGTTCTGTAGTTTGCACGGTCGATCGATAGACCATCCAGTCAGGTACGCTTCTGTCTCTGCAGCCTCAGTCCATTTCAGTTCTCTGTGTTTTGGTTCTTTTCACTACTCTCTGTCATTACACGGCCCTACCCTGGGCCGTTTATCTCCCTGAGCGGTCGTCCCCAGACCGCTTTTATGTGCTACAGTGCACCCGGGATTACCATTTTGAGGATTATTCCATATTATCTCATATTTGTTTGGTGCTATTTTGGTCTCCCCTGATAGTAATTTCATTTTCCATGATTGTTGTCATACTTGTTGTAGTTGATTGATCATTGCTTGTTAGATTTTGCATGCACTCCGGTGCGCATAGGATTCATTCATATTTTCCATACTAGTTGCATTCCTGCCTTGGTAGGGGATCCTCTCGTCTCCATATTCCTTGGAGCCGACTAGGTGACCTTACCTTGGACCTTCGTAAGTCCCCGTGAGCTGTGGATTCCCACACGGACGTCGGGTAGGTTGTACCTTACCACACCCGTCTAGGATTGCATTCGTGAGAGAGAGTCCCCTTTAAGTTAACCAAGTTTCCCATTCCACCCTTGTTAGGCACCTTCGTGGTTGTTAGAATTGTCATTTTAATTAATCCACTAAGGTTCTAAAAAGGAAAAGTTCTAAAATTTGCCGTGCATCATTCAACTTGGTTGGTTATTTGGTTGTCTCTCCTCTCCTCTCCTTCCATGTGCATGTGATTGATAGTTTGATTGTTTAGAAGCTCATTAGGTTTGGTCTTTTGTCTCAGTGAGTGTTGCATGTGGAGTTGCCTCACACCCTCAGGATCTTCTCCTAGGGGCAATTCTCATTTCTTTTCTTATTTCAACCCTTTGTTCGATTCCTCCCCCACCATGTCTTCCTACAATTTCTCCCACTCCCATAAGGACTCTCTCCCTCAGGGACTTCTGGAGGACCCACCCAGGGTCACGCACGTGCAGGGAAGAGATGGGACCGCCCCTCCTCTTCCGACCATTGTTGTTGAGGGTGCTCAACCCTCTCTTTCTTATTCCTCCTCTCAGAACTCGGCCAATCAGATTCTTCACATGATGTCCCAGTTAGATCCCACCCAGCTCAACCTCCTTCGTCAAGCTCTGCAGGGGCTGGATGCCCCATCTTTAGTTCCTTCTCATGGCGTGTCTACTGCCACCACTTCATCTCCTGTCATTAGGTTAGGGGCCGCCTCTGTTGCACCCATCGAACTCACTCCTATTCATCCACGGACCCTCCGATTTCCTAGCATGGAGTTGGGCCAAACCTCTACCTCGGCCCACCAGCCTCTCGACAAGGGGAAGACCCAGATCCCCTTGGGTTCTTATTCTGATCCTTATACCGCCATCTCACCACCGTCGCAGGCCCTTGTGGCCCCGGCTAATGTTGTTCGGCTTCAAGCAGGGGCTGCCCAGCTTGCTCATGCAAATATGGGCCCTTCCCTGGCCCATTATCCTTCTTACGGACTTCCTCCTCCATCAGTCTACCCATGAGCTCCATATACTGGGTCTGCTCTCCCAGTTTTGTCTTCTCCTTCCCAGGAACGGGAACTCCTTGATAAGTGGGCTGCCATGCAGCAACAGATTGACCTTCACCATAAGCGGGTCAGCCCATAGTCTCTCGCTGATGTCCCCGTTCCTATTTTTCGGGACATTCGCTTCCCACCTCAGTCCGAGCTCCCTACATACCGTAAATACGACGGGAATGGCAACCCCTTCATTTACATAAGGGAGTTTCTATATGAATCGGCGCAGTTCCAGCATGATGATCGCCTCATGGCGTATCTCTTCCGCCGGTCGTTGGATGGGGTCGCACTAGAATGGTTCTACACTTTGCCGTTGGAGGAGGTAGAAAGTTTTAAGGTGGTCAAGGAGAAGTTTATACAAATATTTCAAGACCGAGTAGGTCCGGAGTATTCATTCACAGACCTAGTAGCAAAGAAGATGAAGACATATGAAGATTTTGCCACTTATGCAGATAGATGGAGGCAGATGGCCTCCCGTGTGCCCGGGCAAATCCTGAAAGAAGAGAAAGTGAAATTGTTGATTTCAAATGCCACACCTACGTTCCAGAACATTCTGGCAATGAATGACATATCAAATATGCACCAGTTGTACACCAGGGCCCGGTTCATACAAACCCAGTTTAAGGACTCCCCTATCCATTCCTTATTTGAGGCCCAGAAGTCCAAAATAACAAGAAAATCCCAGGGCCTAGTCACCGAAGGGGTCCAAATCAACGAGCAGGTGTAGGCTGTCCAATTCCCCAACCAATCCGCTCCACCACGCTTCCAGCAACCTCTACGCAACCCCCAGTTCGCTGCTCTACCAGCCACTCGACCAGCATTTCCTGCTCCTCAACAGCCACAACAACACCCACCACCACCGCAACAGCTTCAGCAGCCACCCCAATACCACAATGTTCCTCCTCCCGTTGGTTATGCACCTGCCCAGCCGGGTCCAAAAAGAGCCCATTATTTCCCACTTCCCGAAACTCTTCCAGACATTTTCTCGGCCTTAATATACATTGGTGACATACAGCTCCCTCCGGAACATCAGAATTGGAACCCGACCGTCGATCAATCTCGGTATTGCATATATCATCGGCAGCCCGGGCACACTATAGACAAGTGCTTTCAGTTCTGAGACTTAGTGTATGACTTGCATGAGGGGAAAAGGATTGACTAGGCCCAGATGCATAAGCTAATAGAAGACGTCAAAGAAACGAGAAGACAGGCGAGGCCGCAGCAAGCGGTGCCACAGCAACAACAACTTCAGCAACCCCAACCTCAACCTCAACCTCAACAGCAGCAGCAGCAACCTAAACTTGGGATTCACCAAAATCCCATGCCAGACCATCCGCCCGCTCCACAACAGCAGCCATAGGCACCGGCACAAGTCAATGTGGTTCACCGCCTAGCCCCTAATGTTGGGTGGTCATATGATGATGAGACTCCCGCTCATCTCCTGGCCTTCCACCACGCATACACCAACTCTCCCACACCTTCTGTTCCTTCCATCCTCCGGCCCACCACCTTGACCACTGCTCCACCCACTATTCTTTCCAGGTCACCTATTGCACCCACCACATTACCCACCATTCCGCCAATCCTCGCAACATCACCCGTCATACCCTCCATCATCACCCCTCCATTTAGCCCTTCACCCGTCACCCCTCCACCGGGGCCCATCAGACCAGCCTCTGCCATCATCACCCCCACTTCTATCCCTTTCATTCACCCTACCGGGCCAATCGGGAGTCCATCTAGTGTCGTGCTGGCGCAGAACCTTGCCCTCAGGAGCGGGCGCTTGTTTCAGAGAAACTACCCCTCTACAAGTGCACATGCACCCAATCCTCCAATTCCTTCCTCAGTAGTTGAAGCAGAAGAGTCATACCCCTTACCTAGCATGAAATATGATTTATTACAACACTTGGACCGGATGCCGGCCAAGATCTCAGTCCTGGAGTTGATCAAGAGGTCTACGCTACACCAAGATGCCCTAAGGGCTTTTCTACAGAAGGTTATGGTTAGCGAGGACATGGCGGTAGATAGTTTGCCATCGGTATTGGCCACTATCACAAAGGGGCCATCTATTTCTTTTTCTGTGTCAGAGCTAGCACCCCCAGAGGCACGTCGGATGCCACTAATTCGATTTCGTTGAACAAGGTGGCCGTTGATTCAGCTCTAGTAGACACGGGAGCTTCTATTAATGTTTGTCCCTTGAGCATGTTGCGTGCCTGCAACATCTCTGAAGACATGCTAAGGCCGACACCGATGACTATTGCAGCATATGATAACACCAGGAGAGCTTGCCATGGTGTCGTGACAGTTTAGGCCGAGCTAGGGCCTTTGAAAATGGACGTGGAATTTTATGTATTGGACATAGACCCGATGTTCAAGGCTATTTTGGGTCATCCATGGATTGATAGCTTGCATGAAGTACCCTCGACCGCCCACCAGTGCCTCAAATTCCCATTTCAGGGGTGGGTGGTCAAGGTAAAGAGTGTTTCCACGATCCAGACGGTTGATGCTATTGCTGACAAAATTCTGCCTACGCTATGGCCAAGCAACAAGCCAATTTTGTCTGTGATGGACTTGAACTTTCCATGGGCATATGCGTCACGTAAGCCCGCCACTGCACCAATTAACATCAAAATCAAGTCCAAGATTAGAGATTCCAAGGGATGGCACATGATCCTGAAATTAGGCTATCAATCGGGCATAGGCCTCGACGCACAGTTGCAGGGGCGGACTATGCCCGTCCCAAGGGGAAGGAAAAATGAGCCGAAGAGGCCTTGGCTATCGGGAGTCAGCTTTGTCGATATTGGGAGACTCCGGGCCACTGACGTGGGACTACCGTCAGCATTTTGTGAAAGGTCCATTGCAGCCGGGTACTCTAAAGAGGATGCCGCCCTGTGTTGATGAGAGAAGTGATGCCGCTTGTATTGTTGCTGACCCACCGCCGTCATTGAAGGGACTGGTGGGTGATATGGAAGATTTTCGTGAGTGTTTTGAAAAACTGTTTCATGAAGAAGAAGCTTGTTCGAAGAAGGTGGAGATGCAGCTTGTGAAGTGCTCTCCGGTAGAGCCAGTATACCGGAGGCCGCGGGAAGAGGGGAGCTCCGTCATTACTTTTTCTTGGCCTCCTTCCCGCCTTGCCTCCCTATTTTAACAATTGGGATTTATTCCCCGTCCACCTCCAATCATGGTCGACCTGATCTTTATGGAAAGGCCATTTGAAATTTTGTTTGTTCCGTGTACATGTGGGCAGTACCCACCCATTGATTTGTTCACCATGCGGACCCCCGCATCCAATCTTTCCGAAATGTGGTTTTCTTCTTCTGGCCCCTTCTTCGATGTTCTCTTCCCATCTCTCTTCCCCCGTCAACTCCCTCCTCCACCTTCCTCCTCTAACTCTTCTTGTTACATGATTTCCTCCGATCTCCAAAAAAAACATCAATTTTAAAACGGAGGTTTCAATGGAGGATTATGCTATGTTCTGTCCGTCTTCCTGCCAGCGGCATGAGGCCCCTGCTTCTTTCCCTGTAGATTTCTTATCTTCTAGGTTAGATGTACAGTGTGTAGAGTCTCCTAGGTTGGTAGAATCGGCTAGGATAGAATCTAGCTCTAGTATTGTCAGCCCGTCCACGTCTGCGGTGCACCTTGTGATGCACCATTCTAAATCCGTTCCAGATAGGTTTCTTCAGGATCTAGCCCAAAGGTGTCATGCCCTCCTTAAATGTCCTGAGTTTGTAGCTACCGCGATCGTCCTAGAAGATGATGAGGAAGTAGACGGGGTGTGGAGCAATGACGGATTGGGAGTATATGAAATCATAGATGAGAAGGACCCTATCGATGATGAGGAAAGCGACGTGGATGACACTGTCGATCTGTACGGATAGGGTTTTAAAAGGTTTGATGAACCATCGTCGGCAGTGGATGAACCCACGAAAGAAATTAATCTTGGGACTGAAGAGGATCCTAGGCCCATAATCATTTCCGCTAATGTCCCTCCTCAAGTTGAAGAGTAGCAAATCAAGGTTTTGAGGGAGTATAGCGATTCTTTTGCCTCATCCTATGAGGACATGTCGGGTCTTTACCCCGCTCTGGTTGAACATAGACTTATCTTTACACCAGGGGCAACGCCCGTTAAATAAAAATCGAGAAGATTCCACCCTCAAATGGCCTTAAGGATAAACGAAGAAGTTGATAAATTGCATAAGGCCAAGTTTATTAGAGTTATTTTATATCCACAATGGGTGGCGAATATAGTCCCTGTGATGAAGAAGGATGGAAAATTCAGATTTGTATTGATTTCAGGGACTTAAATAAGGCATGTCCAAAAGATGATTTCCCACTTCCTCATATTGATGTGTTGGTAGACAACACGGCTGGGTATGAAGCCCTCTCATTTATGGATGGCTATTCTAGGTACAACCAAATCCATCTTGCTCCCGAAGACCAAGAGAAGACCTCATTCACCACGCTCTAGGGCACATACTGCTATGTTGTCATGCCATTTGGATTGAAGAATGCAGGTGCCACGTATCAACGGGCAATGATGGCTATCTTCCACGACATGATGCATGTGTATATGGAAGCCTATGTGGATGATATTCTGGTGAAGTCTAGGTCCAAGGAGGAACACCTCGCCATTTTAGCCAAGGTGTTGTAAAGAGCTAGGGAGTATAAGTTAAAAATGAATCCAAAGAAATGTGTGTTTAGAGTTGCATCAGGGAAGTTGCTAGGGTTTATAGTTAGCAAGCGGGGGATTCGAATTGATCCAAAAAAAGGCAAAGGCCGTTATGGAAATGCCACCGCCTAAAAACATCACTGAACTTAGAGGATTGATTGGCCGATTGCAGTTTATTCGAAGATTTATATCTCAACATTCGCAAAGATGCCGCCCAATTTATGAATTGTTGAAGGCGCGGGCCAAATTTGAATGGAACGAACAATGTCAGAAGGTCTACGAGGATCTCAAGGCTTATCTATCTAATCCCCCGGTTCTGCAACCACCTGTCCCTGGGAAACCCCTGATATTATACATTTCAGTTATTGATGACTCCCTAGGAGCTGTCCTGGCTCAAGTGGACGACGAAGGAAAGGAAAGGGCAGCATACTATCTCTCTAGATTGTTTAATCCTGCTGAATCTAAGTATACTGCCATGGAGAAAACCTGCGCAGCGTTAGTATGGGTAGCTCAGAAACTCAAGCATTATTTTCTCACCCATGAGGTCAAGTTGATCTCTAGAATGGACCCAATCCATTACCTCTTAGAAAAACCCGTCCTTTCTAGAAGATTAGCTCACTGGCAGAGCTTTCTTTCTCAATTTGATATCACCTTCGTCGTTCAGAAAGCGATCAAGGGATACGCGATTGCTGAACATCTTGCTCATTCTTCTATCCCTTGCACCGATTCAATCCAAGACGAGTTTCCTGACGAGCATCTAGCTGTACTTACTCATCTCCCCTTCTGGTCCTTGCACTTCGACGGTGCCCTCAATTCTCAAGGCCGTGGAATCGGCGCCGTTCTCCTCACTCCGGAAAGAGTAACCATCCCCATCGCCTACCAGCTCTCTTTTCCTGCCACAAATAATATAGCCGAATATGAAGCTCTTCTTGCCGGACTGAAGCACGCCTACATCCTGGGCGCGCGATACCTAAACATCATAGGAGACTCTCAATTGGTGCTGCGTCAAGTTCTTTCAACTTATGACACTCGTGACCCCAAACTCAAGCCCTATCAAGATTTGGTCACGCTCTTGGCTAGGCAATTCCGTAAACTGATTTATAGCTATACCCCTCGTTCTCAGAACATTCTTGCTGATGCGTTAGCATCTCTTGCTTCCTCCCTCACCTTTCCTCTCAGTCGTTCCACTGAGACCATCGTGGTGCAGCGGTTAGACTCTCCTTCCCTCCAGGATCCGTGGTTCGAGAACCTGAGGAAATCTGTAGAGAAGAAGGATGAGTTGGAAAATTTGAAGGAAGTGTCCTTAATAGAGCTCGAGGAGATTATAGAGGAAGAGGAATTTCTGTGGTACCATGAAATAGTGCAGTACTGTAGGGATGGTTCATTCCCGGAAGCGGCAAGTGCTGAGCAGCGTAAGTCCATAAGAAGAATCACCTCCAGATACACTATTATCGCCGGAGAATTATATAAGCGGGCTCTCAACGGGGTTTTTATGAGGTGTTTAGATGATGATGAGGCGTGGAAGGTTGTTGAGACAGCTCACGCAAGCGAGTGTGGAGGGCACGTTAATGGTCAGGCTTTAGCGAAGAAGATTCTTAGGCAAGGCTATTACAGGCCAACCCTAGAAGAGGACTGCTCCACCTATGTCCGTAGGTGCCTTCAATGCCAACTTCATGCCGACAAAATCCATGCTCCTACTTCCTCTCTCCATCCTCTCTCCGCTCCTTGGCCATTCTCCATGTGGGCTTTTGATATTATAGACCCACTGGGTGATCCTAATTCTCAGGTCAAACATAAATCTTTCATCCTGACCGCAACTGAGTATTTCACTGAGTGGGCGGAAGCTGAAGCCTCTGCAGAAATCAAAGCTACCACAGTGTGCCGCTTCATCCTCAAGAATATCATTTCGTCATTTGGAGTGCCGAGCGACATCGTCACCAACAACGGGCCTCAATTTGTGTCTCAAGAACTCTAGGACCTCTGTAAGAAATTTCATATTTCATTGCATCATTCATCACCATACTACCCTCAAGGCAATGGCCAAGCCGAGGCCACGAACAAAACCCTTCTTAAAATCATTAAGAAAACATGCGAGTCAAATAAATTTGCTGATTGGGCCGACAAATTAGTAGAAGCTCTATGGGCTTATCGCACCTCCGTCCGTACCCCCACGGGGTAAACTCCTTTTGCTCTCACTTATGGGATGGAGGAGGTACTCCCATATGAGATTTTAATCCCTTCTCTAAGAGTGCAGCTCGACAAAGAACTTAATCTCGACGAACGTCGAGAGGCGTTGTTAGTTCAACTGGAACTCTTGGATGAGAAGAGGCTTAACGCGGCCAATCACGTCTCTGTTTATGAAAAACGTGTCTCGCGGCATTTTCAAAAGAAGGTTATCAAAATAAAATTTCAAATGGGTAACATGGTTTTGAAGTGCAAATTCGTTCGATCAGCAGGTCCTAGGTCTAAGCTGCAACCCAATTGGGAGGGTCCGTTCGTGATCAAGGAAACTTATCCTGGGAACGTGTACCATCTTGTTAATGTAGAGGGCGAGGAATTAACTAATCCATGGAGCGGGTTGTATATAAAACATTTTTATCCATAGAGTCGAGCTAGCAACGGCCCGGTGGCGGGGTGTTTTTCTACTTGATCATGAAGGGAGGTCCCTCGTTCAACACTCACACACTACACGACCCTCGTGGTTGGGTCTTTCTTTCTTGCGCAACACCGTTTCTCCTCGGCCATGCTTGGGGAAAGTGAAAATCCTTATTTTTCTCCTCTTTCGGCTGAAAATAGGGGCAAGTGGTAAATAAGGGGGCGAGAACTGATCTAGACACCCCGATAAAAAAAGAAAGGTCTCAAATAGGGGCAGTCCATTATGACCTGATTCCGCATTCACAAAAGCAAAAGAAAGAAAAGAAATGAAAGAAAAGGGGCAAAATCAAGGCAAAAGCTAAAAAGCTCATTCAAAAGCTCAAAGCTAAAAAGTCTAAATGCTCCCAAAAGAATGAAACTAGGCATGGCAAGAGTGACAGTACAGTTTTCCCGCGGGACGTCATGAGCCCGGTCGTATGCGTGCCTAGAGCGGATGAAGGTTTGATCATGGACACAAAGCTCCGGCGCAACAGACCAAAATTCTTTGAAATGGGGGCTGTCGTGGGAAGAACTCAAGCCCTAACAAACCCCTAACCTATTGTCGGCTTCCCTGTCAAATTCTCTTTCATTTTCCAAGGACTAGATCGTACCTCGGGTATGGCCTCGGTAGAGGCACTGTTGAGTAGAATTGGACCCCGACCTTGGGCAGTCACCCATAACGCACGTTGTACTTGGGAAACCCTTCATGAGATATGAAGGTGTCCCGTCGCCGGGTTTGAGCTGGCTCCAAAATCCAAAAAAAATCAAATATTGTAAAATCCAAAAATCAAATATTGTAAAATCCAAAAAAAATCAAATATTTGAAAATCCAAAAAAAATCAAATATTTCAAAATTCAAAAAAATCAAATATTTCAAAATCCAAAAAATTCAAATATTTAAAAATCCAAAAAAATCAAATATTTTAAAATCCAAAAAATCAATCTAATATTTCAAAATACAAAAAATCAAATATTCTAAAACCCTAAAAAAATCAAATATCTTCAAAACCACAAAAATATTTTCACCATTATGATTTGCATTCATGACATGCATTGCATCCATTTTTCCTTTGTGTTATTCGCCTATTTCATAAGGCTTACCCCCCTTGACCAAAAATCAAAAACTGGTCATTTCCTAACTTGCTACAGGCAATGGGTTAAGTCTAAAATAGATTTAATCTGTTTTCTTGTTTATATGTATGCAGGGGCAGGTTGAAGACAAGATTCAGCATTTCCATCCCTTCACGGTCCTCTCGCGACCGTTCTAATCCCTCCAACGGTCAACATCAGACCGTGCCAGTCTCCACACGGCCTTGTTCAGACCGCTCCCAATTCCTAACACCTTTAGGAATCAACGGTCTTTACTAGACCATTTACAAATCATAACGGTGCAGGATTGACCGTTCTACTCTATTCACGGTCCATCGATAGACCATTCCACCTTCCCAGGGCCCCTATTCTTAACCCTGTAGTTGATCTGCTACGCGGCCCCGGTCTGGCCGCTCAATTCTATGGCGCGGTTATCCTCTAACCGTTTATCTAACTGAGCGGTCTGGTTATGGGCCGTGTTCATCTCGAGATCCTATCTCAAACTCATTCAATTACATGCAAGAAAGCCCAAACTTGAATCAATCCAATCATCAATTTTATTCATTCAAATGCAAACATTTCCGAACATTAGTTTCTATATCAACATCATGAAAATAAGAAAACCACTCAATCCTCAGCCGGGCATCCCCGCGAGGCCTAAACTCTCATAGCTCTCTCACATATGCCTGATACGCCTCTTGGAGCTCCGTCACCTCCGCGGGTAGAGTATGCACCTTGCTGATCTCCCACATGATCAGCACGCTCCTAACCGCCTGCTCATCCTCCTCCGTCCCAAGCCTCCTCGCCTATAGTGCGGGAAGGTGGGGTAGTGTCAGAACTGTCATCCTGGGAAGCCTGACCTGTAGACAACACCTTTGTGGGCTGTACATCGCCAACGTGGTGTCTCCCACAACCCGCAAGTCGAGCCTAAGCCTCCTAGGAAGCCCGAGCGTGGTACCGTGGAGGAATAACGGGCGCATCACGAACCGACCCAGGGGCAAGGTGTTGACGTAGAGGCGCCACTCGTCCCTAGTCTTCTTGTCTGCTGTCCTACACTCCACCTACTGAGGGAACCTGAAAGAACCACCGATGAAGAACAATGGATGGCTCCCGAAGATCTGTGATGTGAATCGACGTCGAGCATTGACATTTTTATTTTGCATTTGTGTCCTTTAGTTTATTTTTATATCCTTGGAAAAGTATGTTCACAATTGTAAGGCTTTATAAGCCAATGTGTCATTCCCCAGGATTCTTTGGGTTTTTGTGCAAAAGTCCAGTAGGACAAGCAAGGGGCCCCCATCTCCTTTCATATTGCTCCACCTAAGTCTTAGGGCCCATGTGGGGTCAGTCAAAGGTCCAAGGTGGGCTTCTAGATGGCTTGACCAATCAAGGGGACAATTGGATTAAAAAGTCCAATATTCCAACCCTTAAAGTCCAAGATGCTTCCCCCTTATAATATAGTTTATCCCATGTTGTATTTTTTAATTTTTTTGGTCATTTGACCACATGGAGAAGAAAATCCTCTCAATCCCACTAAATTCCAAGCCCCCCACCCCTTGCCATTCTCTATATAAGCATATGTATAGTGTCATTAGAGATTTTAATGAGGAATTAAATATTTTTGCCAAGAGCAAGCCCAAGAGGCACCCCTTTGTCTCTCCTCTCCCCCTTGCAGCAGTGATTGCTACCCATTCTAGGGTGTGAAGCCCTCATCTTGGTGTGACTCCAAGATCTCCAACCTCTGCTGGATGCGACTTCCGGCCACCGCCTTCCGTTCGTGTCGCCATCGCGCTGCCACCGCCATCGCCGGAGTTCTGTTCAAATCAGGATAGAACCTCATCTCCAAAATTTTATCTTTTTTATTATCTTCTTTTCAAGCCCAAATTTTGAGAGTTTGTTCTGCTCATCTCCCCTAACCTCCAGTTCAAATTTTGTGTCATTTGGACACCATTTGGTATTTTTCTAACATTTATTGTTCTTCCCCCTATAATCTGCCATTATGCAGATCTACAGGACAGAGTCACCTTGTTGTAATTTTCCCACCCACTTATAAATTTCTAAACAAATCACCAAAATTCCTCCTTGTTCCTCACATATACCCCCTTTTACCATAATTTTCGTGGAGTCTAGAAAAATCATTTCCCCTTCGGTCAAAGGTCAGTTTCAGGAAAAACATAGTCTGTCCTGTGTGTCCGTCAGTCCGGGTCAGAAAAAAACACGGTGTTTCAGAGCCTCCCATTTCTCATCCCTTCTTTGGATTGACCTACAAAACTTATATGTGGTATATCTGGGAGTCCTCTTTCCAACCCCACCAGTTTCACCTCGATATGATTTTGGATCTGAGATAATTAATTATTGCCGCCGAGGCACGCAATTATGTTCCCTGCGCAGATCAGAAAAATCAGTCCGGGAATAATTCGTTCAAAAATACCAAAAGTCAACTTCTAAAACCGTCACTTCAAAGAGTCGATCAGGAACGTCCCGCCATCGTCCCAGCCAAGCGGCGCCTTCAGAAGACCTCAGGAGGGTGACGTTCCTTTGGAAATCGCACCTTACTGTCCAGCGAGTCAGAACCGAGTCGACGCAGTAGGCCGAGTTCGTGCCGTATGCACCTCCAGATTGCTGCCCGTCAACCCAGGGTCGGTCCTCCCAGGCCCCACTTGTAGCCCTTTACCTCCCTGCGTGGAGTGGGCAATATATTTCACTGTTGTAACTAAATTTTTACCGTTGTTACCGGGAGTTACCGTAACTGGCCGGGGTCGTCTTCCCCATGCCCGGAGCGTGGAGGTAAACTCGCCCCCTCTCTCTTATCACATTTTGCTCAATTCGTATCTATTTGAATGCCGCTGCGAGTGTAGGTTCCTAGCTTGATATATTGTTATCACCGCTACGAGAGTGAGTGAGCGTACCGTCCCGTGACTCGACCCGAGTTAACGCGGAAAGTTCGATACCTGAGACTCACTGCCGGTTTCTCAACCACGCACGGTCCCACATCTTCCCTCGCTTAGGGATGATCACGAGCTAGAGTCCCAGGTCGCGTGTCCGTCCCACATCAATCTGGCTGACTGGGGTGACATCCTCTCTAGGCATAAACTTCATCCTAACTCCCATCCAGCACTCTAGGACAATCATAGAGCCAAACAGTGGACCCCCTAGAGCAGCTGAGCTAAGACCCTGGTATAAGTAGGCAAGGATGGCCTGGGAGATGGAAAGGCCCTGCCACAGACCACTGATGGTGCTAAGAATTGGTACATCTAAGACATGGTCGGGAGAGGGGAAGAGTATGGCCCCACACAAGCAAATGGAAGCGGCCTTAGCTATGGCCTCGTCCCACCCACACTTATTCTTACAATGTGCTATTACCCACTGGCTGAGAGGTAGTAGATGGATCTGGTGTGGGCCCACTATGGTGTGAATGTCCTTGGAGCTAGGTATAAACTCTCCTAGAATAAGGGCAGGATCCATATGGGCAACGGTGTGACAGACTAAATCCTCCTCGCCCACCTTGGACCTAGGGAAAGACAAGTAGGTCTCTACCTCCTCTAGAAAGATAGTGGCCTCAAAAGATGGGAAGATGAAAGTGTGGGTCTGAAGGTTCCATATCTCTACCAAAGTGGAAATGCTATGCCAATCCAAAGAAAGCTTGGGGTAGTTCTTGGCTAGCACTAGAAGAGAGTGAAGGTGCTAGGACCTAAGGATGGATGTCACGGATATGGGTAGTTCGCGGATCATAGGAGCCATCCACTTCAAGGTGGAGTATCGTCTCGGGCCAGGGAGAAGCTGAAATAAAGAAAATAAGAAGAGAGAAGAGAGAAAGAACATATGAACATTTGAATGAATTAATTGAATTGAACGAATTTGTGCAAGCATTACCTCTCTCATAGGGCTGGAGCTCAAGTGACCCAGGATTGTGGTCAGCTTTTTTAGCAGCCCATGCTCTTTTCTAGCCGGCTTTGGACCATGGTAAGCCACCTGACCCATTGAGCTCCCTTCCAAGGCCCTTTTCATGATGTTTTGAGGAAGATTGAGAAGGATTTCAAGGTTTGAAAGAGGGTTGATGTGTGAAGAACGAATTTAGAGTCCCCTCTTACTTATAGAACTTGGTTAGAGGCCTAAATCCACTAGAATTGAGGTAGGATAGTTCTAGATCGGGTTAGGATAGAGTTTTATTTGGTTTAGAGCCCTCACTCTCAGGTTAGGACTCTCCAAGAGAGTCTCGTTCGGACTCTCAGGGTGCCAGTGTATGCGGTCTATCGATAGACCGCGTTGTTCAAGGGACGGTCTCATTCAGACCATTTAGTAACCTTCTACATACTTCGAGTCCCGGTATTCGCACGGTCGTGGAGCGGTCGTTCTGCTAAACACGCAATCAAAGAGGAACCGTTCCTATCATTTGAACGGACAATATTGGACCGTGTAATTGCTTCTTTGGGTTCTAACCGAGTGGCTTTCAGCGGTCTAAACGTAGGCCGTGTGGGTCCTGGAGCAGTCATTTGGATGACCGTTTGGCAACCTGAAGCCTCTTTTTTGTCCTCCTTGCACCAATTTCACTCAGACTATTGTCGTCTCTCTCTCCCACCCACTCATGTCAGGTTAGGAGTCGTTGTTAGTTAGAAGTCAAGCATTTGCATTCATTCACACATTCATTCACAAAAACCAAATCAAAAACATATCATATCACAATCATATCCACATGTACATAGGTCAAGTCAAAGTACATCAGGCCGCTCCCTCTCCTTGGCCCTCACCCCTGTCACCCGAGCCCTCATGCCTCTTCGCTGGCGGGGGAATCGCCGAGCTCGCCTCCCCACGGTGTCGTCGGAGCCGCTCCTCCTCCTCGTTCCTCCGGCGACCGGAGGATCCTGTGAAGTAACTCCTAAAGGAGCCATGCGTACCGTGAGTGCTGCCGCTCGGAGTGCCACTGCGCTCGGATCTCCGGCTCATCCCCTCCATAACGCCCTCCAACTTTGCCGCCTGAAATCGGGCTCGCTCTACCTCAACCCGGTAGCACTCCACCTCAACTCGATAGTGCTCCGTCTCTGCTGCTCCGGCCCGGAGACGCTCTAGCTCTGCCCGGAGGACCGCCGTCTCGACAGCGTCTGCCGGTCGGCTCCGCGCCATCTCCTCCCAGAGGCGGACAACCTCCTCCCATGCTGCTGCAAGACTCTGCTCAAGCTCTACCCTCAGTCGGGTCAGCTTGGTCGTCTGCATACACATATCATTGTTAGTCAATTGCATTTTCATAAGCATAATCAATAGGGAAAGGGTAGTGACCACTTACCCACTCGGAGAGCGCCGCCTCGGCCACCTCAGCCCGTGCCACCATCCGTGTAAACTATGCCTCCCGCTCGGCATGGTCCACAGAAGTCTGGGAAGAGGAAAAGGGTGCGTCAACCTCCTGACGCTGGGCTCCCTCGGCTCACTGCATTTTAAAACTCCAGGTTAGTCATTTCACAGTCATAAGCATTTGCATAATTAAGTTTAGGGATAAGTGAAACTCACCAGAAGGGTCAGGGCCTGTCGGAGCTCGTCTCGCTCCTGGATGATCGAGTGGAGGTGTAACGACCTGAGATCCGAACACCGGGAAAGTCCGATAACCCAAATCTCGAACCGCCACCCACGAGCCCGAAGACTCGAAAGGATTAAAAGGATGGTGTGGAGATACACAAGAATCTAAAATAATTGCAGAGCTACGCAGATTAAATTAATTAAGTAGGAAGCAATTAATGACATTAATTAAATTACATGGCCCACAACAATAACAGCAGTCTAAAATATAACAATAGTCCACAACTAGTATAGTGCAGAAAAGAAGTTACAACTACACGAGACATACCCCGGAATTGGCAACTGGCAACTAACCCTGGGCACCTGAACCACCTGGAGCCTCTGAAGCACTCCCCTGAAGCCTCGTCTCACCTAAAACACGGTGAAAACACGCAGGGAATGAGCCTTAAAACAAAAGGCTCAGTAGGGATCATCCGGTCCCCACCTCGCAAATTGATAAACTACGCGGAAAGTAACTGCAAGCTACCACTATGGCTAGTACAGAACGTGCGACATGAAAACCGAGACAACTTGTCCAAAAACTCAAGAAAAACCCAAGAGTTGCTACCAGACAAAGACAGGAGTACCAACCCACTAGAAGCAAGGCCGGATGCATCCACTGACGACTTAAACCACACCTCGGTTGTCTCCCTCCGGCCCAGCGGGAACTGAGACACCGTACAAGTAACCACAGAACAAGTGACTAGTTGGGGTAGCGCTCGTTAGCGCTTGTCCAACAGCCCCTAACCACGTGTGCACACACAGACCATGCGTCCCAGGTCTAGCCCTCTGACTAGCTTTCCTCTCAGCCGGACTCTGGCTGCAAGACGTAGGGCCCAACGGAAAAAATCTAAAAATCGTCTCTCGGGGTAGCCTCGCCACCACTCCCTGGTGGAACCACTCGCGTGTCGGAAGGCTACGACTAGTGGAGGGTCACTGAAAGGGTAGACTCTCTAGTCAACGGAAAATAACGTCTAAATCGGACAATGTACAAGGACAGTTCCACATACCGACACCGACTCATGGTGATGAAAGCTGAGAACACCACCTCCCGGGATCCCACGACAGCCTCACGTGTGGCCCCCACTTGATGCCCAGCATCAGTCAGACCACGGGTCAACACGTGGATCGAGATCCACTCAACCGGGACTCGAATCGGCAAAACATAACTTCGGTCGGTCATGAACCTCTGGCAGTCTACCTTTAGGTCGCCACAGAGGCTAGCGTTCCAGAATTGGGCCGCCACATGGAATGTAGCGGTCCAACAATAGGCCGCCACACTCTGGGTTGCGAAAGAACTGGCGGTCCTACCCAGGTCCGCCACAGGGATGAGGCGGGCGTACCCTCGGCCGCCAAACCCCAAAAATCCCCAACGGTCGAAAACCAACGGTCAAAACTCCTCGAAGGCCATGTCGGCCAATTGGGCCTAGCGGTCGAACATTCGGCCGCCACCTGGGCTCTAGCGGCTCATCGTGAGGCCACCACGCCCAGCCCACGCACGAAAAGCTTGAAGCAGTCGAATGGGGACCGCCAGAAGGAAGTGGCGGTCACTGGAAGGACCGCCACACTTCCGGAAAACCGAGAACGGTGGGAAAACCCCAAAATCGCCATTCCACGCCCCATTCACCCCCCGGTGAAGGGGAAACAAAACGGAAACTTGTTCTCAAGCCCCTAATGCACCCTTAGATGCCCACAAACCACGAAATCATGCATTGAAACGCTACATCGGGCGCTCACACCACAAAACATGATTTTCTCTTACCGACACCGACTCATGGTGACGCAAGCCGAGAACACCACCTCCCAGGATCCCACGGCACCCTCACGTGTGGCCCCCTCATGATGCCCAGCATCAGTCAGACCACGGGTCAACGCGCGGATCGAGATCCACTCACCCGGGACTCGAATCGGTAAAACATAACTCCGATCGGTCATGAACCTCTGGCGGTCTACCTTTAGGCCGCCACGGAGGCCAACGGTCTAGAATTGGGTAGCCACAGTGACTGTACCGGTCCAACAATAGGCCGCCACACTCTGGGCTGCGAAACAACTGGCGGTCCTACCTAGGTCCGCCACAGGGATGAGGCGGGCATACCCTCGACCGCCAAACCCCAAAAATCCCCAACGGTCGAAAACCAACGGTCAAAATGTCTTGAAGGCCACGCCGGCCAACTGAGCTTAGCTGTCGGACATTCGGCCGCCACCTAGGCTCTAGCGGTTGATCGTGAGGCCGCCACGCCCAGCCCACGCACGGAAAGCTTGAAGCGGTCGAACGGGGACCGCCAGAAGGAAGTGGCGGTCACTGAAAGGACCGCCACACTTCCAAAAAACCGAGAACGGCGGGAAAACCCCAAAATCGCCATTACACGCCCCATTTACCCCCGGGTGAAGGGGAAACAAAAGGGAAACTTGTTCCCAAGCCCCAAATGCATCCTTAGATGCCCATAAACCACGAAATCATGCATTGAAACGCTAGATCGGGTGCTCACACCATAAAACATGATTTTCTCTTCCCGACTCAAAATAGCCCACACTCGACCTCGCCTCGGCCTATAAATCACGGGGAAGGAAGACATGGAGCTAGGGACCGTCACCCTACCTCGGATTCGTTCAAAATGCGGCGGATCGCCGCAGATCTTTAAAAACTCGCTTGAAAACCCCCGTTCTTCCTCGAGCTCCCACGAACCACGCACCGCCATGATCACCTCGCCGTCGCCCCGCCGTCCTCCCACCGCCGTCTGTAGCCGGAGGGGAGCGCCGCCGCAGTCACGTCGGACGAAGAAGAGGAAAGGAGAGGGGTCGGGTGTGCACGGGAGAGAAAGGAGGAAGAAGAAGAAAGGGAAAGAAAAAGGAAAAAGAATTGGGGATTTATAGAAAATCCAGATTTTTCAAAGAATATGGAAAAATAGAAAAATATACCGCTACGATCGTTGGAACACGCTGATCGCCATGGTACCATCCCTGAGTAGGTGAACGACTCGATTTACCCGCTATGGGGTTCCGTAGGTCTTGTCAGGGAAAAACACAAGAAACCGCGGAACACGTTCCAGGACCTCCGAAACTGATCCGAAACGCACGGATCCGAACCTAAAAAATGTCCGAAAGATAATTCCGGGAAAAATGATAACAAATTCTCAGAGAAAATATATCCAAGACCCGAGAAGATGGATCCGAAGGGTCTGGGATATTACAGCCCTCCCCCCTTAAACAAATTTCATCCTCGAACTTTAAAAATAAGCACAGGGGGAGAAGAAAAGGGAAACTCACTCGAACAGGTAAGGGAACTGCTGCCGCATCTCATCCTCACGCTCCCAAGAAGCCTCACGGCTAGAGTGCTGCTGCCACACCACCTTTACCAGAGGGATAACCTTGTTCCACAGGTGCTGCTCTCGCCGATCCTCAATACGGATAGGGAACTCCGGTAGAGACAGATCGGGAGTCACCTCGGGCCAAACAGAATCCTCCAACACATGAGAGACATCAGGCATATACTTCCTCAACATCGAGACGTGGAACAAGTCATGCACCGCTGCAAACTCAGGAGGTAACTACAACCGATAAGCAACCTCGCCAATGCGCTCCACGATGAGGAAAGGACCAACAAAGCAGGGACTCAGCTTCTCACGTTTTCCAAATCACATTACTACCTTCATGGGAGAAACCCTAAAAAATACTCGATCACCGACAGCGAAACAGAGTGGCTGCCTTCTCCGATCGGCATAACTCTTCTGCCGACTCTGCGCCGCCAACATGTTCCGACGGACCAGATGCACCACATCAATGTATTGCTGCACCAGCTCCGGTCCCGTCACAACATGCTCACCAACCTCAGACCAATCGAGTGCAGTCTGACACGGACCCCCGTACAACGTCTCATAAGGAGCCATCCCAATGCTCGAATGATAGCCATTGTTGTAGGCAAACTCAACCAATGGTAGATGGTGAATCCAACTCCCTTGCCATTCCAGGCAAAAGGATCTCAACATATCCTCTAACGTCTGAATGGTCCTCTCCGACTGACCATCTGATTGAGGATGATATGCTGAGCTAAAGGGTAACTCCGTGTCAAGATCTCGCTGGAAACTCCTCCAGAATCTAGAAGTGAAACGTGGATCTCGATCTGACACAATGGAAATGGGAATCCCATGCAACGGCACGATCCGCTCCACATAGAGACGAGCCAACTTGGACATACTCCAGCTGACTTTAATCGGTAGCAACCGAGCCACCTTCGTCAGCCTATCCACCAGCAACCAAATACTATCATACCCGCTCGGAGTCCTCGACAATCCCACCACAAAATCCGTGGTCACGTGGTCCCATTTCCACGCGGGAACCTCCAAGGGCTGAAGAGTACCTCCTGGTCGCTGTTGCTCTGCCTTCACCTGCTGACAGGTCAGGCATTGGGCCACATACTCGGTAATATCTATCTTCATGCCAGGCCACCAGAACTACCTCTTCAAGTTCCGATACATCTTCATCACACCCGGGTGCACAGTGTACTGAGTCCCATGAGCCTCAAGTAACACCGCACGCCTCACTTGCTCCTCGGATGGGACGTAGAGCCTGCCACGAAATCTCACAGCTCCATCCTCACCGAACTCCACTTCGGCCAAAGCCAAAATCCGAGGCAACTCAGGGTCCGCGTGCTGAGCATCTGTCACCTGACGATGAATCGCAGGCGTGACAGTCAAGCTCGCAAGAACAGCTGACCCTGGATCTTGGGGAACCTTGAGCCTAAATGTCACGGCTGGCACCTGTTCCCAGAGCCTCCACTTCCTCATCATCATAGCGCTGACCACAACCTTCCTACTCAAGGCATCGACAACGACATTCATCCTACCCGGCTGATAAGATAGGGTGAAGTCATAATCCTTCATATACTCCATCCATCGCCTCTGCCTGAGGTTAAGGTCCTTCTGAGTGAACACATACCTCAAATTCTGATGGTCTGTGAACACCTCGAACTTCTCACTATACAGATAATGCCTCCAAATCTTCAGCGCAAAAATCACAGCCGCCAACTCAAGGTCATGGCTAGGGTAGTTCTCCTCATGTGGCTTTACCTGCCGAGATGCGTAAGCCACCACTCTACCGTGCTGCATTAGCACAGCACCCAACCCGACCCCGGAAGCATCAGTACACACCACAAAACCTCCCGATCCATAAGGTAACACCAACACTGGTGCCGAGGTGAGCAACCTCCTAAGCTCCATAAAGCTCTGCTCACACTCACCAATCCAGACAAACGGCACATCCTTCCGCATAAGCCTGGTCATCGGGGTTGAAACATGAGAAAAATCTTGAATGAATCTCTTATAATAGCCTGCAAGTCCTAAGAAACTTTGAATCTCCGTCATGGACCTTGGCCTCGGCCACTACATCACTGCCTCGACCTTGGCTGGATCTATGAAAATACCATCACCAGAAATCATGTACTCCAAAAAGTGCACCTCGTGAAGTCAAAACTCACACTTGCTGAGCTTAGCATACAACTGGTGATCTCACAAAGTCTGTAACACAACCCTCAAATGATATGCATGCTTATCTGCAGACCGTGAATAGATAAGGATGTCGTCCACAAACACGGCCATGAACTGATCCAGGTAAGGACGGAACACCCTCTGCATCAAATCCATAAATGCTGCGGGGGCATTGGTGAACCTAAACGGCATCACCAAAAACTCATAATGCCCATATCTCGAGCTGAATGCGGTCTTCTCCACGTCAGACTCTCGAATCCGCAACTGATAATAACCAGACCACAAATTAATCCGTGAGAACACTCGAGCAGACTGAAGCTGGTCGAATAAGTCATCAATCCGCGGCAACGAATACATGTTCTTAACAGTCACCTCATTCAGCTACCGGTAGTCAATACACAACCTCAGACTACCATCCTTCTTCTTCACAAACAACATTGGTGCACCCCAAGGGGAAAAGCTAGGACGAACGTACCCCTTAGCCAGCAACTCCTGCAACTGCGCCCTCAACTCCCTCAACTCAGCGAGAGCCATACGGTAACGAGCCTTCGACAAAGGTCCCGTACCAGGCACAATCTCGATCACAAAATCAATATCCCGCTTGGGAGGTAATCCAAGTAGGTCCTCGAGAAAAACATCAGAAAACTCGCACACCACCAGAATGTTCTCCACATCCGACTCTGACTGGTCTACCGCGACTACAGAAGCGAGGAAACCCTAACAACCCGCATCAAGTAAACTATGAGCCCTAATAGCTGAAATAAGAAAGCGGGAAGAAGAAGACCTAATACCTTCGAAATAGAAGGTGGGTCCACGAAGTGGCCGGAAATAAACCCTCTTCGAGCCACAATCCACCAAAGCACGATGTGCCTCGAGCCAATCCATGCCCAAAATCACATCAAAATCTTGAAGTGGCAACGCATAAAGCCTGGCCAGCAAACTCCGCCCTTCAACCCACGTAGAAACCTCATCAAAATAATACGGAGTGATCATGAAATCACCAGAAGGCAACTCCACTGCCAAATCACAATACAACTGGGTCACCGGCTCCTCAATACTCAGCGCGAAATCCTCCGAGATAAACGAATGAGACACGCTAGAATCAAACAAAACTCGAGCCACCCAACCTAAAATCTGAACCATACCTTCCATGAGCTGCGACACCGCTGCCTCTGCCCTGGTCATGTGTGTGATCTAGCCTCGGGATCTCTGCTTGCCTCCCACACTTGCTAACCTGGGTAGTGGCGGATATTGCCCCTGCTGCTGGGGGTACTACTGCTGCTGAGGATACTGCTGCTGCTACGGCCTCTGGGGACAGTCACGTGCTATGTGCCCTAGCTAGTCACACTTGAAACAAATCACCGACGCCGAGCACTGCCTGCCTGGATGCGACTCGCCACATCGGGGACACGGTCCCCGCGATCCACCCACTGATCCCTGACGCTGAAAAGGAATCGACCGTTACACATTGCCCGAAGGTGCCTACCTCTGATCCTTACGCTTCTTACCAAAACCCTTCTTGAGAAACTTCTTGACCTTGGAGCCAAAAGACATAGATCCTGCCACAGACATCGCTGGAGCCGACGCTCTCGAACTACCCATAGTGTGCTGACAAGTACTCTACTGTTGGGTAGCAGTGTGCTGACCACGGCCTGACTGGGACTGTCCCTGGCCTCCCAGTCCTCGGACCTTCTGCATATCCAGCTCCAAAGATGCCGCCACACGAGATGCTGTCTCCAAATCGGTAGCCGCGTTCGCCATCAGAAGGTGCCTCAGCTCCTGCCTCAAACCCTTGACGAACTGCTCTGTCTTCACTCCCTCATGCTCCATGATATGGGGAGCATAGCGGCCTAACTCCATAAACCAAGCCCTGTACTGTAACACTGACATGTCACCCTAAATCAGCTCTAAAAATTGACGCATCTTCTGCGTACCAACATAGGATGGGCAGTAAGTACGCTCGAAGACCGTAACAAAGTCCTTCCACACGATCTCCTGAAGTGGACGAGACTGAAAGGACGTCTTCCACTATGAAGACCACCAATCTCGAGCCGTACCCTGCAACTGGTTACATGCCAACATCACCATGTCCTCCGCAGTACAGCGCATGGAACTGAACACTCTCTCCATCTCATCAAGCCATCTCCTGGCCACATCGGGATCTGGCTGGCCATCGTAATAGGGTGGGTGAAACTGTAAGAAGTCCCTCACAGCGCGACTGGGACCACCCCTAGACGACGAGCCCTCACCAGCATCACCGCCAAACTGCTGAGACATGAACTGAAACATACTCCAGAAAAAATCCTCTGCTCCTGGAACTCTCGTTGCATCAGTGGCACCTGGTGACACTCTGCTCTGCTCCTCCTGCTCCTCTGTCGACTATCCCTGCTGAGAGCGAGCCCTCTATCTCGGCGCCATACTCGCCTACTGCAGAAAGACAGAAGACACGAGAAACGGCAAAATCAATAAAACACACGATGCCCTAAGCTAGTGCCGACTGTACATCATCATTGTGGACTAGTAGACCACTGCAACTATTTACGATTCACATATATATCCACAACCGTGCTCTGATACCAGCTGTAATGACCCAAGATCTGAACATCGAGAAAGCCTGATAACCCGAATCTCGAACCGCACCCACGAGCCCGAAGACTCGGAAGGGTTAAAAGGAAGGTGTGGAGATACACAAGAATCTAAAATAATTGCAGAGCTATGCAGATTAAATTAATTATACAGGAAACAATTAATGACATTAATTAAATTACATGGTCCACAGCAATAACAGCAGTCTAAAATATAACAGTAGTCCACAACTAGTACAATACATAAAAGAAGGTACAACTACACGGGGCATACCCCGGAACTGACAACTGGCAACTAACCCTGGGCACCTGAACCACGTGGAGCCTCTGAAGCGCTCCCCTGAAGCCTCGTCTCACCTGAAACACGGTGAAAACACACAGGGAATGAACCTTAAAACAAAAGGCTCAGTAGGGATCATCTAGTCCCCACCTCGCAAACCGAGAAACTACGCGGAAAGTAACTGCAAGCTACCACTACGGCTAGTACCGAACGCACGGCACAAAAACTGAAATAACTCGTCCAAAAACTCAAGGAAAACCCAAGAGTCGCTACCAGACAAAGACAAGAGTACCAACCCACTAGAAGCAAGGCCAGATGCGTCCATTGATGACTTAAATCGTGCCTCGGGTGTCTCCCTCCGGCCCAGCGAGAATTGAGACACCGTACAAGTAACCACAGAACAAATGACTAGCTGGGGTCGCGCTCGTCAGTGCTGGTCCAACCGCCCCCAACCACGTGTGCACACACAGACCATGCATCCCAGGTCCGGCCCTCTGACTCGTTTTCCCTTCAGCCGGACTCTGGCTGCAAGACGTGGGGCCCAATGGAAACCAGTCTAAAAACCGTCTCTAGGGGTAGCCTCGCCACCACTCCCTGGTGGGACCACTCGCGTGTCGGAAAGCTACGACTAGTGGAGGGTCACTGAAAGGGTAGACTCTCTAGTCAACGGAAAACAACATCTAAATCGGACAAAGTACAAGGACCGTTCCTCGTACCCACACCGACTCACGGTGATGCAAGCTGAGAACACCATCTCCCGGGATCCCACGGCACCCTCACGTGTGGCCCCCACATGATGCCCAGCATCAGTCAGACCACGTGTCAACACGTGGATCGAGATCCACTCACCCGAGACTCGAATCGGCAAAACATAACTCCGATCGGTCATGAACCTCTGGCAGTCTACCTTTAGGCCGCCACAGAGGCTAGCGGTCCAGAATTGGGCAGCCACAGTGACTGTACCGGTCCACCGATAGGCCGCCACACTCTGGGTTGCGAAAGAACTGGCGGTCCTACCTAGGGTTGCCACAGGGATGAGGCGGGCGTACCCTCGACCACCAAACCCCAAAATCCCCAACGGTAGAAAACCAATGGTCAAAAGGTCTCAAAGGCCACGCCAGCCAACTGGGCTTAGCGGTCAGACATTCGGCCGCCACCTAGGCTCTGTCGGTTGATCGTGAGGCTGCCACACCCAGCCCACGCACGGAAGGCTTGAAGCGGTCGAACGGGGACTGCCAGAAGGAAGTGGCGGTCACTGAAAGGACCGCCACACTTTCGGAAAACCAAGAACGGCGGGAAAACTCCAAAATCACCATTCCACGCCCCATTCACCCCCGGGTGAAGGGGAAACAAAAGGGAAACTTGTTCCCAAGCCCCTAATGCATCCTTAGATGCCCACAAACCACGAAATCATGCATTGAAACGCTATATCGGGCGCTCACACCCCAAAACATGATTTTCCCTTCCTGACTTAAAATAGCCCACACTCGAGCTCACCTCGGCCTATAAATCACGGGGAAGGAAGACATGGAGCTAGGGACCGTCACCCTACCTCGGATTCATCCGAAATGCGGCGGTTCGCTGTCGATTTTCAAAACTTGCTTGAAAACCCCCGTTCTTCCTCGAGCTCCCACGAACCACGCACCGCCACGATCACCTCGCCGCCGCCATCGCGCCGTCGTCCCACCGCCGTCTGCAGCTGGAGGGGAGCACCGCCGCGGTAACGTCGGACGAAGAAGAGGAAAGGAGAGGGGTCGGGTGCGCACGGGAGAGAAAGGAGGAAGAAGAAGAAAGAGAAAGGGAAAGAAAAAGGAAAAAGAATTGGGGATTTTTAGAAAATCTGGATTTTCCAAAAAATACGAAAAAATAGAAAAATATACTACCGCGATCGTTGGAACACGCTGATCACCGTGGTACCATCCCTGAGTAGGTGAACGACTCAGTTTACCCGGTACGGGGTTTTGTAGGTCCTGTCAGGGAAAAATACGGGAAACCGCGGAACACATTCCGGGACCTCCGAAACTGATCCGAAACGCACAGATCCGAACCCGAAAAATGTCCGAAAGATAATTTCGAACAAAATGAGAAGAAATTCTCTGAGAAAATAGATCCAGGACCCGAGAAGATGGATCTGAAGGGTCCGGGATATTACAGGAGGAGTCCCTGTAACTCCGCGATCCTCCCCTCAGGGTCAATCTACATTTAAGAAGCCCAAGCATCAGTGCATAATCATATAGAAAGCTTAATAAGAAAGCATTAGAGTTAGAAGTCGTACCGGTTGGCGGGCACCACGGAACACTTGGTCCCTGTAGTGCCGGGCGTAGGCTGTGTAGTAGGCCTCCTCGCTCTTAGCCCGGGCAGACACCACCTGCCAGAGCGATGTCCAGTCGGTGATCTGCTCCGCAGCTCGCGTTGTCCAGTCCACCACTGTGGCAAACCCTCGATGGTGTCGCCCGACTCGCTCCTCCGGCTTTTCTGGTGCCGGAAGCTCTACCACTGGCTGATGGATGCCGATCATCCTCATCACCAAGCGAAAGTGGAGTGGCTCCAGCACGTTCATGCAATGGAGCCAAACGTCTCAGCCTGAGTAGGTGAGGGCCGCTACGACCCAGGGTTGACCCTCGTCCACCTCACTCTCGTACGGTGTCCACCGAACCTATCCAATAGGAAAATTACATTAACGTCATAAGCATATAAGTTGCATTTAATGAAAGAGTTTGAGTTTAGATTCGTACTGAGGTAAAGGGCATTGTCTCTAAGTCATCCTGGATCCCCCAGACCTGTCTCCCAGGGACCCAGTCTCCCGTGGAGCTGTCCATCGCCTGGCGATGGGCAGCTACTCCGGGTGAGTCTCCTCCCCTCTCCCTAGCCCACGTAGGTGCACGTAGGCCCACACCTTCATTACATTTCATCAAATGTCAGCATATAGAAATTATAGGAAACATATAGCAAATTGCATAATCAGTTTAAGAGTCAAGTCATACCTAGAGTAAGGGAGAGAAGCCCCCGAGCATCGTCCGCCGGCTGGTGGAGCCGAGGGTGTCGAACAGAAACGCGAGGACCGCCACTCCCCAAGCGTAGTCCCCGACGTGCCCCAGGTCCTCGAGCAGTGGGAGGAACCGACTGCTGATGACGTCGGCCCTCGTCGCGAACAGTAGGCGCCCGAATAACAGCATCAGGAACCTCCTCAGCACTCGGTCTGCCTCATGTCCCATCGCATTTGCCACTCTCGGATGCACCCGGTCCACTAACCTCTGCAAGTGCTGCTCGGGCAGCTCCCCGATCGTGATCCCCGCACTCCTCAGTCCGACGCTCTCCTGTAGCCTCGCCCACATCAGCGTCATCGACTGATGCTTTGGTCGGAGTAGCTCCAGTCCTAGTAGCTTATGGGGCAGCTCCCGGTAATCAGGGTACATCCTCCCGCTAACTGGTCTCCCATGCACGCGCAATCCGGTGATGTGCGCAACGTCCTCCAGCGTGGGGACCATGTGGCCCCATGGGAAAAGGAACGTCCGGCTCACTGGGTCCAAGCGGTCGTGCAGAGCATAGAGGAGCGGCGTGTCTAGCATGGTCACCTCTACACTCAGGAACTCGACGAAGCCCATCACCGTGAGCCTCTCCCATTGAAAGTCTGACAGTGCAAGGTACACTGCTCGGACCTGCAGCCAGGAGATCCGAGTCCTGGGCTTTCCCTGCATACATTTAGAATGATTGCATTTCATAATAGGGTCATGCATTTCATTAATTGAATAAATCACTCTGCTAACTCAACGGTCTCATATGGGCCGTTTCACAAATTCGACGGTTGGGTTCCAACCGTCCCAATAATCCCCTCTCAGAGGTCCACGGCCACCCGTGGACCGTTCTGCCTGATGAACGGCCAGGTGAGGACCGTGTATTATTCCCGTGTTCAACCATGTAATGCCCTCTTCTTGGCCGTTCAATGATCCCACGGTCCCCATCTGACCATGTCACTCCCCTATCAAGCCCCTAGTCAATTGGAATTGCACGGTCTAGTATCCAACCGTGTGGTTAGCGACGGTCTGGTGGAGACCGTTCTGCTCTCAAGCGTCTCATATTCTAAATGGACCAATGCGGGCCGTCCTAGATATCTACAGTCTTGTGGAGACCGTTCTGTTCTCTAGCGTTTCATATTCTGAACGGACCAAAGTGGGCCGTCCTAAATGTCCACGGTTCTCCCCAGACCGTGTTATCCTGTCAGTTCAGTTCCTTTTGAACGGCCACCCATGGGCTGTGTTATTTTGGAACGGTTCTATTTGAACCATGTAGTTTTTGTAAGTAGTCACTGTTAAACCGCATTTTGATCACCGTGCCCGACGACGTGTCATCCCCTTCCCCATCTCCGTTGACGGCCTAAACGGCCTTACATGGGATCCTAAGGGGACGTATGCCCCTCTCCTACCCCTTAGACCCACATGCATGCATATAAAAGCTTGAAGAATGGATGATATCTAGGTGCCTACCTCGGCGGACCTCGGTGGCTTCTCCACCATCACCGTGGGCTCCGCCAGTGCTTCCCCAGCATCTTCTTCACCAGCGACGATCGCTCCCGCTCCCTCCTCAGCTACGGGCAGCGCTGCTTCCTCCTCGGCCACAGGCAATGGCGCTACCACTTCCTCTGCGGCAGTCGCCGGCGACGGCGTGCAGGCTTCCTCACCGGCCATTCTTTGGCGTGTTGCCTGGTGTTTGAATAGCATGAAAGAGGGGGAGACTAGGGCGGAGAATGGAGAATGAGAGAGTGAGATTGAGGGTGAGAGTGGGGGAGGTGGATAGAGTGGGGAGTGGGGACGTTTTCCTCTCCTCCTCAGTCGGTTACGGTGGAGAGGGAGGAGGAAGAGGAAGTGTTTTATTTTTTGAAACCGCCGGTGATCACACGGTCTATCGATGGACCGTGTGACAACTGCATGGTCTTCTATACGACCGTTTCATCTCTAACGATGCGCTCCACTTAAACGGCCAGATTATAGCCGTTCGGTCCATTGGACGGCCTTATTGAGAGCCGTGTATCTTCACGATCATATTCAAATTGGTAAGGCTTGAGCGGCCCCAAATGGACCATTTACTTTCTGGAGCAGTCTGTTTCTAGACCGTTCATATGCTGAAACAATGATGAAGAATGTTTTTTTTGAAGTCCCACTTTGTTGCATTATGTGATTAAGTGAGTAATCTTTTTGGCTTGAATGATTATTTCATGATGTAATATTGCAAATCTTGTTCATGATTCCTTTGCAGCTTCACTCCAACTTGCCTTCTGATGCCGTCAGGTAAGTCAGGTAAGTATTTTGATCCTTGTATCCCTTATTGCATTACTATATGGTATTAAGTTATATTATCTCGAGAACCAGCAGGTTGATCTACGTGTTCCAGGATCTGATGTTCCCCTATAACAAAAATAATGATGATCTAGGTTCACGTGTTTAATCATCAGATAGGCCGTTAGGTTGGAAAAATTAGGGGACGATGGTTCTATCTCGCACGCCGTGATTGCAGATAGTGTCTTGACCCTGATTGTCCCGGTCTAGCAATACTATTCTCGAGTATTTTCTATTTTTACCCTTTCTTTGCATTCGTTTTAATGATTTCTTTTATTTTAGCCCAGCATGCATCATACGCATCTTTTGAGCATTCATGATCCATAGTTTTTCTAAAAGTGTCTCATTTGTGATGGATGATTGTGCGTTGAGTGTGAATGAGCCTGCATGAATCGCGGTCGCTTTTATAGGGTCATCTTAAGCCCTCTCTCTGTTGCTTTTCCGTGTGAATGAGCCTGCATGAATAGCGGTCGCTTTTGTTGAAGATGTGTTGGCGTGAAGGGTCAGGCGTTAAAGATGGTGGTTGGCCGCTTGCGTGAAGAGGCCGCTGTTGAAAAGGAGGAGCCGCCCATATGCTCATCAACTGTCCTACTGCCACGCTTGTCAGCCTACGTCTCCTACTGACTACTCCTGCGAAGCCTTCCTCACCGAAGGCCTGTGCGTGTGGCCCCTGCCGGCGTGAAGCACCTGCGTGAAGGCATTTGAAGCCTTTGGTCGCCTTGTTCTCCTCGTGCCCTTGGCTGCCGCTGGCCCTTTGCATGGCCCCACGAAGCCACCTGTTGCGTGAAAGGACTACCTGCCACTTCCTCATGTGCCCTTATCTGCCGTTGAAGCCCGTGTGAAAGACTTCTTCAGCAAATGCCATTTTGAAGCCTGCATGCATGGGGTCCTCAGCCACGTGAAGAAGGAGCCTCCACCTGCATGGCACGTGAAGACATGAAGGGCCTTACAAACTTATAGATATTGCATGTTGAGAAGCCTTGGATGATATTACGTATAATATATATAGGCACTCATATTATATACATATGATATATATATAATGGATGATATATTATGTATATATGTTCTGAAGGAGGTGATTATTTATTTTTATTTATTCAAGCTTAGGCTTTTATCCCATTTGTTTTATTTTTATTTTTATTTATTTTTATTTTTGTTGTATTCTCCTTTGCCCAATCACCGAACGGCCAATCGCTAGACCGCATATATCTTGGACGTTTGAAACTAATTAAATGAGATAAATGAGCCCATTTATCCCAAAACCAAGCGAAATCAAGGCCCATTAAGCCCGATTCGAGGGCAGACCTAGCCAGGGAAGGAGATACTGGAAAAATAAGCCGAAAGATGTGCCTGGAAATAGCCCAATGAGTAATGGATAACTCGAGGCATCAAAAAAAAGATGGTAAGAGGAATGCCCCAACTCATAGGCAAACAACGGGTGCCAATTTTTACTTTCAAATGAAGCCAGCATGCATGGGGTCCTCAGCCACGTGAAGAAGGAGCCTCCACCTGCATGGCACGTGAAGACATGAAGGGCCTTCAAAATGGCATTTGCTGAATAAGTCTTTCACACGGGCTTCAACGGCAGACAAGGCACATGAGGAAGTGACAGGTGGTCCTTTCACGCAGCAGGTGGCTTCGTGGGGCCATGAAAAGGGCCAGCGGCAGCCAAGGGCACGAGGAGAATAAGGCGGCCAAAGGCTTCAAATGCCTTCACGCAGGTGCTTCACGTCGGCAGGGTCCATGGGGTCCACGCGCACAGGCCTTGGGCGATGGAGGCTTCGCAGGAGTAGTCAGTAGGAGATCCAAGCCGACAAGCATGGCAGCAGGAAAGTTGACGAGCATATGGGCGGCTCCTCCTTTTCAACAGCGGCCTCTTCACGCAAGCGGCCAACCACCATCTTCAACGCCTGACCCTTCATGCCAATACATCTTCAACAAAAGCGACCGCTATTCATGCAGGCTTATTCACACGGAAAAGCAGCAGAGAGAGGGCTTAAGATGACCCTATAAAAGGGGCCCCGGGATGGAAAGAGAGGAGGTTGGCAAGGTTGAGGAGTGCTTTGTGAGAGTTTTGGCAGATAGTTTGTGGGGTTCGATTGTTATGTTTTAGAGAGTTTTTGGGGAGTGCTTTATGTGCATGTGCTGTGGGGTTCAGTGGTTGCTATTCTAAGTTACTTTGAGAAGCTTGTTTGAGTTCTATTTGTAGTGTTTTGAGAAGGAGGAAGAGAGAGAGAGGGGGGGGGGGGGAAAGAGTCCCTTCATGCTACAATCTGGCTCACTATTATTGTTCTCTTCAAATTTCTTCCTTTGTCTCTTGAAATATTTGTTCTGTTAGATTATGTTAGTTATTTTGTTTATGATTTAAGTTTTCTTCTTATGCAATTATAATCTTGTCTCTTGAGTTAAGTGGTATTGATATTGTCATTCTTCTTGTCTATTTCTTTGATTCATCTGATTTTTTTTTTCGGCTCAAAGTTTGGTGATTGTGATCATTCTGTCACTTTCCGTTCACTTGCCTCATTCATTTTTAATCCTGGGTTTTCATCGTTCCTTCACTTTATTTAATTAATCTTAATTTCTCAATTTCAAAATCAAGTTTTCAACCAAACTCTTATGGTTTTAAACTTTAAAACTCAAGATTTTCAACTCTAAAATCTAAAATTCTCTGTGGATTCGACTCAGTCTCATCACTTAACTATTCTCTTTAATTTGTGGACCGGATATTTAAATTTGGTAGCGGGGCGTATTAATGACGTGTGTTTTCCCACCATCAGCAGGTTGTACCCTCAAAGCCTATACCTATCAACTCGTGATTTCATGCTGGGCGGACCAAGTTCGTATGGGCTATCTATCTCGGGCCGAATGAGGTCATGCCCTGGACCGCAACCTAACCCTTGCGATCATCACCGTGACTATTTATTTATGTCTTTGGGCTTGCTAGTCAATTCTACCCAATAAGGTTTCAGGTCGTTCTAACCCGATTTAAAGTTGGCTAAGGCCTCTCACTTGACCTTGGGATCGAGGACCATGCCTTGGATTGGTCCAGATATGTCTCTGGTCGAGTTGGGACCTATTTCAAGTTGACCTTTAAGCCTTCATGGTCTGGCTTATTAGTGGTCTCTAGAGGACCGTTTCACCCAGTATGCGGTCCAACGATAGACCGCTAAGCTCTGTGGCTTGACCTGTTGGATCAAGCGTGGGCCTGCTAGTAGCGGCCCTGTATCCGACCGCCTGTTTCCCCTTGAGGTTCCTATTTGAGCGCAGGCAGTCCCTGACCTGATTTTCTTCGTGTTTTTGTGATAAAGCTAATTGATTGTGGTGACCTCCAAGGCTAGATTTCTGGCCTATCATTTATTGATTTGGGCTATCGAGCCTATTCCGTATCTTTCTTCCAAAATTATTTGGAATAATCATGATCTTAGAAATTAGGATTCATGAGCTTAACCTTGGAAATTTGTGGCCGAATTACTTGAATGTCTAGACATTACTTGGGATCATTGATCCACTAAATCAGTACCAAAGCATCATTAAGGGCTCAGTCTGGTCCCGAGAGGAGCGCCCGAAAGTACTAGTGTCCCGTGGAGCTTGTAATAACTAGGTATGGCATTGCACCGAGTACTTGTTAAATGTGTGGTCTATGACATTCATTGATGTTCATTCTTGCTTGGAAAACTCTTGATCAAGACGTGTTGTACTTGCGTGCTTGACGGACAATCACTTGAATGCTTACGTGATCCCTACTTGTTATCTCTGCAATTCATTCCTAAGTTATCATGTTCGTATTTGTTTCAGTTGTGATCATTTCATTGCACAAGTTTGATTGGTTAATTACTTAAACTATGCCTGATGATAGAGTGTAATTCCTACTGAGCTCTCACTCACTCAGTTTTCCCCACCTTTATCAGGTAGCTCGGATGAGGAAACTCAAACTGATGGGCCCAGGCAAGAGTGATGGCAAGAGCGAGCCAGTTAGCGTCAGTCATGTTCTTCTTTAGAGTCGTTGTAGTTACTTCAGTAGTGAAAGTCTTGAGTCATAGTAGGACTTATGTTCTTGTTCTCTTTTTCTTTATGTTTGTTGATGTAAGTGTTAGTAAAGTCTGCAAGATGTCAGTTGTAATAAGTAAACATCATCTTTATTATCAATAAAGTTTTTATTATTTGTATTTTAATTATTGACCTTGGCATATGGTCTCTTGTGGCAATGAATGCTCTGATTGACATGAATGTTACAACTGCTCTGCTCTGATTTTTTCGCATCGGGGCATGACAAGAATCGATCTTCAAGAGTCCTAGACATGTTTAAGTGCCAGAGCACTTCGATCGTAGGTGATTGGGTTGGCAAAAATCATAGTTTTCCATGCCTCTCTATCACCTGTTCACGGAAGCAAAACGCGATCGGGTCTGGATCGCCTCTTGGTGGACGCGGTCGTGCGATAGATTACCTTCTCGTGTTTTATCCAAAATTTCTTGATTTTCTTATTTATATATTATTTATCTTATAATTAGCCTATTTATCCATTTTAAATATGAAAATAGCCCCAATTACGTCTCTAGAAGTGGGCTTGGGCCTAAACGCCTTAGAATTAGGTTTTTGGGCCTAGTTTAAGTGGCGTAATTACCTGGTTATTAATTGTACTTTCAAATTAATTTATTTATCCCATAATTTATTTAATAGCCCATTAAGCCTTTTAAATAGTTAATAATTTTGTTTTAATTCCTAAAAATTAGGGGTGTTACATCAATAGTCCGAGTGGACCTCCTTTCAGGTTCTTTCGACTTCTCTGCACTAATCAACTATTCTCCCGGCTGCTAGGGAGTGCTTTCCGTGCAGTGATATTTTAGATGTCAACATCGACCTAGCTATAAGGAAGAAGAAAAGAGAAACGGATGAGGGCGCACTTGGGAGAATGAAGAAGAGAAGAGAGAGAAGAGGTGAGGGCGCAAGTTGAAGAGGGAAGAAGGAGGTGGGGCACAAGTTGAAGAGAAGAGAAGGAGGTGGGGCACAAGTTGAAGAGAGGGCAAGAAGATATTCTAATCTAGAAAAAGAACTCCCTTTTTTATCCATTCAATGGGCTTTTTATAAGAGAAATGGGTTCAATGGAGGGCTGAGATTGTGTTAGATGAAGATGGATGGTGAGGATAGAGAGGGAATGAGGTTAAGGAGGGGAGAAAGAGGCTTCCCCTGTAGATCTATTTAAAATCCACTTCAAAAGAAAAGGTATAATAAGCTATGAATGAAGAATAATGGGGGAAAAGGAAAGGGGAGCATGCGAAGGATGCTATGACGGAGGGTGATCGCCAGAGGATGCGAGGGCCTCAAAATATATAATAATAAAAATAGGAGGGATCACGGAATACCTTAAAGTGGAGAGATGTGAGTTGACTTCCTTCTCATCCTATCGGCTGGCCGATGGAGAGAGTCTTCCTTGATTGATTACCCTTGCACAGAAAGACAAACACCATATAGAGAAGGGAATTAGAACCAAACGTACAACATCAAATCCAAATGAAAATATAAATATAACATAAGAACATGGAAGATGACACACCTATCGGGCATTAGCCCTTTAACCCCTTATGCAAAAGGGTGAGGATAAAAGATGAATGAATGATAAAGGACGTGCAAGTGTTGCACTGGAGGGTGGCACGTGCAAGTGTTGGATTGGGGAAGTCCTCTCAACGTGGTTGATATGGTGGGATTATAACAGAATGGAATGCATGCATGCAGTTAATGCAAATAACTAAAAAGGGCACAGAGAATAAATAAGGGAGCCTGGGGTGGTTTCTCCTGTGAAAGCCGTAGCTTTTGATGGTCGTTCGGGAGGAAGCATCTAGCAGGATGAAGCTTTGGACGTATAGAGGACTTCCGCCTGAGCCATGAGTCCAGCAACGCCTCCCCCTGTTATGAAGATTCGCCCCCCTTTTTGAGCAAGAGCCGCAGGCGCTATTTATAGAGAGATTGTAGTGCCCAAAATTTATATAAATAATTTCAAGATTATTTTAGGAATTTTCTAGAATTTATTAGGAATTTATAAAGCTTAAATGAACTAACAAATTGATATTGGGATTATAAGGCCCAATTATGTTAAATAATTAATCCAACTTTGATAAATAAAGCCCAAAGGAGTTAAGGACCAAGCCCATTAAGTTTGGCCCATATTCTAGAAGGTTAATTAATTTATCCTCGGAATATAAGGATAAATACTCTTTTTATAGATAATTATGTGGATAAAACAATAAAAGAGTTTTATTAAGTTTGAATTCTGCACACAGTAGCTGTAGCGGTCTATCGTGCGACCGCCACAGGGCTCTGACGCACCAAGACTCGACCGTTACATTCTGACTAATTCCGTAAGTGGAAGAACAAGCAAAAAGATTGGATATTTGGGATCCTATCTGCTAGAGACCTAATTGAGAGAACATGTAGGGTTACTAAGGACTCTTAGGGATCAGGTTTTGGCCAACTAAGGACTCTAGAATCGACCTAATCCATGAAACCCTAGCAAAGTTCTATAAATAGGACCCAGATTGGGACTGGGCAACCCTTACTTTTGGCTCGTGAAGAATCAAGGTAAGGAGTCATAATTTTGGATAAGTTGTTTAGAAGCTTTTGTTTCTAATACTTTAGACTAATAGCTCCCAAAATTTCGTGCTAGGAGATCCAGTATCCAAGGAGTTAGAATCTTCCAAAGTTGCTGGTTCAATTAAAGCGACCCAGGAATCTGAGCAAAAGTGCACTGAAGAACAGGAAATTAGGACATTTAAACGAGGTATTTAGAAGTTGGTTCTTTAGAACTTTTTGTTCCAAATAGTTTCATATTTATACCCTCCAAATTTTACGTATTTAGGTCAAGAGATTGAGGAGTTAGGACGGCGTGAAGTTGCTGAAAACCCATAGGAAGGGAAGGATTAGGGCGTGCTTTGCAAACCCAAATTTGAAGTATAGAAGCTTATAAAGAGGTAGGTCATCTCTTGAACGGCAAGAATATCATGTTAGGGATAAAAGCCCTTTGATTTTACTTGATTTCATGCAGTGTAGGCCAAGAATTTCATGTTTTAGTAGGTCTATGCATACATGCATATCTTTAGGCTAAAATAAAGATACAAGATATTCTCTTGTTAATTCACTACAACCTATGCATCTAGATGGCCTTTACTTCGTTTTGTCATGACTAGAGTAGTTAAGTCTTTTTAAACATGACATGTTTCAATCATAGTCTTTTATTTTCTATGTACGATCAACAGGGCTCTAACGGTCTATAGTTCGACCGTCAGAGGCATATAACAGTCATACGATAAGCCGTCACACCCCCTGTTATACTTGAGGTCCATATAAACTCTGACGGACTATAAGTGGAGCGTTACTACACTCTGAGGGCCCCACAATAAACCATCACAGCACTATGACGCCCCCATATTAGACCGTCAGAATACTATGATCTGTCAACCCGAGACAGAATTGAAAACAGTCAACTTAGCGTATAAATAAAGCCTAGATATCTAAGTTTTGACCTGTTTTCATGACATTGAGTTTATTAATTGATTCATGATAGAAATTGCATGTCTAAAGCACCTTGAGATATTTTAAGCATATGTTAATTTCATTTGCTAAACTCTATAGTTTTGTATTAAAACCATGATTTTAAATGTTGTATTGATGGAGTTTATCATGGTTTCACATCGTTATACATTCTTTCTCGTCTATAGTCATTTTCTTTAAGTACGTGGCGTATACTCCGGTATGTGTCCACTAGTTACACTTTTGCACTATAGGAACACATTCTTGAACTTGAGGACCTCTCTATTAGATATTCATTCCAATAGACTAGGAAATCTTGTTTCAAGTCCTCCGCAAGTCTCCGTGAGCCTGGGATTCTCACTAGGACGCTGAGCTGGTTGTACCATTAAAGCCCAATTGTCTAGAAAAGCACTACCGAAGTTTTGAATTCTGTCCATATAACGGCCTATTACTCGACTGTCAGGCACATCTAACGGTCCAGTATACAACCGTCACATTACTGAGTCCAATTTATTCTTTCTGGATTTGGCCCATTCCAATGGTCCAATACTAGACCGTCACGTTCATGTAGCGGCCCATTAATTGACCGCCACAATTCCCGAGTACTTTAACTCGAGGTTTGACCCAAGGGTTGGAATTTTAAAGTTCCTAGATGGATTATTGATGGTCTAGGACTTGTCATATTGTTCAAGATACTTAATTTTAAATCATGAAAGATAAGGAATGTATTATTATGCTGTCAATTTGTTTCCATGAGCATAATATTATTTTAAGTCATTCTTGATCCCTCGCATTCTTAAGCGAAGCATTCATTCATTGAATTATTGTTATCATGAACTTATTGAACTTGTTATATTACTGGCCATATTTTATTGCTTGAAACGTGGAAGTAGCTTGATTTATACTTGAAGATGCGATCGGGCACTGATTATGTTCAAGGGCTCTATGCTAGTCCCCTCGGCTGATTGTCGGAAACATACTGTAAACCATGGGGTATGATGCTACTGGTGTCGCATTGCACTGGGAGTACTTTCTCTATAAATAAGTGAAAAATCCACGGCACGACATATACACGTACATGACTTTCTTGCTTGTTACATGATATTCCAGAGAAATTCACCAAATACTTGCTCATAAGCAAAAGATATTGGTGTGATGATTACGTGGTTTGCTAGTACATTCTCGATACATTCTTGATCATGAAAGGCCATATCATGTTCTTGTTACATTCTTGCTAATTCATACTTGCTCAATCTATCTTACATGATCGTCTTGTTACCTTGGTTATTTACATGTGAATTATCGCATTCGCATGATTTCACTTTATTTTCTTTAGAGATAAAATGTTAAATCACTTTAATAGTGCCTTCATGTTGATGCGAAGATATCTACTGGGCAAGTGTGCTCATTACCTATTTCTAATCTTTTCAGGAAATGGAAGTGATTCGAATTCGGATTCGAGTTATTCAAGTAGCGGGTCCGAGAGCGAATGAGAGTCATATCAAAAATGAGAGTGAAGACTTAGGAAAGTCGATCTTGTTTAGATGGAGTCTTTGTAATTTTCTTTTTTTCTTGAGTCTGATGGATTGAAGAAGGTTGAAAAGTTATTGTATTTGAATATTTTGATTTGATTACTAATGAAATAAAGTTGGAGTTTGAGTTAATTATTGTGCAATTGCATTTTGTTATGTGTGGTTAACTTGTGCTCTGATCATTCTTGCTTGCAAGAGGCTTACCATGCCGGCTGTTCACGTTTCTCGAGCTAGTCTTCTGCTATAATAAAGGCTCGGGGCATGACAGTTAAGTTGGTATCAAAGCCTAAGTCTCAAGACTTAGAAAAAAAAGTCACGTCATAGGATAAGTCCAAGGCTTAAGGACCCCTACCTATGAACTAAGGAAGAAATTTCCTCACCCATGCGAGAATTGGGTAGAGCCCAGGATAAGATAGTTAATTAGTTCTAAGATTAATCTCTTTCTAATTCCATGAGAATTAACAATTTGTTATTTCTCTCAGGTACCTCATTATTACAATGGCTCATCGCGTAGATTGGGATGGCATGCAACAAATGGTTGTCGGCCTTACTCAGACATTACAAACTATGGCCCAGGCAGGCGCAGGGGCTGGGGCTGGTGACTTGCATCACAATTTTCGGAGCTTAAACCCTCCGCGTTTCTACGGTTCTTCTAATCTAGATGAGGCAAAAAAATGGATAGATGAAATGAATCACATCTTCGATGTTATCCAATGCACGGATCAAGAAAAAGACACCTCGGTGATATAGAGTACAAGTTAGCTATATTTGAGGGTGTTACAATCTACCCCACAAACTTAGTACGCCTTGACATGAAAGGTTATGATGCCATTTTAGGGGTAGATTGGTTAGTGGATCATGATGCCAATATCAATTGCCGGAATAGGATAATATCCTTTCGCAAACCAGGTTTACCAAGATTTTCCTTCCTTGGTATCAAGTATAAGAAGCATCCTACCATCATCTTTTCTCTTCACGCTTGCAAACTTATATCGCAAGGATGTGAAGCTTTTCTTGCTTCTGTCATTGTTACTGAATCAAAGGAAATCATCATAGCAGACATCCCTATTGTAAATGAGTTACCTGATGTGTTCCCATCCGAATTACCCAGTTTACCACCCAAGAGGGAAGTAAAATTCACCATTGAACTCATTCCAGGAGCAGCACCTGTTTCTGTAGCCCCTTACAGGATGTCCCCCATGGAACTTAAAGAATTAAAAAGGCAGTTGCAAGAACTATTAGACAAGGGTTTCATCAGACCTAGCACATCCCCCTGGGGTGCGCCGGTTCTTTTTGCCAAGAAGAATGATGGCTCTCTCAGGCTGTGTATCGACTATCGGTGACTGAATCAACTTACAATGAAGAACAAGTATCTGTTGCCGCGTATTGATGAGCTCTTCGACCAGCTTTCGGGAGCAGAATATTTCTCCAAGGTAGACCTCAGGTTAGGTTATCATCAGCTTAGAATTAAAGATGAAGATATATACAAAACAGCTTTCCAAAGTCGTTATGGCCACTGTGAATTTGTGGTAATGCCGTTCGGGTTAACAAATGCCCCAGTAGCATTTATGCAACTTATGAACAATGTTTTCTAGCCATATCTGGACCAGTTCATCGTCGTCTTCATTGATGACATTCTGGTATACTCCAAGACAAAAGAGGAACATGAAGAACATTTGAAGATAGCTTTGCAAACGCTTAGAGAACATAAACTCTATGCCAAACTTAACAAGTGTGAATTCTGGCTTAAGGAAGTTTCATTCCTAGGCCACATTATTTCAAAAGAAGGTATCGCTGTGGATCCTTCTAAGGTAGAAGCAGTTAAGAACTGGAGCCCGCCAACGACCGTATCAGACGTAAGGAGCTTTCTAGGTCTAGCCGGGTATTACAGGAGGTTCATAAAGGATTTCTCAAAGATTGCTGTTCCTTTGACAAGACTTACAAGGAAAGGAAATCCTTTTGTATGGTCGAAAGATTGTGAAAAGAGTTTTCTAACTCTTAAGGAACATCTCACGACAGCCCCTATATTATCATTGCCCGTTGAAGGTGGTGGATTCGAAGTATATACGGATGCGTCTGGCATTGGTTTAGGGTGCGTCCTCATGCAAAATGGAAAGGAAATTTGCTATTCTTCAAGACAATTGAAACGTCATGAAGAGAATTATCCTATGCATGACTTAGAATTGGCAGCCGTTATATTTGCCTTAAAATTTTGGCATCACTACCTTTACGGAGAGAAATTTACGATTTATTCAGACCACAAAAGCTTGAAATACTTATTCTCTCAAAAGGAGCTAAATATGAGACAGAGAAGATGGTTAGAATATCTCAAGGACTTTGATTTTTCTATTCAATATCATCCTAGCAAGGCTAATGCTGTAGCCGAAGCACTCAGCAGGAAGCCAATATGAAAATTGTCAAGTCTCATGGTTAGTATGACTAACCTTATTTCTCAATTTACACAGCTAAATTTGAATATTGATATGAAGAAAGAAGAGTGTTTCATAGCTAATATCCAAGGTCAACCTATGTTAATAGAGGATCAGGTCAAGCTGCAAAATGATGATCCCGCATTACAGGAGATTAAAGCCAACATAGAACAGAGGCCAGATTTTTCTTTTTCCAATGATGGAAGATTGCTATTTAAGGGCCGAGTGTGTGTACCAGATCATAAGGATACGAAGAAATTGATCCTAGAAGAAGAACATAAGTCCAAGTACACCATTCACCCTGGTAGTACCAAAATCTATCAAGATCTCAAAAGAAATTTCTGGTGGCCCAATATGAAAAGGGAAATAGCTGATTTCGTGTCCCGCTATCTCACTTGTCAACAAGTAAAGGCAGAGCATTTAAGACCCGAAGGTAAATTACATCCCTTAAATATTCCAGCATGCAAATGAGAGAGTATAGGGATGTATTTCATTATGGGTTTACCTAAGACAAGGGTTGGACACGACGGTATCTAGGTGATCATAGATCGATTGACTAAATCTGCACATTTTCTACCAATAAAAAGTTGATGGTCTGTGGATATTCTAGCAGCATTATACATGAGAAAAATTGTCAAATTACATGGTGTCCCTGTCACTATTATATCTGATAGAGATCATCGATTCACATCACAATTTTGGAATGGTCTTCAACATTCTCTAGGGACCCGACTGAACTTTAGCACAGCGTTTCATCCACAAACTGATGGTCAAATAGAAAGGACAAATCAAGTGGTGGAAGATATGCTCAGGGCTTGTGCTATTGATTTTTGAGGAAGTTGGCATGATCACTTGCCTCTGGTAGAATTTGCATATAACAACAGTTATCAGGCCAGCATACAGATGGCACTCTTTGAAGCTTTATATGGAAGAAGCTGTAGATCACCAATATGTTGGAATGAAATAGGGGAAAGGCAATTTCTAGGCCCCGACATTATCAGGGATTCTTCATAAAAAATTAAGATCATTCGAGAAAGATTGCAGATGTCACAAGATAGGTAAAAATCTTATGCTGATAATCGAAGGCGTGACTTGGAGTTTCAGGTAGGAGATCATGTGTATCTGAAGGTTTCTCCGGGTCGTGATATTCGAAGATTTGGCATCAAAGGCAAGCTAACTCCAAGGTTCATTGGCCCATTTGAAATTTTTGAAAGGGTCGGTGAAGTGGCTTATAGATTGGCTTTACCTCCACAATTAGCACCAGTTCATGACGTATTTCACGTCTCTATGCTGAAAAAGTATGTATATGATCATTACCATGTTATCACTTACGATAATTTGGAGATTCAGAAGGATATGACGTACGAGCAAACACCAATAAAGATTCTAGAACGGGAAGTGCGTCAACTAAAGAATAAAGCTATTCTTATGGTCAAGATTCAATGGAAGAAATCATGGCCTTTTGAAGCAACTTGGGAAACAGAAGAAGCCATGCGGAAAAGATTCCCAGAATTATTCAACTGTAAGTACACTCTCCATATATTCCATGTATTGAATTTGAGGACCAAATTCTTCTAAGTGGGGGAGGGTGTAGTGCCCCAAAATTTATATAAATAATTTTTGGATTATTTTAAGAATTTTCTAGAATTTCTTAGGAATTTATAAAGCTTAAATGAACTAACAAATTGATATTGGGATTATAAGGCCCAATTATGTTAAATAATTAATCCAGCTTTGATAAATAAAGCCCAAAGGAGTTAAGGACCAAGCCCATTAAGTTTGCCCCATATTCTAGAAGGTTAATTAATTTATCCTCGGAATATAAGGATAAGTACCCTTTTTATAGATAATTATGTGGATAAAATAATAAAAGAGTTTTATTAAGTTTGAATTTTACGCACAGTAGCTGTAGCGGTCTATCGTGCGACCGTCATAGGGCTCTGACACACCAAGACTCGACCGTTACATTCTAACTAATTCCGTAAGTGGAAGAACAAGCAAAAAGATTGGATCTTTGGGATCCTATCTGCTAGAGACCTAATTGAGAGAACATGTAGGGTTACTAAGGACTCTTAAAGATCAGGTTTTGGCCAACTAAGGACTCTAGAATCGACCTAATCCATGAAACCCTAGCAAAGTTCTATAAATAGGACCCAGATTGGGACTGGGTGACCCTTACTTTTGGCTCGTGAAGAATCAAGGTAAGGAGTCATAATTTTGGGTAAGTTGTTTAGAAGCTTTTGTTTCTAATACTTTATACTAATAGCTCCCAAAATTTCATGCTAGGAGATCCAATATCCAAGGAGTAAAAGCTTCCAAAGTTACTGGTTCAACCATAGCAACCCAAGAATCTGAGCAAAAGTCCACTGAAGAACAGGAAATTAGGACGTCTAAACGAGGTATTTAGATGTTGGTTCTTTAGAACTTTTTGTTCCAAATAGTTTCATATTTATACCCTCCAAATTTCACGTCTTTAGGTCAAGAGATTGAGGAGTTAGGACGGCGTGAAGTTGCTGAAAACCCATAGGAAGGGAAGGATTAGGGTGTACTTTGCGGACCCAAATTTGAAGTATAGAAGCTTGTAAAGAGGTAGGTCATCTCATGAACAGCAAGAATATCATGTTAGGGATAAAAGCCCTCTAATTTTACTTGATTTCATGCAGTGTAGGCCAAGAATTTCAGGTTTTAGTAGGTCTATGCATACATGCATATCTTTAGCCTAAATTAAAGATAAAAGATATTCTCTTGTTAATTCACTGCAACCTATGCATCTATATGGCCTTTACTTCGTTTTGTCATGACTAGAGTAGTTAAGTCTTCTTAAACATGACATGTTTCAATCATAGTCTTTTATTTTCTATGTACGATCAACAGGGCTCTAACGGTCTATAGTTCGACCGTCAGAGGCATATAATAGTCTTACGATAAGCCGTCACACCCCCTGTTATACTTGAGTTCCATGTAAACTCTGACGGACTATAAGTGGAGTGTTATAACACACTGGCGGCCCCACGATAAACCGTCACAGCACTATGATGCCTCCATATTAGACCATCAGAATACTATGACCTGTCAACCCGAGACAGAATTGAAAATAGTCAACTTAGCTCATAAATAAAGCCTGCATATCTAAGTTTTGACCTATTTTCATGACTTTGAGTTTATTAATTGATTCATGATGGAAATTGCATGTCTAAAGCACCTTGAGTTATTTTAAGCATATGTTAATTTCATTTGCTAAACTCTATAGTTTTGTATTAAAACCATGATTTTAAATGTTGTATTGATGGAGTTTATCATGGTTTCACATCGTTATACATTCTTTCTCATCTATAGAGTCATTTTCTTTAAGTACGTGGCGTATACTCCGGTATGTGTCCACATGGCAGCATCCTGTGATGGGCTACTTCCACGTGTCACCATCACAGCACCTCGTCCTCCTTGGATCACAAGCTAAGTCACCAATCTCTGTAAAGAATCCCTGTCAGACAGTCGAAATAGACTTGTCAGGTTAAGTATAAACCCTGTATAGACTTGTAAGACTAAATGCATTGTATAGACTTCACTGTATGGACTTGTGAACTCGAATGCATTGTATAGACTTCACTATGTGTAAACTCGTGAAGGCGAATGCAATGTACAGACTCCAGACTGTGAAGGCTTTGTGAATATGAATGCATTGTACAGACTTCACGTTATGATTGAGACACTAAGGAAGACAGACAATGTAATGACTTCGGCAATTGAAAGGCTCGCCAGTGTATGGACCTGTTGAACGTGCAGCAATGTGCAGACTTCAATGAAAGATGTAATGTGTAGACTTGCCAGACACAACGTGCAACAATGTATAGACCTGAAACACTAGATGCACGATGCACAGACTTCATATAAGAAGGCAACCACTGTACATACTTGCTGAAGTGTTAAACGATGTGTAGACTTTGAAGAACAGTAGCCAGTGTATGGACTTAGGCAGGCTTCAGCTCGTGCAATGTTTAGACTTCATGCAATGCAATGCAGATGAATGTATAGACTTCATGCAATGCAATGCAGACCAATGTACAGACTTTGGCGAAGCAAAGGCTGTACAGACTTCAACTAAAAGATGCATGATGTACAGACTTGGAGATCATTCAACAGCAAATGTGCAAACTTCACGATGTATAGACTTTCCAAAGGAAAGGCTGTACAGACCTGAACAAAGCAAGGCAGCGAATGTATAGACTTCCAATGTATAGACTTGCCAACTGAGCGTTGTACAGACTTGAACAAGGAAACTCTGTACAGACTTGATCAAGGCAAGGTAGTCGAGTGTATAGACTTCCAATGTATAGACTTGCCAAGGGAAACGACGGTAAAGCTATCAGTGTATAGACTTCGAGTGCAACGTCGGTAAAGCTACCGATGTACAGACTTGCGAGTGCAACGTAGGTAAAACTTCCAATGTACAGACTTCGAAGTTGAACAGGTGGATGTACAGACTTGGAAGTTCACTGATGGATGCACAGACTTCACCTCGATGTATAGACTTGGAAGTTCAATGAAGGATGTACAGACTTCACCTCGAGCATCTACAGTGCAGTGTATGGACTTGAAGAATGATGCACAGTGCAATGTATAGGCTTCATGACTATGCTCATGCAATGTGTGGACTTTGGAAAGCTAAGGCCAATGTATAGACTTCAATGATGCGTGCTACAGTCCAATGTATGGACTTATGAAGAACAATGCATGACGCTGTACAGACTTCATTGATGCATGCTACAGTCCAATGTATGGACTTATGAAGAGTGATGCGTGACGCTGTACAGACTTTGAGTGAAAGTCCAATGTGCAGACTTTCCACCGACCAATGTATAGACTTGATGGTTGTGAGATGATGGCCAAGACAATGCACAGACGGATGTGTAGACTTAAGATGAGTGCATGAGAAATCGGATGTACAGACTTCACTTGAAATAGTCCGATGTACAGACTTCGCCTAACACAGTCCGATGTACAGACTTAGCCTGAGCCACTGTATAGACTTGCTGAATGTGCGAGCTGCAATGTATGGACTTCGCTCAATGGACAAGATGCTAAGTCAGACGAACAGTGTACATACTTAGCCAATGCAATGCAATGTATGGACTTCAAACAAGACGGACGATGTGCAGACTTTAGCCAATGCAATGTATAGACTTTGGGCTCGCCATGCAGTGTATAGACTTAGAGCAGAAACGCCATGAGGCAATGTATAGACATGAATGTTCTGAGGGAGTCGACCCATCTAGAAAGGGGGTCGACCCACTACTGTCCAGACAGTGCATGGATGTATTGACTTACGTTCTCAACAATGCACAAACACAACACAAGGTAGTGTATAGACTCTACGTGCAATATGTGAACTTTGAGTGTGTGTGCAGTGTGTAAACCTGTGAAGTGCATAGAACACACATACAATCTGATAAGAACAAATTCATCAAAGCATAAACAGTTGCCAATCAATCAAAACAAGGTGTTGCCAATGAAGTAAAGCATATATCAACATCATCAACACAGAGGAGTCACAACATATAGGAACACATTCTTGAACATGAGGACCTCCCTATTGGATATTCCTTCCAATAGACTAGGAAATCTTATTTTAAGGCCTCCGTAAGTCTCCGTGAGCCTGGGATTCCCACTAGGACGCTGAGCTGGTTGTACCATTAAATCCCAATTGTCTAGAAAAGCACTACCAAAGTTTTGAATTTTGTCCATGTAACGGCCTATTACTCGACCGTCAGGCACATCTAACGGTCCTGTATACAACCGTCACATTATTGAGTCCAATTTATTGTTTCTGGATTCAGCCCATTCTAACGGTCCAATACTAGACCGTCACGTTCATGTAGCGGCCCATTAATTGACTGCCACAATTCCTGAGTACTCTAACCCGAGGTTTGACCCAAGGGTTGGAATTCCAAAGTTCCTAGATGGATTATTGATGATCTAGGACTTGTCATATTGTTCAAGATACTTAATTTTAAATTATGGAAGATAAGGAATGTATTGTTATACTGTCAAATTATTTCCATGAGCATAACATTGTTTTAAGTCATTCTTGATCCCTCGCATTCTTAAGCGAAGCGTTCATTCATTGAATTATTGTTATCATGAACTTATTGAACTTGTTATATTACTGGCCATATTTTATTGCTTGAAACATGGAAGTAGCTTGATTTATACTTGAAGATGCGATTGGGCACTGATTATGTTCAAGGGTTCTATGCTAGTCCCCACGGTTGATTGTCGGAACATATTATAAACCATGGGGTATGATGCTACTGGCGTCGCATTGTGCTGGGAGTACTTTCTCTATAAATAAGTGAAAAATTCATGGCACGACATATACACGTACATGACTTTCTTTCTTGTTACATGATATTCCATAGAAACTCACCAAATACTTGCTCATAAGCAAAAGATGTTGGTGTGATGATTACGTGGTTTGCTAGTATATTCACGATACATTCTTGATCATGAAAGGCCATATCATGTTCTTTTTACATTCTTGCTAATTCATACTTGCTCAATCTATCTTACATGATCGTCTTGTTACCTTGGTTATTTACATGTGAATTATCGCATTCGCATGATTTCACTTTATTTTCTTTAGAGCTAAAATATTAAATCACTTTAATAGTGCCTTCATGTTGATGCGAAGATACCTACTGGGCAAGTGTGCTCATTACTTATTTCCAATCTTTTCAAGAGATGGAAGTGATTCGAATTCGGATTCGAGTTATTCAAGTAGCGGGTCCGAGAGCGAATGAGAGTCATATAAAAAATGAGAGTGAAGACTTAGAAAAGTCAATCTTGTTTAGATCGAGTCTTTGTAATTTTCCTTTTTTTCTTGAGTCTGATAGATTGAAGAAGGTTGAAAAGTTATTGTATTTGAATATTTTGATTTGATTAATAATGAAATAAAGTTAGAGTTTGAGTAAATTATTGTGCAATTATATTTTGTTATGTGTGGTTGTCTTGCGCTCTGATCATTCTTGCTTGCAAAAGGCTTACCATGTCGGCTGTTCACGTTCCTCGAGCTAGTCTTCTGCTGTAATAAAGGCTCGGGGCGTGACAGAGATCGTGGGTTTTAATCCGAGAAAAAGTAGGATAATCAATTATGGAATGGGATCAACATTAGAAGAGTCTTTCCCCTCTTGAAAAGCCATCCGGGGAATCTTACCTAGTTGAGGTAGATCGTAAAACGACGAAGGAAGGAGCTGCCGGCGAGTTTGAGCGGTTACAGAGAAATGGCGTCAGACCATGTGGTCGCCCATTAAATGGGCGTCCACCTCTAGAGTCGCCTATTCCAAGCCAAATTAGAAATTTCCAAAATTAATAAAGAAATCACGTCTGAGGTCCCAGATGCGAATTAGCAATTTCACGAATTTTGGATGGATTTAAAATATCGAATTGAGGTAAGGAATAAACGCGTCTTCTGGCCTAGTCGCGTTCATTAATAGGCGTCGAGGGGAGTGGATGCTTATTCTTGAATTATTTAGGAAATTCAAATATTAATAAAAATCGATAAGTAAATCGCGTCCACACGAGCAGACACATTTTTTGGAATTTCAAGATTTTTGATAATTAAAAGAAGAAATAACGTTCTAACGAGCAGATGTGTATTCCTAAATTTTAGGAATTGACAAAAATAGCATTAGAAATCGCGTCCTGACATAAAGACGTGTTTTCTTGAATTTATGAAAATTACTAAAATTGAAAAATAAAATCGTGTCCATCTGGAGCGACGCATTTTTTAAAGAATTTTAGGAATTTGGTAATTATCAAAAATGAAAAAAGAAATAGCATCTATTCGGTCAGTCGCCCAGTTAAAACACGTCTAGGAGGGCTGACGCGTTTAAGAAAAGTTTTCAGAAAATTGAAGAAAATCACAGGAAAAATCTGAAAAAATAGGAGAATGTTGAAGAAAGCTGGAGATTCAAGAAAAACGACGAAAACCACTCAATGAAGTCGATTTGAGGGTCAAGTTGGGCATCGCAGTGTGATAGGAGATATGCTCAAAGTAATGTCGATTTTAGCATGTCTACAGCTGCCCCGCCTTGGCGTCTGCGTTGTAAGGGAATGACACGAAATGGAATGGAATGTGATGGAGCGAAGAGGAATGAAATGTAATGGAAAGAATGGAGAGTGAACTAAAAAGTAGACACCAAGGTGTGATGAGACACGCAATCAACATCTCCTGATAAGAATTGAATCAAAAGCTCGAGATGAAGCGATCTCAGGAGGTTCAATGAAAGCAACAATGTTTGGATAATGGAGGGAGTGTGCATGCGGGCACGAAGGAGATAAAAAGAATGATCAACTTCCAGCGCGGTGGAAGTATCCCAGGTCACAAACCTGTGAGTTTCACCATTGGAGAGTGATTACCAGCCAATGTGGATGTGCTGTCGTCATGGTGGATCAAAGGAAAAGGTTGAAATAAGAGGATGAAGAATCCAAACAAAGGAGTTTTCGAGAAGACCGCCCAAAATGGCGTCAAGACAAACTGAGGACTCAATTCAGTATTGAATATCTCATATCATGAAGATTAAGATCATTTGACTCTCAAAATCAGCTTATTAAAATGATTTTCCACCGTTGGTTCAAAATCCTACATGAATGCATGCTGGGTTGAAAGGGAAAAATTAAAACAAATGAAAATATAAGATAATCAAGGATAATATTGCTAAGCTGTCAAGACTGAGTCAAGAAACCCATTTTGTGAGCTGATACTAAACCGAAGCCCGTTTATCCACACACCAATTCACAAAAGGGAACCGTCATCCCCTAGTCTTGGACGGCTCAACAGCCTATCCTTATGACTAAGATTCCTCTGGAATCATCATTATTTTTTATGAAGGGGAACTCAAATTTTATATTTACCAAACCACAAGGTCCTTGATATAATCTAATAGCGTAGATAACATATAGTCGGAATGCATACAGGGAGAGATGGTGATAGCAATATGCATGAGGGAGACTGAGAAACGAGGTGCAAACACCGTGGGACTTGGATGATGATGCCTGGATGGTGGGACCAAAAGCTTCTTTTCCTGCGCTCAAAAATTCATCAGCCAAGATATAATGAAGAATAAATCAATTAAGCAGCTTAAGCATAACATGCATAACATGTATCCAAGCATCAATAGCATAGTAAGGTAAAGCATGCAAGGCATGTTCATCGTTAGTGCTTTAGCATTGTTTCTCATGAGGAGGACCAACTTGGCTAATTAGTTGATTGATGTGGATTGGAATGATCAAAATATGCCCAGATAAAAATCGGCAAGAATGCCTTGTAGGAGAATGATGCGTAGGGCGGCCAGAGTAATCAGGAGATTTGGCAGTGAATTGCTTAGGATGACAGGAATAATCAGACTCGACATGAATCAGCAAGAATCACTCTGAAGGATAGAGAGATGATAATCGAGAGTGCCCAGAATGGCAAATCATGGAGATCAATGTGAGTCATCAATGATGTGGGTGAGAAGAGGACTCATCCCAAGTTCTTGGTCCTTGCGAAAGAAGTGTCCCTGTAAAATAACACCGTCAGAAAATACAATGCATTTTTTTGGATTTTTGTTGTTTTGTTGTTGTTTTTTTATTTTTTTGTTTGTTTTGGAATATGCAAATTTTTATGAGTTTTGAGAGTATTCAATTTTTTTTGGATTTTGAAAAATATTCAATTTTTTTATGGTTTTTGGTTTAGGCGATGCTAGTTTACCACCGATGGGAATTCAAATCATCGGCTGGGGTTCTCGTTCTTTTCCTTTTCACTAAGAACCGTCCAAAGCCGGGCGTGCATTTAAAGGTGGCGCCCTATAGCCGACTGCCCATGGTTAACAGTGCCTCTACCAAGGCCATACCTGAGAAACATTCAACCTTAGAGGGAGAAGAGAAGAAAAATTGGAGATAAGCTTTATGTAGGCTGGGAGATATCGGGACTCGAAATCCTTCCAAGGTACTACCCCTCAAAGAGGTGGTCTGTTACGCCGGGGCTTTGTACCTTTGATTTTTAGACCCTTGACATGCATAAGATCAGGGTTTTGCCTGCGGGGACTTTGCCTCTCTTGACATGCCTTTATTTTATAATTTTACATTTATTGCATTTGACTTTGATATAGCCCTTTCGGCTAGATATATCATGAAAAGTCATTTTGATTTGGGTCAAGACTGCCCCTATTTGAGACTCCTCTCGTATTGGGGAGTACCTAGGTTGGTCATCTTATTCGTCAACCTCTTGCCCCTTCACTCGGCCGAGTAAGGAAGAGAAAAGATTTTCAGGCATACCCATGACATGGCCGAAATAGCAATGGTGTTTAACAAAGGAAGCTGGCTGAGGACGCAGTGAAGTGTGTGGAGTGCCCAGCTAAGGGCTGCCCCTAACAAGCAAGGAGGTAATGCCAAACTCCCAGCGCGAGGTTCTTATTAACCAGAGGTGCTGCAAAAGCAAGCCTAAAGACTCCTTTTGATTTTTTTAAGATAAAATTTAATAAAGATAAAGACCTAGGATAAAGGTCTTGAAATAGCACTCTTAATCATGTTAAGAAGCACTTCATTTTAAAACCATGCATGAAAGATATTGAATGCAAATTTTATGCAAAAAATGTTACCTTGCAACCTTATGAAACAACAGTTGCCGGAGGCGATCTTGATCATCGTGGGATTTATAGTCCTCCTTGACAGAAAAAGGATTGGAAGCAAAGGTTTGAAGTGGCTTAACAAGAAGGAGTGGTATCAAGACCAGACTCAGACGAATAAGGAGAAAAGGAAAAGAGGCGAGGGCTAGAACTCCCTCACTAAGGTGTGGAGACCTTGATCACAAGGAAGGTCTACAGAAGAAACGGAAAATCAAGAGGAGGAGTGAGGACTAAAGCCTCGGAAGCAGTGGGAGAATGGGCAGATGCCCAGAGCAATGGATGTAAAAGAAGTCGGGTCGGACCTGGGATCAGGAGGAATCAAAAAGACAAATTGGTAGATGGAAAAAGGAGGATCCGGAGGGTCCGGAGGCAAGGGTGGAGAATCATGATGAGAAGAAGAATCCAGAGGTTCCGGAAGGAGAAAATATCAAGGGACGCGATGCCCCGAAAAAAGAGATGGGAAGAGATGATTGAAAAGGAAGAAGAGAATAAAGGACACGATGTCCCGAAAGAGTAGAAGGATAAATCGGAAGAAAGATGGAAAAAATGGGCGTGATGCCTGGAAAGGATAGTGTAGTAGAAAGAAGAGTCAGAGGTTCTGGAGGAATGGAATTAGAAGGGGCGCGATGCCTTGGAAGGAGAGAAAGATCCAGAGGATCCGGTTGTGGAGGTGTGGAGGGGAGCGACGCCCAAAGAGGGAGGTCTGGTGGTTCCGGAGGAATCGAATCAGAAGGGACGCGATGCCGTGGGAGAATCAGTGAGAAGCCCAGATGGTGCGGACACCAGAGCGATCGAGAAGCACGAACCGGTGAGCCGTTAGTACCGTACGCGGAGCACCACTTGAGCTAAATCGGCTTCCATCTGGCTCGGAGATAGTCTGGAGACTCCCCCTTGAGTCTTAGTATTTATCATATTTACTGGGATTTTATTTGTGTGTAATGTGTGTTTATTTGGCTTTATTCGGATTGTAATTCGGATTGTAAAAGGGGTTTATTTGTAATTTGGGACCACCTGGGTCCTGTGGGCCCCCTATCCCTTCTCCCATTGATCCACCTCAGCTCTTGGGCCCATGTGGGGTCAGTCAACCCTCCAAGGTGCACTTCTAGAAGGGTTGGACCAAGGGGGGACAAAGGGTAACAAATTCAAAATTTGGAACACATAAGTCAATGGGGTGCCCCATGTATAATATAGTTTATTAGGATTGAAATCTTTTTTTATTTGTTCCAAACCACATGGGATAAATAAATTGTGGACTCCCTCTCTTACCCCCCACCAATCCTAGATCTAGGGATATCACTAGTCTTTTTGTATTTTCTATCAGAACCTTGTATTTTCATTTTGAGTAGAATTAATGCAAAGAAATTCAGATATTTTGTTCCAAAGGCAAGGGCCACCCCCTATCTCTCTCCTCTCTCCCCCTTCTGTAGCTGGGAAGGCTGTGTTCGTGATGTGAGACGCCTCCTATATCGGTTCGTGAGATCACCATCGCCGCCGCCATCGTGCCGCCATCGCACCACCGCCAATGTTGCCGGAGTTCTATCCAGTCAGGATAGCCCACTGTTCCCATAATTTTTGCTCACAACCTCGAGATCTTTTGGGTCTCAAAATTTCAGGGTGGTCTAACCCACATCCCAAAAAAATTGGTGGAGCTTGTAGTCCATGCTTTCCATTTTCGTACTCCCCTTCCTTCCAGATCTGCCTGCAGTATGTATTCTGTCACAGCCATCAGATAGTTCATCCACGAACCCATCTTCCTCATGTTTGAACGGGTTGTAATTTTTATTGGGGGTTCTGTCCATCTAATACCTATTCCAAAAAATTTCTTGTGATTTTAGGATCTCGTTTATATTTTCAAAAATATCCCTTTCAGATCCCAACTCAGTCTGTCTGCCCCTGTCCAGATCCGACCACCCAACAGTATAAAATACTTTTCCCCAACCAAACCTCCACCAAATCCTTCATAAAAATTCTCCCCGTTTTCCTCTCTCTCTCTCCTACACAACTTTCCTGAAGAGCTCAACATCTAATTCGGAGGTCTACATCGCGGTCAACGCCAACTCTCAGGAAAGTTCATTTCTGTCCGGCCAGATCTAAAACAGAGATTAGTACGGTTCTAAAATTCCCCATCAGAAGCACGGTCACAACATATTTTCTGGAGTGACAGAGGGTCGAAGGATTTTTAGTTAGTATTCCAACGGTGCTAGTTTCGTGCCGATCCGACGTCGGTGCTGATTGTAGCAACCGATCTCGCCGGGCCGCGCGCTGCAAAATAGATGTTGCAGATCTGTGGCCAGCACCTCCGACAAGCGGAGATCGGAGCCGCCCGGTCTCCGATCAGAGTTCCAGCCCAGCCGCCATCTAGGGATCATGTCTCTAAGACATATGGACCTTGCTTTACGGATCAAAATGCTCTGGAATGGTTTGCATTCTAACGCACTATGGGCAGAGTTTTTCAGGGCAAAGTACATCCATAATACACATCTTACTGAGGTAAATTTCAAAGGTATGAAAGGTGTTAACAGAAGTAGCTGGACTAAAGCAAAATCAGTCATCCTGCAAAATCAGAGGACTATTCTGGGTGATGGGGCCCTAACAAATTTCTGGAAGGATAAATGGCTGGGGAATATAACTTTAGATTCTTATGCTTGCAGTGAAAGAATTCCTACTACAAAAGTAACTGTCAGAGATATTATCCTGACTCCTAGTCAGGAGGATACTCATGCTATGGAAATGTATCTGCCAGATGATATCAGAAGAGCTATAACACCGAGTTTATTGACTCCATATCCAGATCAATTTATATGGTCTCTATCAGGTAATGGCAATTACTCGGTCTCATCCACATATAGAAATATGATGCTTTCTCAACACTCACAGCTGATGGAGATGAGTCTCAACTAGAGTCGCATATGGTCTCAATGGATTCCAACCAAAATATCAATTCATATTTGGAAGGTCTTCTTCAACTGTCTGCCTACTGATTAGAATATTACAGCTTGTGGTATCCCTATATGCTCTAAATGCAGATGCTGTCAGAACCACGCTGAAGAGGACAATGACCATCTTTTTATTCAGAGTGATTGGGCTGTGGACATTTGGTCTTTCTTTCAATCTAAAGGATTGGAGATTGGAGGTAGAACAATTAGAGATTTAATATCCAAAGCTGTACATATTGCTCCAGGTAAATCTCTCTTTGGTCTTTTCACTATTGCTGTGATCGGCTACAGCTTGTGGGAGATATGGACTGCTAGGAACTCTATCACTCATGAGGGCAAGGTCTCAAAATCAAAGAACATGGTTCATAAAATACTTTCACAGGTAAAGCAATCTCTTACCCTTTCCAAGTTTCAGGAAGACAAACATGAAAGGAAAATAGTCTTATCTGCATGTGGTATTCAGGTTTTCACCAGAAACAATCAAAGGGTTAAACACATTAAATGGCAATATCCTCCTTGGCATTATATAAAATTGAACACGGATGGTGCTTCCAAGCATGCTGCTATTTCGGGTGGTGGTGGAGTAATAAGGGATTCTAATGGTTCAATCATTTTGGCATATTCTCACTATTATGATCAAGCTAGCATCATGATGGCTGAATCTAGAGCTCTAATGGATGGTATGAAATATTTGAGAACTATTACATCACAACCGAGCAAAATTGAGTGTGATTCTCAAGTGCTGGTCCAAGTTATCAACAAGAAGATTCCATGTCCCTAGGAGATCCTCAAATATGTGAGGGAAATTCGGGCACTTCTTTCAGCAAATGATTCTATTATTCATGTTTTTCGTGAGGCGAATAAGGTGGCAGATTCTTTGGCCAATCTAGCTTGCAATACAAAATGTAATTTTTCCTTTTCTTCTCAGCAGCAACTTCCAAGCTTTATTAAAGGTGCTGTCCGGTTGGATAAGCTAGGAATGCCTAGCATCCGAATGATGTAATTCTTTATGTCCTTCATTATTAATAAAAGTCACCTCCTAGTTGTGCATTGGTTCCCCCAATGTACCTAGGTAAGGTTTTTGATAAAAAAAATAAAAAAGGGAAGCGCGCCATCAGGTGTCACCATCATAGTGGGACCCACCCTGTCAGGTCCGGAGGACTGAGCAGCACATGGGCCCCACGAACCGCAAATCACGCCGTCTGGAATGCACTAAAATGTGGGTTTCGGCACCGTCGGAGCGACATCAGGATGCTGCCAATAAACCCAATTCCCGTTACTCCCGGGCCCACATGTGACCTATTACCTCCCTGCGTGGAGTGGGTCGAAACATTTGTACTGTCGTAAACTTTGTTAGCTGGGAGTACGGATTTGGCCGGGGTTGTCTTCCCCACGCCGGGAGCATGGAGGTAACGGTCTTACTTCTTGGCGTTCATTTGCTAGTTTAGTATATGGTCATATGCCGATGTGAGCGCGTTAGGAACCTAGCTCGTGAGTTCATGTCACCGCTGTGAGTGAGAGTGTGACCCGTCCCGTGACTCGATCCGAGCACGGAGGTTAGTCGACCACCCTTGACTCTGCCGGTTTCTCAACCGCGCGGATCCACGTTTCCCCTCGCTTGGGACAACGAGCGAGCTTGCATTTCTGTTAGCGACATATAGCCCATAGGAACTCTTAGTGTCGGGCCAAGGCATCTCTAGTGTTCGCGTGTCACTGGTCGCGTCCGCATTTAGAGTCAGAGGTCCGCATCACTTAGAGTCGATCCCCGTGTCCGTCCCGCATCAGTTTGGTATCAGAGCGAGTCGAGTCTAGGGTAGTCAATAGTCATTGCTTAACAAAAAATACAAAAAAGAGTCATTTAAGTCTAGGAGTCTAAGTCTAAGTCAGTCGTCGCATTTGCATACCATTAATCGGTATATCAAAAGGTGTTGTCCGAACGTTAGGCTATGCCTATCGGGAAGGCCGCACACTTGCGCGAGGAGATCTTCGGATGAAACCTCCTCCAGGTACCTGATCTTGGTTTAAGTCTAGGGTCCTTAGTATGCATTAGTTAGTGCATTCCAACCTTGCATAGTCGTGTCTAGTGTCTTATCTAAGTGTTAGCATGTCCGTCTTGTAGTTCCCCATTTCCAATGGAATCTCGACCGCCCAGGTGATATGACAGTTGGCACACCAATGGGCTTGGCAACCACCCTCTCCACTTCCGTAGGCCCGAAGCCTCGGATTTTTATGGCTCCAATGACCCGGGCGACTACCTCAAGTGGGAGGCTGCCATGGACACATACTATGATTGTTATACCATGTCCGAAGCCGGGCAATTTTATTTTGCCAAGGAGAGGCTTCTACACGAGGCCGCCGAAAAATGGGACCACATTGAGCACTTGAGAGAGGTTAGGAGGCAATGGCCCATCGAGTCATGGTGGGACATGAAGAGAGAGCTTAGGAGGGTCTACCTTTCCCATCCGGTCCCTTCCAACCCATCCCACCCATTTACTTCCAACCATGTGGGTCACACCTACAACCGACCCCACCCAATCACCTCCAACCAAGTGGGTCATAGTCGGAGGCAAGGAGCCCCGCACTTAGATGAGCCTCGACCCAAGCCTAGGTTGGTTGATTACGGGCGAATCCACCGTGACACCCCTACTCCAACCCATACCGTTGCCGACCTTGTGCAAATGATTTCGGATCAAGTGGATAAGAGGTGTGCATATTTTGAGTCGTTGGTCTCCCCTTGCCCACCTCCGAGACCGGATGTAGCCATACTCGAGCCTAGGGAGGCCATATCCCGTAGCCCCAACCCGACCCCACCTACAGGGTCCCAAGGGCCTCTTCCTCTCCTAGTGGACAGCCCTTCCCCTAGTGCTCCGTTGCCATCCATTTTCGATCCTCATCCGGAGCCATCTCATTCAGAGCCACCTCAACACGAGCCACCCGTGTTTCTAACGGGAACGCTTTTCATCACCGAGCCACTCCTTAGCTGGCTCAAGAATGGCTTGGTCCCACCTCCCTTCCCATCTATAGACCCCACACTACCTCTAATGCCCATCAACTCATTCCATACCACCTTCCGGTCTAGTCACCATGTGGATACATTGGATGACCTTCTTAAAGGATTAGACCGGCAATTGACATTTATGCACTTATTGGCCCGAGGCTTGGACCAGCCCTCTAGTCGTAGCTTCACCCATCCCGCCTTAAGGCCCATTACCTCCATGTACACTGTGGGCCATATCATCACGGAGGTTCTTTTGTTTCTTCCCCTACCGCCCGAGCCTCACTTTAGTCCATTTGTCCCAAGGGAGGAATCCTATATCCTATACACCATCCCATCTCCCTTCATGGATGAAGGAAATCAACAACACCTTCTAGACTTCCATACATGGGACCTTGAGATGAGAGAATCCATATCGAGGGGTCACACATTCTTTGATCCCTTCGATCTCTTTCTTAGTGGGCCCCTTGGTCCACAATCTCCATTCCACCTCTTTAGGGGAGTCCACCATTATACCCCTTCCCCACGGGCGGGGCCATCGACACCCACCGAGTCCGTTCAAGGGCGAGAGACACCCAACCCTCCTGGCCCACCCAAACCTCTCAAATCCAAAGGACCATCTTATGATTGTATCGACATTCGGTCACACCTAGGGTATGCATGGCACACATTCGGATGTCCTAGACCACCTTGCATATGATTGGGTCGGACTAACCGTAGGGTTGTTTAGGGTCGTGTGTGCATCCGTGTGTTTTTCTTTTTGCTAAGCATGTTAGGAGTCTGCATGACGATGTCCGTCGTCACATTGAGGCCAACAATGCACGGTATAAGGAGCTAGCCGATGCCCATAGACACCATCGTGAGTTCCAAGAGGGTGAATATGTCATGATCAGGGTAAGACCTGAACGGTCTCCCTTTGGAACCGTAAAGAAATTGCAAGCTCGCGGAGCCTGTCCATTTAGAGTGTTGAAACGCGTTGGATCCAATGCGTATGTTGTGGACCTGCCTGAGGAATATGGTACAAGCTCAACTTTCAATGTGTCGGATCTAGTTACATATAGGGACCCAGCGGTGATCCCTAGTGAGCCTTTCGAGCCATCTTCTCCCATTGAGAGTGATCCCACACCTGAGTGTCCACCACCAGCCCCATTTCCACGGCAGTAAGAGCATATAGATCATATACTAGATGAGCAGGTGACTGTTACCAGGAGTGGATCCTACCTGCGCTACCTAGTGTGATGGAGAGGGAGACCCGCCACCGAGGATACTTGGATAACCCGTGGAGAGTTGCAGAGGCTAGATCCGGATCTATTGGAGCGCTACCAGAGCGATGCAGACCCTTACTCGACAGGGTCGAGTTTCTCCCACCCAGGGAGAATTGGTGCGGACACCAGAGCGATCGAGAAGCACGAGCCGTCGGTACCGTACGCAGAGCACCACTCGAGCTACATCGGTTTCCATCTGGCTCGGAGACAGTCTGGAGGCTCCCCCTTGAGTCTTAGTATTTATCATATTTACTGGGATTTTATTTGTGTGTAATGTGTGTTTATTTGGCTTTATTCGGATTGTAATTCGGATTGTAAAATGGGTTTATTTGTAATTTGGGACCACCTGGGTCCCGCGGGCCCCGCTTCCCTTCTCCCATTGATCCACCTCAACTCTTGGGCCCATGTGGGGTCAGTCAACCCTCCAAGATGCGCTTCTAGAAGGGTTGGACCAAGGGGGGACAAAGGGTAATAAAATTCAAAATTTGGAACACATAAGTCAAGGGGGTGCCCCATGTAAAATATAGTTTATTAGGATTTAAATCTTTTTTTATTTGTTCCAAACCACATGGGAGAAATAAATTGTGGACTCCCTCTTTTACCCCCCACCATTCCTAGATCTAGGGATAGCACTAGTATTTTTGTATTTTCTATAAGAACCTTGTATTTTCATTTTGAGTAGAATTAATGCAAAGAAAATCAGATATTTTGTTCCAAAGGCAAGGGCCGCCCCCTATCTCTCTCCTCTCTCCCCCTTCTGCAGCTGGGAAGGCTATGTTTCAGAGGTGAGACGCCTCCTATATCGGTTCGTGAGATCTCCATCGCCGCCGCTGTTGCATCCCTATGGTTTTGATGATGTCCCACACTATAAATCAATCTTCTATCTCTAGATTAATGTTGTTTCATATTGTGAGTGAGTACAGTTCAATGGCTGTCAGATAACATGATCTACCTTAATTCTACCTACACTATGTCTGCACAGTCTTCACACCAGTGCGTCAACTCAGCGTGCTGATGCGTCGACCCTTCAGACATTGCATGTCTCTGTTCTCACACCTGTGCATCAACTCAGTGTGCTGATGCGTAGACTCTTCTGTTCAGGTTCTTCATTTGATTAAGTCTATACATCATCAGTTGAACGTAAAAGTAATACGTTGCAGCGTCAACTCATTGAGCTGCAGCGTCAGCTCAGCATGTTTGCACTTCGCCTTGAGACTTTCAAGTCTATACACCCTACACTCTTTGCAAGTCTGTACATCCTACCGTCTCATGCAGCGTCTAATGTTAAAGTCTCCACATCGCATTGCATCGTCTCTATCAGTGTCTCACTGGTCTAGTCTGTATAGACTTTAACGTCTCATGAAAGTCTATACAACGCATCAGTTTTTTAGAAGTCTGTACACTGGCCTTTGCATTAAGCCTCAAAGTCTGTATAGTCGTGTACAGTGGATTCCAAGTCTATACATCCTTCAACTGGATCTGTTTAAGTCTGTACATCGCCCAACTGATTTGGCAAGTCTATACAACGTGAAGTCTTCACCTCGTCTTGGTTCAAGTCTATACAGTCTGTAGTCTACATTGCTTTACATCCACAGAGTCTGTAGAGCCTATTTGACTTCATGGGTAGCATGCCTTTAGTGCGTTGACACACTTGGCTGACTGCGTAGACGCAATGGTGCGTCTTTCGCTTCCTTCTTGTTCACTGCGTCGACGCTGACACTGGATGCGTTGACGCATTGGTCAGCTTGCCTAGGGAGTGAGCATTTTTCTTGAGGAGCTGAGGCGACGCTGTACGATGGAAGCGTTGACGCCTTGGCTGTTGACCAAGGGTTTTTTTGATCAGCATCAAAGTCTGACTATTGTTCTTTTTTACAAGTCTACACATTGGGTTGTATGACCACAATCCTATACATTCTGTTATTACAACTTGAGTCTTCAGAGCTCACAGCACACTCATTACAAGTCTGTACACTGGTTAGGCTTTGTGAAGTCTACACAGTGGCTGAGCAATGTAAAGTCTACACATTTGTCTCCTCTAGAGGTCTATATATTGGCTAAGGGTCTTCAAGTCCATACAGAGTCATATGATGCATGCTGTCTGAATTCTGTACAGCATGCCTTGCTGTTTACAGCTTTCAAAGACACATTGCACTGCGGCAACGCAGTGCATAGGCACGTAGTGTAGCGTCAACGCATTGCATTGTGCATACCATGGTAAATTCTATACATGCGTTTATTCATTAAGTCTATACATCCTCTCATGATTGTACACAGTTACTCAGTTGATGTTTCTGAAGTATATACATTATTGCTAAAATCCTGAACTAACTAAGTCTATTCATTCCATCTGTCTGTCTGCAGGCGATTCCGGCTGATGATTGGGCACATGAATCGAGATTGGCACCTGACACGTGATCCAAGACAACAGGCGCATGACACGTGGATGGCAACCTTGTCAGGATGCTGCCATGTGGTCGAAATTCAAATGATCTGGTCAAAAGTGCATGGGCGGGAACCTGGCAGCCACACGCCATTATCTGCTATAAATATAGAGCTTCATCCTTCAGTAGAAGTTCGATCGTGAAAGAAAAAGTAGAAGCCATTGGTGAGAGTCTGCATGATCCAGAAAAGAAAAAGAGCAGAGAGTTCCATATCTGAGAGGAGTTTGCTCGAGAGAGAGAGTGTGTGTGTGGATTGATGAATTGCTTCATTTGAAGCTACATTTGTATTGGGTTTCAGAACCGATTTCTTCTTCATTGGTTTTTCTTTCTATTTTTCTTTCGTTTATTTTGTTCTTCCATTCTGATTTGAATTGGTTTCCCTCCGGTGTGTGGAGGAAGGGAGTACTACTCCAGTTTCCCTCTGAGTTGCAGAGGAAGAGAGATCGGTGATCACTGGTGTTGTTAGTAACAGGTTGTCATTAACAGTTTCCCTCCGTGTGTGGAGGAAGGGAGAGGATTCTCCGGTTGTGTTCTAGCTGGGAGCTAGAACATGTTTTAAGTTCTGTGGGTAGTAGAGCTTGGTCGAGGGATTTGTTTCCCTTGGGTGTTCAAGCTGTGTGGCAGCATCTTGTACGCAGACTGAGTCTGCTGTGATCTAGCTTTGTCTAGTGGAATCCTCACTCTAGTTGGAGTGAGGGGTGGATGTAGATTGCGGACTGCAATCGAACCACCTAAAAATCGAGTGCCTCCTCTGTGGTTTGCTATTGATTTCTGTGCTCTTCATCTGCTTGTCCCTTTGCCTTCAAGTGATCAGTTCTTCACTCTCATCTATATTTCTCTGTGTACAGGTTAAGGAGGTGCGTTAGCAGTAGAATCTATTTTCCGTCTGAGTTTCTGCAAATTGGGAGTGATCTATTCATCCCCCCCCTTCTATATCACTCTTGCTGCGCTAACAATTGGTATTAGAGCAGGTTTACGCCATGTGGATGAACGGTCAAGGAAATGCTGGTGGTCCTAGAACCTTCATGGCCGAAGGTCAATCCATTAGTCACCCTCCTTATTTCGATGGTAGTAACTATCTGTTTTGGAAGAACAGGATGGCAGTGTTCATCAGAGCTCAGAGTCATAAACTGTGTAGAGTAATCACGGTGGGGCCTTATGAGCTGCCACCAAACGAGGATGCTTGGACAGATGACCATGTCAAGCTCTCTTCACTCAACTGGACGGCGCTGAACATAATCCAGTGTGCTGTTCATCTAGAGGAATATGCTCGTATATCTGTATACAGAACTGCCAAGCGAATGTGGGATGAGCTGCAATTGATCTATGAAGGTACAGCTCAAGTGAAAGCCTCGAAGGTAAACCTCTACACTTCTAAGTATGAAATGTTTAAGATGAATGCAGACGAGAATATAACTGAGATGTATGCCAGGTTGTCTTTAATCACAAATACTCTTAAAGGGCTAGGGAAGGATCTTGCTGAGGCAGATATAGTCAGGAAAATCCTTAGATCTTTATCCCCGACATGGCACACTAAGGCCATTGTGATTGAGGAGTCAAAAGATTTGACTGTCTTCACTGTGAATGAACTCATAGGATCTCTGATGACCTATGAGATGAATTTCCAAGGAGGTGGAGAAGGAAGTGAGAGGAAGGGTAAAAATGTAGCTCTAAGAGCTTCCCGAAACAAGGGTAGTAACAGTGGGAGCAGCAGAAGTAGTCCCGAGTCTGAGTCCGAGCTTGAAGGTTTATCAAATCTCGACCAGGAGGAGCAGGCAATGCTCACTAGACAGTTCAGAAAATTTTTGAAGAAAAAGGGAAAGACCTTTAGGAAGAAGAAGCCACAACCCTTTAACAAGAATGCTGAATTTACCAGTTATAGGGATAGAAATCCTAAGAAACTGACTTGTTTTAATTGTAACAAACAGGGACACATGAGAGGCGAATGCCCAGACCTCCAGAAGAAGGGTCCCTATCTTCAGAAGAAAAACATAAAGGTGCAGAAGAAGAAGAAGCCACAGGCGATGGTCTGCACATGGAGCGAGGAAGAAGAAGACCCCGAAGATGCTTCCTCAGAAGAATATGAAGATGGAATTTGCCTTATGGCAAACAGTGAAGAGGAGGTAATAAACATTTTTGAAAATTTCTCAATAGATGACTGGGAGGATGCTTATGGTGACTTGCTAGATAAATTTAATTCTCTTAGCAAAGAGCACAGAGTTCTGAAAAGAAAATTTAACACAAGTGTTGAAGAACAAGCTGTAGTCTGTGAGGAAAATGAAAAGCTAAAGGAACAACTAGAAGAAATGACCTCACTAAGGAAAGAAAATGATAAGCTCAAGAGTGAAACTCAAGAAAGTCAAAAACAGCTAAATGAATTCAAAACTAAAATTGAAGAAGGCATGAATGAAATTAGAGTGAATTCAGAGAAATATGAAGCTGTGAAGAAAGTAAATGCTGAACTCCTAAGGAATTCTGAGTCTCTTCAAAAGGAGCTGGAAGACAAACAGAAAGTCTTAGAAAAGTTTGTCCAAGGAAAAACTAGCCTAGATGCTATACTAGGGACTATGGTCAATTTCAGTAAGGAAGGTCTAGGCTATGACCCAACCAACAAGAGACCCTTGCAATTCAAGACCATTACCTTCTGTCCAGAGAAGGGAAAAGAAAAGCTGGACACACCATCCAGCTCAAACAGCTCTAAGGAAACTCAAAGTCCTAAAGAAAATACAAAAACCTGTACTGGACAACCATTTAAGATGGGAATGAAATTTATGAAGAATAACATTAAGTCCACTCACCAGAACACAAATGGTAGATGGACCAAGAAAATAAATCAGAATAAGAGCTGGAATTACAACAATCAGATGGGTCCAAACAGGACCTACTGGAGAAATAACTTTCATGGTCAAAGATATGCTAATCAACAAGCCTACAGGAAATTTCCTAGGAATAGGAAGACTAATGAATGGAATAGAACTCACTTCTCCAGTTCAGCTGGATTCAACTTTAATAAACCAGAAAGGAAGGTGTCAGAGAAAACCATGCTGAAACAAATCTGGATACCTAAACACTTGATCAGAGATTTGAACAATGTCCTTGGACCCAACTCATCTTGGGTTCCAAATCACTCTGCTTGATATATTTGTGTAGGTCGGCCTGGCAGCTGAAGATAACAAGTGGTACCTCGACAGTGGCTGCTCCAGGCATATGACAGGAGACCGATCCAAGTTCAGCAAGATAGAGATGAAGCCAGGGGGTCTGGTCAAGTTTGGAGGAAAGAACAAAGGTAAAATAATTGGAGTTGGCACAGTAGGTAAGTCTTCCACAAATTCCATTGAAAAAGTATTACTTGTGGAAGGGCTTCAACACAACCTGATTAGCATTAGCCAATTATGTGACAGGGGTCACAAGGTTGTATTTGATGATTGTTCGTGCAAAATCCTTGAAACAAATTCTGACATGGTTAAATTTGTAGCCAACAGGATTAATAATGTCTACATTGTAGACTTAGATGAGAAATCTGAATCTACTATTTACTTATCTGCTAATTCTGAAAATGATGCCTTTGAATGGCATAGACGTCTAGGTCATGCTAGCTTTTCAACTTTAAATAAATTGGTCAAGCATGATTTAGTTAGAGGTATGCCTAGAATTAAATTCAACTCAATATCAAAAGCATGTGATGCCTGTGCTCTAGGCAAACAGACCAGAAATTCTTTTAAATTAAGATCTGAGCCATTGTCTTCTAGACCAATGGAACTTCTTCATATGGACCTTTTCGGTCCAACTAGAACTCAGAGTCTTAATGGAAACATGTTTGGCTATGTCATCATAGATGACTTCTCTAGATATTCATGGATATTTTTCTTAGCAAATAAGAGTGATGCATTTCAAAAGTTTAATCTATTTTTCAATAAGGTCAAACAAGAAGGGAAGTACAAGGTTAGTTCTATTCAATCTGACCATGGAGGTGAGTTTGAAAATTCCATGTTTACTGATCTTTGTGACAAAGAAGGACTAACTCACAGGTTTTCTTCTCCCAGGACACCTGAACAAAATGGGATTGTGGAGAGAAGAAATAGAACAGTGGTGGAAATGGCCCGAACCATGTTGATTGAAAGTAAATTACCTAGAAGGTTTTGGGCAGAAGCGGCCAATACAGCAACCTACATAATCAACATGGCCATGGTAAGACCCGTACACAAGAAAACACCCTATGAGCTTCTAAAAGGTAAGAAACCAAACTTGTTTCATTTCAGAATTTTTGGAGTAAAATGTTTTATTCATAACAATGATAAGAAAGATTTAGACAAGTTTGAAGCCAAGAGTTCACCTGGAATATTCTTGGGTTACTCTGAAGTGTCAAGGGCATATAGGGTATTTAACATATCAGATCAGAAAGTGGAAGAATCTCCACACATCCTTTTTAGTGAAAAGAAAGATGTCTCTAATGTTGAAAATCTTGACAGGGATTCTAATCATGGTGGAGACTTTCTAGAAGACCAACAGGAAGAAGAGAAGACTCAGCCAAATGGAGAAACAAATTCCCCCAATCAGGAAGGGCCAAGAGAAACATGTGAGTCTTCAACAAATATCAGATTTCTTAAAGACCATCCTTTAGATAAAGTCATAGGCAATCCTGAAGATCTTCTTCGGACTAGGTCTCATTTTAGAAATGTGAATAATGATGACTTCATTACTTTAGTCTCACAAATTGAACCCAAAACAGTAGAAGAGGCCTTAGCTGATCAAGCTTGGGTCAATGCTATGAGTGAGGAATTAGGTCAGTTTGAAAGGAATAATGTTTGGGAGCTTGTCCCAAGACCAGATGGTATTAATGTCATAGGAACCAAGTGGGTGTTCAAAAATAAGATGAATGAAGATAGAATTATCTCGAGGAATAAAGCCAGACTAGTAGCCAAAAGCTACTGTCAGGAATTTGGTGTAGACTTTGATGAATCCTATGCACCTGTTGCTAGGATGGAAGCTATAAGACTGTTGTTTGCCTTTGCATGCTCAAAGAGCATAAAACTCCAACAAATGGATGTTAAAAGTGCCTTTTTAAATGGAGTCATTAAAGAAGAAGTTTTTGTTGAACAACCTCCTGGATTTCAATATTCTCCTCAACCTAACCAAGTTTTCAGGTTAAACAAAGCCTTGTATGGTCTAAAGCAGGCTCCAAGAGCTTGGTATGAAAGATTATCTGAATTTCTGATCAGCAAGGGCTACAAAAGAGGTAAAGTTGATCAGACTTTATTTACCAAGGGCATGAATAAAGATCTCATCATAGTTCAGGTATATGTAGATGACATTGTATTTGGATCAACTAAGCATGAACTATGTGATGAATTTTCTACCATGATGTCTGCTGAATTTGAAATGAGCTTGGTTGGTGAACTAAAATATTTTCTTGGATTGCAGGTACAACAGCTAGAAGATGGGTGCTTCATCAACCAAACCAAATACACAATGGAACGTTCAAAAGGTTTGGCATAGAAAACTTAAAGCACATTACTACACCCATGGGCACCAATACTTCATTGGATGCAGATGAGACAAGTAAAGAAGTAAATGCCAAACTTTATAGAGGTATGATTGGATCACTACTTTACTTGACAGCCTCTAGACCTGATATACAATTCAGTGTAGGAATGTGTGCAAGGTATCAGTCTAGACCTACTGAACTACACTTAGCTGCAGTTAAAAGAATCTTCAGATATTTGTCAGCTAGTCACTCTCTTGGTTTATAGTTTCCTGCATCTCACACACTTAACCTAGTAGCATGCACAGATGCTAACTATGCAGGCTGTAAACTAGACAGGAAAAGCACAAGTGGCCATTGTGAATTCTTGGGTGGATGTTTAGTGTCTTGGGGCTCCAAGAAACAACATTCTGTGGCCCTCTCCACTGCAGAAGCTGAATATGTGACTGCAGGGAGTTGTGGAACACAAGTCATATGGATTAAACACCAGCTTCAGGACTACCAAGTAGACATGGGGTGCACACCTATTTACTGTGATAATACTAGTGCCATCAATCTTGCTAAAAATCATGTTTTGCATTCACGAACCAAACACATAGAGATAAGACATCATTTTATAAGAGATGAGGTGTTTAAGAATAATTTTGAACTGATTCATGTAGGCACAGATAATCAGATTGCTGACATATTCACAAAACCTCTGGATAATGAAAATTTTTCCACATTGAGAAGAGAATTAGGCTTATACAAATTATCTTAATTATGAAGCCTGTTCTTGTTGTGAGGGGGAGTTGTGTTTGTCTGCTGTTTAGCCTTCTTGCATGCTGGTTTAAGGGGGAGTTCAGAATGCTTACTGGTTAGCTTTCAGGAATGCTCTAAATAAAGGAAAGCCTTGAGATTTTACTGGAATGTTTTATTGAGGAATGATATGTCTTAGGGGGAGCTGAGTTGTGATGTGAGAAGAGAAGTTCCTTGACAGATTCAAAAGGGCTGTCCAGATGTGTACCTTTGCTGGTCTTGCATGACTGATTTAGTGTGGTTCTCTCAGGAAGTAGAGTGTCACTTATCTCTTAAGTCTATAAGTCAGTGACTCTAATCTCCAAGTTAGAATCTTTCCTTTGGTACTCTTTCAGAGATCTGGACTAATTGCATAAAGTATATCTTCCTACATTGTCATTGATTTTGGTTCAGGCCAAAAACTTGTATGTCTTGATATCTGACCCAATCAACTTGAAATCTAGACTTCAAGACTCAATTCAAGAAAAGTCCTTTTTGGTATTGTCTTCAATCATTCTATCTCTTTAACTCAAGGGCTTAACTGAACAAACATGTTCTATTTTGATCACTGAGAAACTGGGAGCTTCATCAATGAAATGAATATTTCTCCCAAGTCATGAGGTGTCAAATGCTTAAAATGAATGAAAAGTCATGATAGAGCAATGGTGGCTTGCTGGTGAGTAACTGGGGACTCTAGCCTCTAATCAAGGTGTTTCCTCATGTCAAAAGCCACAGTTACTAACTCTGTTCCTTAATAACAAAAAAGGAAGGAAGTAATGAGGTACTCACTCTAAGTAACTGGGGATTCAGGCCTCTAATCAAGGTGTCTCCCTAATGTCAAAAGAAGTGAACTACCAACTTACTCATTGATCTTCTTGAAAATCATCTCCAACAAAAAATTCCTTGTTGTTATGCAACTAATGGATTGCTTGTCCTCAATACCTTGAGAACACCTCTCTGATTTAGACTCTTGCTGTCTTGTGGAATAATTGAATGATCAGCTATATCTGGCCATACTTGTGAACTCCTGCTCTCAATCATCCACTATGTATGCTGATAAACTTGTCTATCATTCTACTTCTCTATTGTGTACTGAAGTCTAAAGAATCCTCTCTTGAGATTAGAAACTCACTTATTCTCTTAAGACCTACTCATGACTTTCTGCACTAAGAAGTTACTGCCCTGAGTCCTCATGTTTCCAGCACTGTCATACATTCTGTAGTTCTTTTTGCTGATGTCAAAGGGGGAGAGAAGTTTGCAATATCAGTAAGTTTGCAATATCAGTGAGTATTGGTTTTATCTTGAGCTTTGAGGGGAGTCATGTTGCTTCGTGGAAGATATGGTTATGAGTTGTGGGGGAGATGAGAGTGTGCTGTAGGGAATGTTTAATTCATTTGCATGAGCATGTCTTGAATTCATTCTGCTTGTTGCAGCTGGTATTAACTTTTTGTAGAAACTTGATATTGCTTGATTCATAGTGTTGCCATCATCAAAAAGAGGGAGATTGTTGCATCCCTATGGTTTTGATGATGTCCCACACTATAAATCAATCTTCTATCTCTAGATTAATGCTGTTTCATCTTGTGAGTGAGTACAGTTCAATGGCTGTCAGATAACATGCTCTACCTTAATTCTGCCTACACTCTGTCTGCACAGTCTTCACACCAGTGCGTCAACTCAGCGTGCTGATGCGTCGACCCTTCAGACATTGCATGTCTATGTTCTCACACCTGTGCGTCAACTCAGTGTGCTGATGCGTAGACTCTTCTGTTCAGGTTCTTCATTTGATTAAGTCTATACATCATCAGTTGAACGTAAAAGTAATACGTTGCAGCGTTAACTCATTGGGCTGCAGCGTCAACTCAGCATGTTTGCACTTCGCCTTGAGACTTTCAAGTCTATACACCCTACACTCTTTGCAAGTCTGTACAGCCTACCGTCTCATGCAGCGTCTAATGTTAAAGTCTCCACATCGCATTGCATCGTCTCTATCAGTGTCTCACTGGTCTAGTCTGTATAGACTTTAGCGTCTCATGAAAGTCTATACAACGCATCAGTTTTTTAGAAGTCTGTACACTGGCCTTTGCATTAAACCTCAAAGTCTGTATAGTCGTGTACAGTGGATTCCAAGTCTATACATCCTTCAGCTGGATATGTTCAAGTCTGTACATCGCCCAACTGATTTGGCAAGTCTATACAACGTGAAGTCTTCACCGCGTCTTGGTTCAAGTCTATACAGTCTGTAGTCTACATTGCTTTACATCCACAGAGTCTGTACAGCCTATCTGACTTCATGGGTAGCATGCCTTTAGTGCGTTGATGCACTTGGCTGACTGCGTAGACGCAATGGTGCGTCTTTCGCTTCCTTCTTGTTCACTGCGTAGACGCTGACACTGGATGCGTTGACGCATTGGTCAGCTTGCCTAGGGAGTGAGCATTTTTCTTGAGGAGCTGAGGCGACGCTGTACGCTGGAAGCGTTGACGCCTTGGCTGTTGACCAAGGGTTTTTTTGATCAGCATCAAAGTCTGACTATTGTTCTTTTTTACAAGTCTACACATTGGGTTGTACGACCACAATCCTATACATTCTGTTATTACAACTTGAGTCTTCAGAGCTCACAGCACACTCATTACAAGTCTGTACACTGGTTAGGCTTTGTGAAGTCTACACAGTGGCTGAGCAATGTGAAGTCTGCACATTTGTCTCCTCTAGAGGTCTATATATTGGCTAAGGGTCTTCAAGTCCATACAGAGTCATATGATGCATGCTTTCTGAAGTCTCTACAGCATGCCTTGCTGTTTACAGCTTTCAAAGACACATTGCACTGCGTCAACGCAGTGCACAGGCACGAAGTGTAGCGTCAACGCATTGCATTGTGCATACCATGGTAAAGTCTATACATGCGTTTATTCATTAAGTCTATACATCCTCTCACGATTGTACACAGTTACTCAGTTGATGTTTCTGAAGTATATACATTCTTGCTAAAAGCCTGAACTAACTAAGTCTATTCATTCCATCTGTCTGTCTGCAGGCGATTCAGGCTGATGATTGGGCACATGAATCGAGATTGGCACCTGACACGTGATCCAAGACAACAGGCGCATGACACGTGGATGGCAACCTTGTCAGGATGCTGCCATGTGGTCGAAATTCAAATGATCTGGCCAAAATTGCATGGGCGGGAACCTGGCAGCCACACGCCATTATCTGCTATAAATATAGAGCTTCATCCTTCAGTAGAAGTTCGATCGTGAAAAGAAAAAGAGTAGAGAGTTCCATATCTGAGAGGAGTTTGCTCGAGAGAGAGAGAGTGTGTGTGGATTGATGAATTGCTTCATTTGAAGCTACATTTGTATTGGGTTTCAGAACCGATTTCTTCTTCATTGGTTTTTCTTTCTATTTTGCTTTCGTTTATTTTGTTCTTCCATTCTGATTTGAATTGGTTTCCCTCCGGTGTATGGAGGAAGGGAGTACTACTCCAGTTTCCCTCTGAGTTGCAGAGGAAGAGAGATCGGTGATCTCTGGTGTTGTTAGTGACAGGTTGTCATTAACAGTTTCCCTCCGTGTGTGGAGGAAGGGATAGGATTCTCCGGTTGTGTTCTAGCTGGGAGCTAGAACAGGTTTCAAGTTCTGTGGGTAGCAGAGCTTGGTCGAGGGATTTGTTTCCCTTGGGTGTTCAAGCTGTGTGGCAGCATCTTGTACGCAGACTGAGTCTGCTGTGATCTAGCTTTGTCTAGTGGAATCCTCACTCTAGTTGGAGTGAGGGGTGGATGTAGATTGCGGACTGCAATCGAACCACCTACAAACCGAGTGCCTCCTCTGTGGTTTGCTATTTATTTCTGTGCTCTTCATCTGCTTGTCCCTTTGCCTTCAAGTGATCAGTTCTTCACTCTCATCTATATTTCTCTGTGTACGGGTTAAGGAGGTGCGTTAGCAGTAGAATCTATTTTCCGCCTGAGTTTCTGCAAATTGGGAGTGATCTATTCATCCCCCCCCTTCTATATCACTCGTGCCGCGCTAACAGCCGCCACCGCCATCGTGCCGCCATCGCACCACCGCCAACGTCGCCGGAGTTCTGTCCACTCAGGACAGCCCACTGTTCTAGGAATTTTTGCTCACAACCTCGAGTTCTTTTGGGTTCCAAACCTTCAAGGTGAGTTCTAGAGGTCTAAACCACATCCCAGAAAAATTGGTGGAGCTTGTAGTCTATGCTTTCCATTTTTCCATTTTCGTACTCCCCTTCCATCCAGATCTGCCTGCAGTCTGTCTTCTGTCACAGCCATCAGATAGTTCATCCATGAACCCATCTTCCTAATGTCTGAACGGGTTGTACTTTTTATTGGGGGTTCTATCCATCTAATACCTATTCCAAAAATTTTCTTGTGAATTTAGGATCTCGTTTATATTTTCAAAAAAATCCCTTTCAGATCCCAACTCAGTCTGTCTGCCCCTATCCAGATCCGACCACCCAGCAGTATAAAATACTTTTCCCCAACCAAACCTCCACCAAATCCTTCATAAAAATTATCCCCGTTTTCCCCTCTCTCTCTCTCCTACACAACTTTCCTGAAGAGCTCAATAGCTAATTCGGAGGTCTACATCACGGTCAACGCCAACTCTCAGAAAAGTTCATTTCTGTCCGGCCAAATCTGAAACAGAGATCAGTCCGGTTCTAAAATTCCCCATCAGAAGCACGGCCACAACGAATTTTCTGGAGTGACAGAGGGTCGATGGATTTTGAGTCAGCATTCCAACAGCGCTAGTTTCGTGCCGATCCGACGTCGGTGCTGATTGCAGCAACCGATCTCACCAGGCCGCGCGCTGTAAAATAGATGTTGCAGATCTGTGGCCAGCACCTCCGACAAGCGGAGATCGGAGCCGCCCGGCCTCCGATCAGAGTTCCAGCCCAGGCACCGTCCAGGGAAGCGCACCATCAGGTGTCACCATCACAGCAGGAGCCACCCCGTCAGGTCCGGAGGACTGACCAGCACGTGGGCCCCACGAACCGCAGATCGCACCGTCCGGAATGCACTAAAATGCGGGTTTCGGCACCGTCGGAGCGACATCAAGATGCTGCCAGTCAACCCAATTCCTGTTACTCCCGGGCCCCACATGTGACCTGTTACCTCCCTGCGTGGAGTGGGTCGAAACATTTGTACTGTCGTAAACTTTGTTAGCCGGGAGTACGGATTTGGCTGGGGTTGTCTTCCCCACGCTGGGAGCGTGGAGGTAACGGTGTTACTTCTTGGCGTTCATTTGCTAGTTTAGTATATGGTCATATGCCGCTGTGAGTGCGTTAGGAACCTAGCTCGTGAGTTCATGTTACCGCTGTGAGTGAGAGAGTGACCCGTCCCATGACTCGATCCGAGCACGGAAGTGAGTCGACCACCCTTGACTCTACCGATTTCTCAACCGCGCAGATCCACGTTTCCCCTCGCTTGGGACGACGAGTGAGCTTGCATTTCTGTTAGCGACGTATAGCCCATAAGAACTCTTAGTGTCGGGCCAAGGCGTCTCTAGTGTTCGCGTGTCACTGGTCGCGTCCGCATTTACAGTCTGAGGTCCGCATCACTTAGAGTCGGGCCCGTGTCCGTCCCGCATCACCGGAGGACCCAGACATGAGGGTGTATAGGGCCGCGATGCCCAAAGAGGGAGGTCCGGAGATTCCGGAGGAATGAGACACTTGGGGCGCGATGCCCCGGGGAGATGAGAGAGAAATGTGGAGGGTCCGGATGCAAGAGTTGGGAGCGGGCATGAATTTTTTTTTTTTTTGGAAAAACCATACCTAGGGTTTGATGGGAGCGGGCGTGATGCCCTGAGAGAAATCTGGAGGGTGTGCGACACCCGTCAAGCAGAGAAAAATCTGGAGGATCCGGATATAAGAAGTGGGAAGGGGCGCGATGCCCTGAGAGAAGATTGGAGGGGGCGTGATGCCCGGGAAGTGTAAGGAGACCCGGAGATCCCGAGGATAGAAATGGATGAGATGGGGAATGCGGAGGATCCAGAGGTTCCGGAATGTGGGGAAGATATGGGTCCGAAAATTGGGGAAAGAAGAAATGCAAGTGCATGCAATGCGATGGATTCATGGAACGCTTGAAATGCAAAGAATACGGGGGGTGAGATGTTGATAACTCCTTCCTCACCCAATGGGTGGCCCAATTAGTGATAGATAAAAATATGGATGAAGTTGAATAGAAGGTGGATAGGGTAGCGGAAGGCCCCCTAGTATAAGAATGCCCGCCCCTCCATAGCGGTAAAAATGTACAGCCAATTGGCCCAATGGATAAAATCAAAGCCCATGATGAAGCTTCAACAATAAATGACAACTCCCTTGGAGGGCGAAGAGCAATAATGTGAGGGAGTTTAAAAGTTGGAATGGGAAGCATCGTGTTGCCCAGTGATTGTGGTGGATGAAGAGTGTTGAATAAGGTGGGCATTCACCCTTTGTATAGAAGAATGGGTTTGACATTGGAAAGTAGAAACAAGGGGTGCCCTGCCCGGCCCTTGGGCATGGACTTACACGGCATCAAAGCTTGACTTTCTCTTCTAGTGAGCATTGGCAGGGACTTCGCCTCTTCAACCATGCTCGGCACAAAAACATGGATTGGCATCCGGCAAATAAAGTCTTGCATCTTGAACAACATAGCCGCGGCCAAATCCTTCTTGCCTGGCTTTCGATCATCTTTGGCACAAGTACTCGTAGAAGGACACCCACTCCGAGTGGTAAAAGGAGGTGAAGCGGAGGCAGAAGGCTCCATGGATGGTGGAGGTGTAGTGGAAGGTATTGGAGGAAACACGTCGAGCCTCTCCCTTTGCTTAGAAGCAGATGGGGTTCGCTCGGGTGCAAAAAAGGGTAAACCCTGCTCAGGATTAGCCATGGGTAAAGGGGAAGGGTTAAGTGGTGAAGTAGGTATAATTGGGTTAGGGGTTAAAAGGATAATGGAGGGCTAAGGTGGCAGCAATGGGGGGTTAACTGGAGAGGGTTTAGTGGTGGGTTCAGCGGAGGTCGGTGGTGTGGAGATTAATGAAGGTATAATTGGTAAAGGCTTAGTGGGAGGTTCGGCGGAGGCCGGTGTTGTGGAGGCTAATGGTGTCGTGCTTAAGGGAGGTATAATGGGATGTATACAAGGAGAAGGTTTGGTGGGTAGGAAACCCCGGATGGGGCGAGAGGTGTTAGGGGTAGGAGGAGACTCATGATGCGCCGGCGTAGGTGCTTGGAGTATTGACCCATCGTCGTAACACTAATAAGTCTTAAAAATGGGGGTTGGATCGGGGACGGTGGCATCGTCCTGAGCAAGAGGTTCATCTGGTGGTAGTGGAGGGAGAGGAAAACGAAGGAAACTCGGAAGGGGTGCCTTTGGAACTTCATCATTACGTGCCGACTTCAATTGTTCACATGCCAGCTCTTCATTGTCAGGCTCAAGTGGATGCCGTTGTGGAGGCGTACTAATGGGTGGTGAAATGCAATGTGGAGAATTCTGCATATATGAATGTGGAAGCGGAGGCAGAGGGCCATATGAATGAGTGGGATGAAAAGGTGGAGGGTGTACGACATCCACTTGATCATTGAAATCTGTCGGCTCTTCCTCACTTGTGTTGATGCCGTAATCATCCCTCCTCTCCTTCCATTCTCTTTCCATCTTCGTAATATTATTCAGGAAGGCATGAAGAGGATTGATTGGAGAAGGAGGAGGAGGTGCGGGCCGCGGGCTCGTAACCGTCTTAAATTGTTCCTCCAATGAAGGAACTTTATTAACAAGAACTTGGAGGGGCATAACATGAGAAGCAGAGGGTCGGCATGATGGCCTTGAAGGAGGGGTCGCATAAGATGGCCGTGGAGAGGGATTAACGGGCTGACTCGGAAAAGGACCCGGACGGGTCGGGTTGCAAGCAATAAAAGGGCCTTTGGGCCATGAAAGAGGAAGAATAGAAGGAGGCGGGTGATGGGCCACCTGAAGAGGAGTATGTGTGGAAGGAGGCGGCGGGGCCACCCGAGTGGGAATGTGAGTAGAAGAGAGAGGTGGGTGATGGGCCACCCGTATGGGGATGGAAGGAGGATGAGAAGAATGAGATGCACCCTCAACAATGGCCTTAAGGGCCTTGATTTGTTGAGGGGTGAGATGATCTATTGCATGCAAAATTTGGGAGACCTTCTCATCATCGGGAAGAGATGGTCCCGAGGGAGTAGTGGCTTACGATTGAGGCGAGGGACCACGAGATTGGAGATTGCCCATGGGTCGAGCAAGACCATATGAATGAGGACGTGGTCCCTTGAAAGAATTGGGTTGAGAATCATGATAAACATGTTGAAGTTGAGGAGTGTAGGATGTGCTAGGTTGTGCATCCTCATGATTATAATTAGGATTAACCATGTTGGTTTGATTATCAAAGCGAAACAGTATGCCAATAATCAATATTCAATCAAAATGTTTTGCAAGAATAGCAAACAAGTTGGAATGTTACCCTTGATTTTTGTTTTGCGTTGAACTATGGTGAATTAAATGATTTTATCAAAGTTGATGTGATCCACTCAAGGTCATGAAACTTGTTTCAATAAGATTTTACTCCAATGCCAACTAGGTTGATTCTCACCACGTTTTAGGCCAACTAAAACTCGGGGACTTCAAAAGGTACAACCCGCCCGACGTCCGTGAGGGAATCCACGGGTGCGGGGGCTTACGGAGGCCTTGGTTTAGGAATTCTCGGTCCAAAGAGACGAAGTGCTCAATGGAGGGTCCTTCCTTAACCAAGAGAGGGGTATGGTCTCCTAAGAATGTGGGGAGAGGAGGTCTCCCAAGCCAATGCCAATGCCCTGTATGCAGGTGCTAATGCAAAAGAAATCAAAAATCAAAAATCATACAGAATGATGCATATATGAATATCGCATGCAAAACAGAATCATGAACAATGACATGAATGCAAATAACCGATGCCAAATAGAATGAATGCTAATGTGAAAGGTGACAGAATTATGAATGCTGATGCAACAGGTAACAGAATGAATACTAATGCACAAGATAACAGAACGAATAACACGAGAGGTCACAGAAGGAATAATAATGCAAAGGCAAAAGGCAACAATAGAACAGAATGTGTGCAATGTCTATAAAACATCAGAATTGTAACAAAGAGACAATGCAACATGAGTACAATAGATATGAATGTGAAATGCAATAAATGCAAACAGGATGCAAAGAATGTAAATGGTGGGAACGGTATGCAGCAGAAAAAAAGGAAAAGAATTAGTGTCTGTTACGGTGGACGCCCATTGAATGAGCGTCCACTGCGGTGGACACAATTTTTTTTAACAGAAAAACATGAACGCGTCTGGTAAACCAGACGCGGTTTTTTTTTAGCGAAGATAGAAAAAGGGGGAGAGGAATGGGCGTCTGTCAGAGTAGACACTTATTGAATGAGCGTCCACTATGGTAGACGTAATTTATTATTATTATTATTTTAAAGATGAAGCAAGGAAAAGGAATTTCAAATAAATCTACAAATTACCAATCACTTGGGAGAAAAGGGAGTGATACGTGGATGACTTGAGGAGGTGCACCGTGGGTGCAAAATATGAGGGGCACACGTGGGTGCCAAACCAGGAGGGTAACCAAAAAGATAAATAGTAGGAAGTCCCATCGGGATCACCAATCTATAGATCTATTTAAAATCAACTTCAAAAGAAAAAGGATAATAAGCTATGAATGAAGAATAATGGGGGAAGCTAGAGCACTCTGCAGTCTCAGGTGGTGGTGGAGTTATAAGGGATTTCAATGGTTCAATTATATTGGCTTATTCTCACTTCTATGATCAAGCTAGTAGCATGATGGCTGAAGCTAGAGCACTCATGGATGGTCTGAAATATTTGAGAACCATCACATCACAACCAATCAAAATTGAGTGTGACTCACAAGTGCTGGTCCAAGTTATCAATAAGAAGATTCCATGCCCCTGGGAGATTATTACATATGTGAGGCAAATCCGGATCCTTCTTACGGAAAATGATTCAGTTAGTCATATATTTCGTGAGGCGAATAAGGTGGCAGATTCTCTTGCTAATCTAGCTTGCAATACAAAATGTAATATCTCTTTTTCTTCCCAGTAACAACTTCCTAGCTATATAAAAAGTGATGCTCGGTTGGATAAGCTAGAAATGCCGAATATTCGTTTGATGTAATTCTTTATAATTTTCATTATTAATAAAATTCACCTCCTAGCTGTGCATTGGATCCCCCAATGTACCTAGGTAAGGTTTATGATAAAAAAAAGAATAATGGGGGAAAAGGAAAGGGGAGCATGCGAAGGATGCTATGATGGAGGGTGATCGCCAGAGGACGCGGGGGCCTCAAAATATATAACAATAAAAATAGCAGAGATCACGGAATACCTTAAAGCGGGGAGATATGAGTTGACTTCTTTCTCTTCCTATCGGCCGGCCGATGGAGAGTGTCTTCTTTGATTGATTACACTTGCACACAAAGACAAACACCATAAAGGGAAGGGAATTAGAACCAAACGTGTAGCATCAAATCCAAATGAAAATATAAATATAACATAAGAACATGGAAGATGACACACCTGTCAGGCATTAGCCCTTTAACCCCTTATGCAAAAGGGTGAGGATAAAAAATGAATGAATGATAAAGGACGTGCAAGTGTTGCACTGGAGGGTGGCGCATGTAAGTGTTGCACTGGGGAAGTCCTCTCAACGTGGTTGAGATGGTGGGATTATAACAGAATGGAATGCATGCATGCAGTTAGTGCAAATAACTAAAAAGGGCACATAGAAGAAATAAGGGAGCCTGGGGTGGTTTCTCCTGTGAAAGCCGTGGCTTTTGATGGTCGTTCGGGAGGAAGCCTCTATCAGGATGAAGCTTTGGACGTACAGAGGACTTTCGCCTGAGCCACAAGTCCGGCAGCACCTCCCCTGTTATGAAGATTCGCCCCCCTTTTTAAGCAAGAGCCGTAGGCACTATTTATATAGAGATCATGGGTTTTAATCCGAGAACAAGTAGGATAATCGATTATGGAATGGGATCAACATTAGAAGAGTCTTTCCCCTCTTGGAAAGCCATCCGGGGAATCTTACCTAGTTGAGGCAGACCACAAAACGAGGAAGGAAGGAGCTGTCGACGAGTTTGGGCGGTTACAGAGAAATGACGTCAGACCATGTGGTCGCCCATTAAATGGGCATCCACCCGTAGAGTCGCCTATTCCAAGCCAAATTAGAAATTTCAAAAATTAATAAAGAAATCACGTCTGGGGTCCCGGACGTGAATTTGCAATTTCACGAATTTTGGATGGATTAAAAATATCAAATTGAGGTAAGGAATAAATGCGTCTTCTAGCCTGGACGCGTTCATTAATAGGTGTCGAGGAGAGTGGACCCTTATTCTTGAATTATTTAGGGAATTCAAATATTACCAAAAATCGAGAAGGAAATCGCGTCCACACGAGCAGACGTGTTTTCTGGAATTTCAAGAATTTTGATAATTAAAAGAAGAAATAACGTCCTGACGAGCAGACGCGTATTCCTAAATTTCAGGAATTAACAAAAATAGCATTAGAAATCGCATCCTGACGTAAAGACGTGTTTTCTTGAAGTTATGAAAATTGCCAAAATTAAAAAATAAAATTGCGCCCATCTGGAGCGACACATTTTTTTAAGAATTTTGAGAATTTGGTAATTATCAAAACTGAAAAAAGAAATAGTGTCTACTCGGTCGGTCACCCAGTTAAAACGCGTCCAGGAGGGCTGACGAGTTTAAGAAAAGTTTCCGAAAAATTGAAGAAAAGCCTTGGAAAAATCTGAAAAAATAGGAGAAAGCTGAAGAAAACTAGAGATTCAAGAAAAATGAGGAAAACCACTCAAATAAGTCGATTTGAGGGTCAAGTTGGGCATCACAGTGCGATAGGAGATATGCTCAAAGTAATGTCGATTTTAGCGTGTCTACACCCCCCCCCCTCTTCTAGGATTTGGGGCGCCCCCCTCTCCCTTTCCTACTTTGGTGGAGGTTCTCTCTATTCTCTCCCTTGATTTTCTCCTCCATTTTCTCCAAATTAAATCCTTACTTTATCTTTTCCTCCAACAAAAAATAGATGGCGGCTACCTTTGACTTGGTCAAGAGGAGATGGGGGCACCCTAGGGCTTCCCTTCTCTAGTCTTGTGACCGTTTTGCCCTTGGCTTATCATCCAATTGCCTTGAGTGTCCTATACACACATAATTTCAATTTAGTCCACAAAAAAAATTTCTACACTGTGTATATAAATTAAGAATGCTCATAATTATCCAATGCGAAGTTCATGCACATGCTCCTCAACTCCCCTTTATTGAATGATAACACCAAATTAAGTTAATTTGCATGAAAGGCCCAATTTATGTGTGAAGTTAAGGTTAACTATAAAATCTACATAATGATATAATTATATGCACTTAGAATGGTATGTGTGACATGAATTACCATAAAGGAATGGACACTTATCACACCCCCCAACTTACTCATTGCTAGTCCCTTAGCAATGCAAACACTTATTACGTGGGACTTGGACGCTTGGAGAGTGAAGGGGCGTGATCTCGCGCTTGTCCTGAGCTGGGAAGATGATCATCGAATAGTGAACTGCAGAGAAAGGGAAACAAATCAAGAGATCCAGGGATGGTTCCCTGGGGAAAACCCTCCGATACTTAAGTCAGTAGAGCAATGGTGGAAGATATGGAGGGAGATAGATAGAGGTGCACGAGATCCCCAACACCAAGGTGGTGAAGTGGTTCCTGCTCAGGGAGTTTTAGGCGTATATTGCCCTTACCTTTCATTGGAGGGAGTCTATAGTTTATATAGTGTGCTCACCACATGAGTCCCGTAAGCTGAGGAGTTTCAGGCGAGAGTTACGTCCTCATCATGGGATCGTTACGTCCTCATCGTGGGATCTTCATGGCCTTGAGGGATCATGGATCCTTTATCCTCATAAACTTCTGCTCATAAAGGGCTCTTCAACGGTTGCGTGGATAAGCACTCGTCAGTCGGTCGGAGCATAAAAGGTGCCAGCCCTGTCCGGGCGATAGGCATAGCTCGGACGAAGTCAGGTCGGAGTGGGTGCAGGGCGCTTGCCTCTATTCCGATGAAAGGATAACTCGGGCATGGGTCTTCCTCCGCTCTGACGCTCGGGCCTTCCGAGCCTAAGGGCCGCCGAGGAAGGGTGGGATCCCAAGTAATCTTTATTGGCCCTGTGGGGCTGTCACTTGGATGAGCTGAGCCTCGTTCGGTCCTGATGGGCCTAGTTCAGCTGCTCTTAGATGGGCTACAGAAATCCCCCTCTCCACTTGTCCCCCTCCTACTCCCGAGCTTTAGTAAGCTCGGAAGAGTAGCTATTTGGGGTTTTGGACCAACGTGGCTCAGGTGGGTGGAGATCTGGAGGTGTTAGTAAGCCACGTGTCGTGGTCACCTGGGCCCGTGTTAATGATGATCCTGGCGGATTTGAAGTGAAGGGGCCCCCTTTTCTCGGAGGTCAGAACGACGCGCCGCCTCCCGCGTGGGGATATAGGCGTTGGGTGCTTGTTGTCATTCCATACTCCCTCCGTCTTTAGGGTTTTGGCTCTCCTCCGTTCTTTGCTTTTCGGGCTCTTCGATGCGCCGTGAGGACGCGACAGAAGATCAAAGGCTTGCAGCGGCGTTCGAGGAGTTGGCGGAGATAACCGCGGAGGCAGTCCGACGGCTTCCTCTTCCCCCGGAGTCTTCAGAGTCTCGAGATCACCTTTCCTTAGAGTCTTCTCCGGATTTCATGGCGGACCAGCGCTCGGAGGCTGAGGAGTGGGAGGACGAGCCAATGGCGAGGGTGCCGGTTCCAAACTATAGTGAACTGGGGGAGGCGGATGTGAGGAGGCTGGAGCACCAGTATCGCCTACCCCACAAGTTCAGTTTTGCCGCAGCTTCTCCATACGAGACGAGCCTGGACTCTCGTACAGGCCACATCTATATGTTTCTTCTGTTGTGGAAGGGTGGATTCCGCCTTCCTTTCGAACCTTTCGTTCTTCAACTTCTCAATTTTTTCCTGTTGGCGCCCATTCAGTTGGTAGCCAACTCTTATCTCCTTCTTTCCGCCTTCCGCATTCTCTGCCGTCAGTGTGGGGTTCCTCCTTCCTTGGACCTCTTTCACTATTTTTTTGAGTTGAAAGCACATCCTTCGGCTGGGAAGGGCTTCTACTTCATCCAGGTGAGGCGGAATAGGAGTTGCATCTCCTTGGCGATGAAGGATTCTTCCCATAAGGGGTGGAAGACTCAATTCTTCTGGGTGCGGATTTGTTCAGTGGATGAAACCTGGAGGTGTTCAGTAATCCCCAATTTCCATCCGAATATCCCTCCTAGGCAGGATGAGTTCCCTCCACATGTGGAGAAATACGTAGCCATCTTGCTGAAGCACCGCCAATCCACCGAAGAGCTGGTTACTCTAGAAAATATCGAGCGATGTCTTCTTACGCGGCTGCATCCGTCGGGCTCAGGTGCCACAAACTAGATTCTCCTTCGGATGTGGGGGTCATCTTTCTTTTCCTGAATATGTCTTCTTCTTCGTGCAGACACTAGGCGGGAAGCTCTGAAGGAGGCCGCAGAGGTGATCGAGCTTGGTGATGACTCGGCTGCTGATGAATCGGCTGCTCCCGTGGGTCGCTCTCGAACCAGAGATAAGGGCAAGGGAGCGGCCCAGGGTGAATCCTCCAGACCGCGGGGGTCCAAGCGCAAGGACCTTGTGGAGGGTATGATCCGGGCCGCTGCGAGGGCCAGGAAGAGGGCCAAGAAGGCCGGGGTCGTGCCCGCAGTTGAGGGTGACATTGCCGCGGCTCGCCCCTCTGCCGAGCGTGATGGGGCCGACCCTACCGGGCGAGCTCTCCCACCCGCCGAGTCAGAGGGGGCCGAGAAGGTTGGGGCTGCCCCTGCGGGCGGTGACGATGCAGGCTCGGTTCCTCCTTCGGCCAGGACCGAGGGGGCCGAGGATGCTCCTACGACTGGCAGCGGTGCCGACCCGGCCCTCCCCTCGGCAGGAACCGAGGGGGCCATGGCCGAAGTTGGAGATGCTGGGACCGTGGCCGAGGCTGGCGCTTCAGGTGGTGGTGCAGGTGTAAGACCCCGAGTTTCTGTACAAATATTAAAATTCGTAAATAGTAAATGTTGAATAGTGACTGTGGTAAATAGTAAATAGTAAAAATTTTGACTATCATATAAAAATTCTGAAAAATGGTAGTTAATTAGTAAAGACCATGGTAAACACTTTGGTCTTCTGTACTTGACCCTAATAAAATCATTTACATGGCTTAATCAGTGATTTAAGCCTGACTTAAAAACGCGGAAAACACTATTCATACGAAAATACAACTACCTTAGAAAAATCTGTAAAAATCACATCTGATAGAGGGTATTTTTCTTAGCAACTTTGTCTTCTGAAGTTTCATCGGTAAAAATCAGAAACTCTCTCTATCGACTAAACCGTTGAACATTGGGTTAAATTATTATTTTAATCTTAAGATTGGGAGATTAACAATAAACCTCGTGATAAAATTCCATAAAAATCATATTATGAAAGAGCATGTCTTGATTAGTAATTTTGTCTTTTGGGTCCAATTCATTAAAAATCATTCAGTAACATTAAATTGAGGTCTTAGTTAACCATTCCTTAATCTTTTGGATTAGGCTTAGATTAGGCTAACCTTACCTTGAGAAACACGTGAAACCGTGTTTTGGTTGGCAGAAACACGTTGTCAACAATGCAAAGGATTTTACGGCTCTGACCAAACCGTGTGTGAAGATTAAACACTCCTCTTCCAAACCTATAAGTAGAGGAAGCCCCCTTAAACATCTCTTAAACACAAAAGGGTTCTTGCTGCTGTGAAGAAGCTCTGCAAGTCTACTGTTCATCTTCTTCCCCATTCATCTTTCCTTATTTCATCGGTTAAGGTAGGTAACTATGGCACAAACTTTGAATTTGATAAATGGAATGAAAGGGCATCATGTTAGCTTGTAGAAACCATGCTTTTCCATTTATTTACGTACTCAAATGCATAAAACGCCGGATTTATGCTTCTGTTTCGCTATTCCCGTGTTACAGGGATTAACGGTTCCAACCGGACCGCTTTATCTCTTAGACGGTTCAGAACTGCCCGCCCGACTTATACAAACGGCCCAATTAGAACCGCCCGCCTTGTATAAAACGGCCTAATGATAACCGTTTTACAGCCAGTAGGTTTAACGGCCCACTGTCATCCGTTTAACTTCCAGAAAACTGATTTTTTTTGCTATTTTGACCCATTTAACAATGTTAATTAGTAAAAATTGACAATCCACATAAATAACAGATAATGACATGAGTAAATTTCTGTTATTTGCAATATCTATTTTGATAAATTATTTAAAGTGAAATTCATTGAAATTCACTTGTAACTTTGGATAAATTGAATAAGTATGGTAAATAGCTAAACTTTACCATAGGTAATTTCTGTAAATTACTGTAAACCAGAAAATTACTGGCCGACTTATGGCAAGTCTTTGACCAATTAGCCGGACACTCCATCAGGCAAACTTTACATTTTTTTTTACCGTAGAACATTTTTATCGTGGTAAATTACGGTTACATCATGACTATTGTTTTAACTTGATTAATTGATCGATTACCCTTGGATAATCTTCGGTCATATTTGAGCCCGGAATTGATCAATGGACATTAAACTGAAATTGGTTGGTTTAATTGTTATTGGCAACCCGGTGACTATTTTGCATAAATTATCTTATAATTAGATATTATCGTTATGCTTAATACGGATTCTCTTGAACCGTATTTCTTAAAATACGACCCGAATGGTTCGTATATTCGTTCTTCGGAACTTACTTCTCTCTCTCGAACGGCTTACTGTCAACCGTTCATTCTTGGCCCCGTGACTCGTTACTCATGTGAGTATGGCCCGGTGTTTGCCGTACGACTACCTTGTTTTGAGTTTTTCATAGTGGTTATACTCTTGAATCAAAGGAGGCAAGTGTCATCCTTTACATCTTGTACCCGACAGAAATTCATCTGATTATATTGGCCATAATTGACTATGTCTAGACGGGGGATCGGTGATCCAATTGTAATGAAATGCCAACGCATCATAAGGGCCCGGTCTGGTCCTGGGGAGAGCGCCCGAAAAGATATTGAGCCCATTGGGATGTTTATGACAGGGTGAGGCATTGCACCCGAATACTTGACTTGACATGTTACGTCTATGACAAACTCTTGTTACTTGACTCGTGCGTATTTACTTGGCTACATGTGTAACATACTTGCTGGCCAAATTCTCTACTGTTACTTTACTTGTTCAATACTTGGTAAATTGTTATATTTCTTGACTTTGCAAGATATCTTTTACATTGTTTCTTTTATCGTATCGTCATTCTTTATTTACTGTATTTCATATAAATTAGAAATCAATGGTTAATTACGTAAACCTGTTTGTGGTTATCTACTAAGCGCGTTTAGCTCACTCCTACTTTTCCCCTCTTTCCAGGTGATGAACTTGTCGGGAATGGACTGGAGTGATATCGAGAGATAGTTTTAGTTTATTGAGTCAGTTTGTACCCTTAGTATTAGTGAGAGATTGTTCTAGTATTTTGCTTATTATTTGGATGTAGTTGTTCTACCCAGTGTACTCAACTTTATTATCAATAAAACTCTGATTATTATCTTTTCCAACCTTTTGTGCAATGGTTTGCAATGGTTCGGAATTATTGCTCGCTTTCCCCTAACCGTACGTCCCGAGATTCCGCATCGGGGCGTGACAGTTTAGTTGGTATCAGAGCCTAGGTCAATTTGTCCTAGGTATTTCACTTTAATGTTATAGGTTTATTGGTTATAGGCTTAAGAAAACAACCTTGTGAGAATTGGGTAGAAATTTGGGTTAAGTTATTTAACCACAATCATGTTCTTCTTATCTAGTTCTTCTCTTCTCATCTAAGAAGTTCTTCTCTCATAAATAATCCGAGTAACTATTTTATAGGCACTTAACTAGAAATGGCAGCCAATCGTGCTGAGATGAGGAATTTACAGCGTACAGTTCAAGGACTTACGCAAGCCTTGAATGCACTGGCTCAGGCAGGAGCTAGAGCTGGAGCGGCACCTCATGGCGCAGCTCATGGCACTGGTGATTTATATCGGAATTTCCGAGGAATGAACCCCCCTAGATTCGTTGGTTCAACTGATCCCGATGAAGCCGAGAATTGGCTCGACGAGATGGCAATAATTTTTGAGGTCATGCAATGCACTGACCAAGAACGTGTTCTTTTATCCGTTTTCCAACTAGAACGTGATGCACGTGCTTGGTGGGAGTCTGTTAAGCCGACTCTCGGAGATCAACAAGTCTCGTGGGAGGAATTCGAGGAATATTTCAATGATAAATATTTTTCTGACCGCGTGCAAGAAAAGAAGGGAGCAGAATTCGCAGCTTTAAAACAGCAAAGTTTATCGGTATCAGAATATGAGGCTCAGTTTTCACGACTCTCTCGTTATGCAAGACATCTTATTTCGACTGAGAGAATGAAGGCGAAGCGTTTCCTCAATGGTCTTCGACTTCATTATATCAATCAACTTGCACCACTGGAAATTTCTACATATTCTGAGATGGTAAGAAAGGCACAAATATTAGAAGATACTTTGGAAATGACTGAAAGGATTCGTGGTCAAGGTAACAAGAAAGAGCAACCGAAGGCACTCAAGAATGTTAAACCTGGATTTGGCACTGACCCGAGCAAGAAAAGACCCTTTACTAGTTCTGGTTCAAGTTCTGGTTCTGGTTCGTGGAGAGGTAAAATGCCGCGACAAGAAGACAAGAAACCTGATTCTATGATTCCATTCAAGGGCGTATGCCGATATTGTGATCGTCCTGGTCACAAGATGGAAGATTGTTGGCGCAAGCTAGGTGCATGTCTGCGATGTGGAAGCAAAGAGCACCGTATACCCAACTGTCCTTTATTATCGGAACAAGCTATCCCGGTAAAACCTCTGAATTTCAAGAAGCCTCAAGGCAGGCTCCAGGCTCTTCATGCAAAGGAAAAAGATATCGCCGAGGAGGGTGGACTCGTCGAAGGTACTCTTGTTATATTCGACTTGCCAGCTTTTGTTCTAATTGATACTGGTGCAACACATTCTTTTATTTCACGGAGATTTGCTAAATCTTTAGCTATGGCACCTGCTTTGTTGAGTTCTCCGTTAGAAATATCAACCCCTATTGGTTCTAAATCAGCAATTCAGCATTACTATCCTTCTAGTAAGGTTATGGTAAACGATCAGAATTTTCCAGCTGATTTGATTTGTATGGACATGAAGGATTACGATGTAATCCTAGGAGCTGATTGGTTGGCTCGGTATGAGGCCAATGTTCATTGTAGTTCTTGTTCCGTGTCTTTTTCTAGACACCCCGGATTATCCTTCAAGGGAGTGAAACACCCTAGTTCTATCTCTCTTATCTCGACTCTTCGTGCTGATAAGTTATTGAGGCGTGGATGCGAAGCTTTTCTGGCTTTTGTTCTTGCGTCCCCTGAACAGCAGATGGAGATTAAGGACATTTCTATTGTCCGAGAATTTCCGGACGTATTTCCAGAGGAGTTACCAGGACTTCCGCCTCTGCGTGAAGTTACATTCTCTATTGATCTTATTCCTGGATCGTCTCTTGTTTCTAAAGCCCCTTATCGCATGTCTCCTGCGGAATTACGGGAATTGAAGCAGCAATTGTTGGAATTACTCGAGAAGGGTTTTATTCGCCCGAGTGTTTCCCCTTGGGGAGCTCCTGTATTGTTTGTTCGGAAGAAAGATGGTTCGATGAGATTATGCATCGATTATCGGCAACTTAACCAGTTGACTGTCAAGAACAAGTATCCTTTGCCAAGGATTGATGAGTTATTTGACCAGATTACTGGAGCTTCTTATTTTTCTAAGATCAATCTTCGATCTGGATATCACCAGTTACGGATTAAAGAAGAGGATATTTATAAATCAGCTTTCCGTAGCCGGTATGGTCATTATGAGTTTGTCGTTATGCCTTTTGGGTTAACAAATGCACCGGCAGCTTTCATGCAGTTAATGAACAGTGTGTTCCGACCCTACCTTGATCAATGGGTTGTGGCATTCATAGATGATATTTTGATATATTCCAAGAGTGAAAGAGAACATGCCGAGCATCTGAGGATGGCTTTGCAATTATTGAGAGATCACCAATTATATGCTAAGTTGAGCAAGTGTGATTTCTGGTTACAAGAGGTGTCTTTTCTAGGACATATTATTACCAAGGATGGTATTTCTGTAGATCCATCGAAGGTGGAAGCAGTAAAGAATTGGGAACAACCTACCAGTGTTACTGAAGTGAGGAGTTTTCTTGGCCTGGCTGGTTACTATCGAAGGTTTATTCAAGATTTCTCTAAGATTGCGGTACCTCTGACGAAGTTAACCCGCAAAGAGATTAAGTTTGAGTGGTCAATTGAATGCCAACGGAGTTTTCAGACTCTGAAGGATTGTCTGACTACTGCCCCTATTTTAACCTTACCTTCTGGTGAGGGTGGTTTCGTGGTTTACACTGATGCTTCTGGTATTGGCTTAGGCTGTGTGCTTATGCAGCACGGCAAGGTGATTGCCTATTCTTCTAGGCAGTTAAGAAAGCATGAAGTTAATTATCCAGTTCATGATTTGGAATTGGCAGCCGTGGTATTTGCTTTGAAGATTTGGAGGCACTACTTATATGGTGAATCATTTACGGTATTTTCGGATCACAAAAGTCTGAAATACTTATTTTCTCAAAAGGAATTGAACATGAGACAAAGAAGATGGTTGGAGTATATAAAGGATTTCGACTTTTCTATTGAGTATCACCCGGGCAAAGGCAATGTGGTTGCTGATGCTTTAAGTCGGAAGCCTGTGGCTAAGATATCTAGTCTTATGTTACAAGAATGGAAATTACTGGAGCAAATGGCTAGTCTGGATATCAATATTGATAATGACCGGATATTGATTTCCCAGTTGCAACTGAAGCCCGAATTGTTGGTAGAAATCAAGTTATTGCAAGATATTGATCCCGAGCTAGTCGAGATTAAGGAAAGCTTGAGTAGCAGACCTGATTTCTCGATAGCCGATGATGGAAGATTATTATTTCAAGGTAGAACTTGTGTACCGAATGAGGCTAATATAAAGAATCGGATTCTTGAAGAAGCCCATAGATCCAAATATACTATCCATTCGGGAGGCACTAAGATGTTCAAGGATTTGAAAAGGTCATTTTGGTGGCCGAACATGAAAAGGGAAATTGCAAATTTCGTGAGTACATGTCTTGTTTGTCAACAAGTAAAGGCCGAGCATTTCAGACCGGCAGGTAAATTGAAACCACTTGATATACCCTAATGGAAGTGGGAGAGTATTGGTATGGATTTCATTCTGGGTCTTCCTAAGACTCGAGGTGGTTATGATGCTATATGGGTAATTGTGGATCGACTGACTAAATCCGCACATTTCTTATCTATTAAGTCCAAGTGGACAGTCGATGTGCTGGCAGCATTATATTTAAAGGAAGTGGTTAGGCTTCATGGTATCCCAGTCAACATTATATCCGATAGAGATCCGAGATTTACTTCTCATTTTTGGAAAGGATTGCAAGAATCTCTTGGTACCCATCTGAATTTTAGCACTGCATTTCATCCGCAAACAGATGGACAGACCGAGAGAACTAATCAAATAGTGGAAGATATGTTGAGAGCTTGTATGATCGACTTCGGTGGAAGTTGGAGCGATCATTTAGCATTGATAGAATTCGCCTACAACAATAGTTATCAATCCAGCATACAGATGACACCTTTCGAGGCTTTGTATGGAAGGAGCTGTCGTTCTCCATTATGTTGGGATGAGGTTGGCGAGAAGCAATGGCTTGGACCGGATCTTATCTCGGAGTCATCACAAAATATTCGTATTATCCGAGACCGGTTACTTGTGGCTCAATCGAGGCAAAAGAGCTATGCTGATAATAGAAGAAGAGATTTGGAATTTCAAATTGGCGAGCATGTGTTCTTAAAAGTCTCTCCTTCAAGAGGTATTCGTCGATTCGGTATTCATGGCAAGTTAAGCCCAAGGTATATTGGTCCATTTGAGATCCTTGATCGAGTGGGTGAAGTCGCCTATAGATTGGCCTTACCTCCTCAATTATCTGGTGTACATAACGTATTCCATGTATCTATGCTTCGGAAATACGTGTACGACCCTAGTCACATCATTCAACATGTGGACTTTGAATTTAAGAAGGATCTATCTTACGAAGAAAGACCAGTGAAGGTTCTGGATCGGAAAGAGCAACAACTTCGAAATCGTTCCATACCGATGGTTAAAATCCAATAGAGTCGGCGTGGAATAGAGGAAGCTACATGGGAATCCGAGGACGCCATACGGAAGCGTTATCCCGATCTATTCTAGGTAAGCTATTTTTTCCTTACTATATTTTGGTCCAGTGAATTTGGAGGACCAAATTCTTTAAGTGGGGGAGGGTGTAAGACCTCGAGTTTCTATACAAATATTAAAATTCGTAAATAGTAAATGTTGAATAGTGACTGTGGTAAATAGTAAATAGTAAAATTTTTGACTATCATATAAAAATTCCGAAAAATGGTTGTTAATTAGTAAAGACCATGGTAAACACTTTGGTCTTCTGTACTTGACCCTAATAAAATCATTTACATGGCTTCATCAGTGATTTAAGCCTGACTTAAAAACGCGGAAAACACTATTCATACGAAAATACAACTACCTTAGAAAAATCTGTAAAAATCACATCTGATAGAGGGTATTTTTCTTAGCAACTTTGTCTTTTGAAGTTTCATCGGTAAAAATCAGAAACTCTCTCTATCGACTAAACCGTTGAACATTGGGTTAAATTATTATTTTAATCTTAAGATTGGGAGATTAACAATAAACCTCGTGATAAAATTCCATAAAAATCATATTATGAAAGAGCATGTCTTGATTAGTAATTTTGTCTTTTGGGTCCAATTCATTAAAAATCATTCAGTAACATTAAATTGAGGTCTTAGTTAACCATTCCTTAATCTTTTGGATTAGGCTTAGATTAGGCTAACCTTACCTTGAGAAACACGTGAAACCGTGTTTTGGTTGGCAGAAACACGTTGTCAACAATGCAAAGGATTTTGCGGCTCTGACCAAACCGTGTGTGAAGATTAAACACTCCTCTTCCAAACCTATAAGTAGAGGAAGCCCCCTTAAACATCTCTTAAACACAAAAGGGTTCTTGCTGCTGTGAAGAAGCTCTGCAAGTCTACTGTTCATCTTCTTCCCCATTCATCTTTCCTTATTTCATCGGTTAAGGTAGGTAACCATGGCACAAACCTTGAATTTGATAAATGGAATGAAAGGGCATCATGTTAGCTTGTAGAAACCATGCTTTTCCATTTATTTACGTACTCAAATGCATAAAACGCCGGATTTATGCTTCTGTTTCGCTATTCCCGTGTTACAGGGATTAACGGTTCCAACCGGACCGCTTTATCCCCGACTTATACAAACGGCCCAATTAAAACCGCCCGCCTTGTATAAAACGGCCCAATGATAACCGTTTTACAGCCAGTAGGTTTAACGGCCCACTGTCATCCGTTTAACTTCCAGAAAACTGATTTTTTTTGCTATTTTGACCCATTTAACAATGTTAATTAGTAAAAATTGACAATCCACATAAATAACAGATAATGACATGAGTAAATTTCTGTTATTTGCAATATCTATTTTGATAAATTGTTTAAAGTGAAAATCATTGAAATTCACTTGTAACTTTGGATAAATTGAATAAGTATGGTAAATAGCTAAACTTTACCATAGGTAATTTCTGTAAATTACTGTAAACCAGTAAATTACTGGCCGACTTATGGCAAGTCTTTGACCAATTAGCCGGACACTCCATCCGGCAAACTTTACATTTTTTTTTTACCGTAGAACATTTTTACCGTCGTAAATTACGGTTACATCATGACTATTGTTTTAACTTGATTAATTGATCGATTACCCTTGGATAATCTTCGGTCATATTTGAGCCCGGAATTGATCAATGGACATTAAACTGAAATTGGTTGGTTTAATTGTTATTGGCAACCCGGTGACTATTTTGCATAAATTATCTTATAATTAGATATTATCGTTATGCTTAATACGGATTCTCTTGAACCGTATTTCTTAAAATACGACCCGAATGGTTCGTATATTCGTTCTTCGGAACTTACTTCTCTCTCTCGAACGGCTTACTGTCAACCGTTCATTCTTGGCCCCGTGACTCGTTACTCATGTGAGTACGGCCCGGTGTTTGCCGTACGACTACCTTGTTTTGAGTTTTTCATCGTGGTTATACTCTTGAATCAAAGGAGGCAAGTGTCGTCCTTTACATCTTGTACTCGACAGAAATTCATCTGATTATATTGGCCATAATTGACTATGTCTAGACGGGGGATCGGTGATCCAATTGTAATGAAATGCCAACGCATCATAAGGGTCTGGTCTGGTCCTGGGGAGAGCGCCCGAAAAGATATTGAGCCCATTGGGATGTTTATGACAGGGTGAGGCATTGCACCCGAATACTTGACTTGACATGTTACGTCTATGATAAACTCTTGTTACTTGACTCGTGCGTATTTACTTGGCTACATGTGTAACATACTTGCTGGCCAAATTCTCTACTGTTACTTTACTTGTTCATTACTTGGTAAATTGTTATATTTCTTGACTTTGCAAGATATCTTTTACATTGTTTCTTTTATCGTATCGTCATTCTTTATTTACTGCATTTCATATAAATTAGAAATCAATGGTTAATTACGTAAACCTGTTTGTGGTTATCTACTAAGCGCGTTTAGCTCACTCCTACTTTTCCCCTCTTTCCAGGTGATGAACTTGTCGGGAATGGACTGGAGTGATATCGAGAGATAGTTTTAGTTTATTGAGTCAGTTTGTACCCTTAGTATTAGTGAGAGATTGTTCTAGTATTTTACTTATTATTTGGATGTAGTTGTTCTACCCAGTGTACTCAACTTTATTATCAATAAAACTCTGATTATTATCTTTTCCAACCGTTTGTGCAATGGTTTGCAATGGTTCGGAATCATTGCTCGCTTGCCCCTAACCGTACGTCCCGAGATTCCGCATCGGGGCGTGATAGCAGGTGCCGAGCCGGTCCAGGTTGAGGGGCTACAGGAAAATCCGGCCGAGGCGCGAGGGGCGACCGAGGCTGGGGCTCGATCCGAGCCACATGGTGGGGCACCGGGCGATGGGGGGTTCTCCGTTCCGGCGGCCTTGGAGAGGCTCGGTATCTCGGGCACCCTACACCAGGTATGCCGCGGTATAGCCGCGAAGGTGAGGGGGGGAGGTAGGCAGTACTCCCCATCCATGGCTCTCGCTGGGGTTATGGAGGGCGGCCTGGCCTTGGCCCAGATGGGGACTGCTCTGGCAGAAGAGTACACTCGGTCGGAGTGGGAGCGAGCGAACCTAGCCTGGACCCTCGGTGGGTCTGACAGGAGGTTGGCTCGGCTTGTCGAGGAGCGTGATGGGCTTCGGCGGGAGCTTTCCTCAATCAGGGAGCTGGTACGGTTGAGCCAAGTGGAGACCCGGGCGCTAGCCGAGCAGCTAGCCAAGGCCCGTGAATCGCTCGAGAGGAAGAACTGGCTTCTTGAAGAGGAGCGCCAAGCACGCGTTGAGCTGGATGGTCGGTGGGAGACCGAGCGTGCCGAGCTAGTAGACCGAGCGGAGGAAGCCGAGCGCCTTCGGCGGGAGGCCGAGGCTAATCGGGCCTAGGCGGAGAAGCAGGTGGCGGAGGCCGAAGAGTGGACGGCTGAGGCCCAGCGGATGTCGGCCGGGGCGGAGCGGAGGGAGGCCAAGCTCGCTGGTAGGGTGGGATCGGCCGGGGCGGAGGCTCTCGAGCAGTACAAGAGCTCAGAGGCCTACCGGGTCGACCTTAAGTAGGCTGCCCTCCCCTACTACGAGCTAGGACTTCGCCGGGGCATCCGTAAGGGGTTCAAGCACGGCTACGACCGGGCCGTCTCTTACGCCGAGGAGCAGGCGTCCGGAGTATTTGACTTCCCGTCTAGGCAACGTTATGACTCAGACTTGTCATCCTCCAGTTCCTCTGCTGTTGGGTTCGGTGCAAGTATTCAGAGGGGGGGGTGAATGAATATACCCTTTAAAAACTTTCACCCAATTAGAATTCTAGTGCTCAGAACTGCGGAATAAAAACACCAAGACTAACTATAGGAAAACTACTCCAGTCATCTACTGAACTTGTAGACAAATATGAAGAGTGCTTCTAAGCAAACATCTAATGTGGGCAGCAATTAGACAAATCAAACATACACTCAATACCACTGTCAAACATATAGTATGCGCAGCAGATAAATGAACACTTATAGAACATTAAACCAAAGCGCACCTAAGCATTCATCTAGCGCCAATCAGATAGAAGAAATCAAACCACTACACAATGATTTTTAGGTGGTTCGGTCCAGCAGACCTACATCCACCCCACACTCAACCCGAGTGTGGCTTCCTGCTGACTCACAGCTTGAACAGCTGGGCATCACAGCTTGCCATACATCAGCTGGGCAACACAGCTTGCCGTCCGAGGAATCCTCCTCACCCGCTGAGCAACACAGCTTGCTGTCCAGTGGAATCCACCACTGCAAACTGCTGGGGATTATAGCTTACCCGTCCAGAGGCAGCACCTCTGCAAACCGCTGGACAATACAGCTTGGCCGTCCAGTGGAATCCTCCACTGCAAACGCTGAGCAACACAGCTTGCTCCGTTGACAAACAGGTTGAAGAAATGTATAAAGGAAAACAAGAGATAGAACAAGACAGCAACAGCAACTGAAAGCTGTAAATAATGAAGCATAAATATAGCTCTCGAATGGAGCAAATCTGGCTTGGATTTGATCCAATGCCAGAGAACCCACTCTCTCTCTCTCTCCCAGCTAGAGCTCTCTATTTCTCTCTTTCTCTTCTTTCTCTTCTTCTTCTGCTCTTCTTTCTTGTTCTGCTCTCTTTACTCTTCTTCTGCTCTTCTGCTGGATCGAAGTCTCTGCACTTCTGCTATCTCTTTCTCCACTTCGATCTCTCCTCTTTGTCTGGATCGTGGCTCTCTGTATGGACTTCACCTCTCGCCAATTCGATCTACCTCCTTCAGATAACGGAGACTACCCTTTATAGCAACTCAAGCAGGGGCAGCACTGGGCACGTGTGGCCTTCACATTTACCGCCCAATCGACTCTGCCACGTGTCAGCATCTCAGCTCTTTGGATCACGTGCCAGACACCTGCAAGACAAATGAGGAGTTCAGCCGATTAACAAAATCAACTGAAGACAGTGTATAGACTTTATAACTCATACTGTAAAATGCAGTGTATAGACATGAAATGAATGCTGCATGATCGAGCCTAACCAATGTATAGACATTACAATGCTCATCCACTGAATAGACTTCACATTGCTCAATCAGACTTCACGATGCTCAATCAGACTTCACGATGCTCAATCACCCTTGAAGATGTGAGCGAGACAGTGTATGGACTTCAAAAGCTTGAAGGCCCAATGTACAGACTTTGAAGAGTCTGAACCAATGTACAGACTTGAAACGCTTGAGGACCGATGTATAGACTTAGGAGCATATGAAGTCTCAGGGGAGCATCTATGGCCTCTGGACAGCATCACCAGCGTCAGGGGAGCATGTGGAGCACATGCTGTCTCTGGGAAGCAATCGCTGCTCCAGGGGAGCATCCTCAAAGTTAGGAAAGCATTAGCAGCCACTGGAGGGCATACTTGGTCCCAAGAGAGCATCCGGGGGGGACAGGGGAGCATGCATGTCTGATGTACATACTCTACCAATGTATAGACTTGGTGGATAGTGATGCATAGCCAAACGGATGTACAGACTTCACTGTGAATGCATGAACAGTGAATGAGTGTATAGACTTGATCAAGAGAGACGCTGGCCAATGTACAGACTTCAAATAAGATGCTGCATGAGACGATGCAGGCTGTACAGTCTTGGCATGAGACGCAAGTTGAGACGATGCAATGTATAGACTTCACCGATGCATATAGACGCTAAGTGAGACTGTGTGTGCACTATAGCAGATGTATAGACTTTAAAGAAATGCATGCTACAGTGCAATGTCTAGACTTGCTATATGTATGAGACGCTGATGAAGACGGTGGACTGTATAGACTTTGTGAAGCACAGTCCATTGTACAGACTTTGCAAGCAGTCTGATGTACAGACTTCAAGAGACTCTGGACAACAGACGCTGTATAGACTTGCTAGTCTGAATGCCAATGTATGGACTTTGAAGTTCAGTTGGTGAGTGTACAGACTTCACCAATGAGACACTCACTGAACAGACTTTACGAATGAACAATGCAAGTGACGGACGTTATACACACTTTAAGTCCAGTGTATAGACAATGCCTTAGACTCTAAATGAGATGCTAAGAAGATGCATTGTATGGACTTTGAGAAATACTTCAAGTGGATGGCTGTACAGACTTCATGAATAGAGATGCATTGTACACACTTGTGATGCATGAACAGGCCAGTGTGCAGACTTCATGAATGTGCAAACTTGTCAACGAAATGCACAATGTATAGACTATGCACATGCATGAAGAGTGTATAGACTAATGAAATGCTTTACCCTACAGTGTATAGACTTGCTAGTGATCAAACTACATGCAGATAGAAAAGCAACGCACATAGCAGAAATCAAGCACTATATTAGTCATACACATGCATTCTCCACAAAACAAGTTATGTTACTATCATCAAAACACAATCTCATAAAGTACTCACTGTGTTGCAATCATCAAAAGAAAACAGCATTGCTATCATCAAATCAACATTGCACATGCTTGTGCCTAAGGGGCACAACATTCTCCCCCTTTTTGATGATGGCAACACACTGTGACAGTGAGTCACACACAAAGTTTTCTCCCCCTTTGACATAATCAAAAAGAGAAAAATAGTATAAACAAGAGTGCAATATGGCAGTATGCATGCAATAAACTCCCCCTGAAGGTATGACTCCCCCTGAATTATTTCTCCCCTTTAATAAAAGCTCCCCCTTTGAGAAGGAATATGAACAGACAAACAAGGTAGAGAAGGTAGAAGGGTCACTTGACAACAGCTGAATCATAGGTTCAGAATGGAAGCATGATTATAAACAACTGTTAAAGTATAAGAATCAGCAACACACAATTTTCAAAAATTCAGGTTTAACAGTGATAAATCTAGAGTAAAACACCCGACCCCTGAAAAAGAGTTTTAGATTCCATTTATAGCAATGAATCTAAGGCACATGGTATTAATAGATAAGTCAGAAATAATACCCTTTTGTGATTAAACATGGAATTTCAAGAAAGGCAACTTGAATATGTATTGAGAAAAATAATTTTCACTCATTGACTTTTGATTTCAAAGGGTTACAGCAGTTTGTATTTCACTTTTGAATTTTCAGAAACTGAACTAAGTGAATAGACCTGTGGCATTTATGCTGTTGACATTAGGTGTACACCTTGATCAGAGGCAGGTACCCCTAGTTACTAGGCATAAACTACAAGACCTATTTCAGATCAAGACCTACAAGGAATAGTCTTCACTTTTGACATTAAGGGTACACCTTAATCAGAGGCCAGTACCCTCAGTTACTTGGTGATGACTCCCCCTATAGATTTGACCCTATGAACAGAGATATTCTGGAGCACCTCATGACATGTGATTTCTCCTGCTTCTTTGGAGGAGTTCACAGTTTCTCAGTGCAATCAGCCATTGCTCTGTCACTATGTTCAGCTCTTTTACATTTATGATCTTATTAACTGCTGCACTTATTTCTTTTAGAGTGATTGTTTAAAAAATCATTACATACTCTTATTCACCTGTTCTAGACATTTCCAGTTCAACACATTTAGGCATTACAAAAAAACTTTTTCTATATTAGCCATGAGATAAAGATTAAGAGCTATAAAAGTTTTCTTTTATCTCAAATTCTGAAGTGCAGACACTTAACTCTCCAATTTATAAAGGTTAAACCTTTAGTTCTTTTCAATTTGTAAGAGTGATTCTTATAGAAGAACAATTGAAATAATCACAACTCAATGTACTAAACCAGAAACAGAACTGTTGTTCAGTGAAGGTTAGGGAAATGATAGCAATAGGCATTGAGTTCCAGGAGCATTTGATGTCAAAGGATATGAAAGAACTAAATGGGGACAGTGAGAAGTAGCAAGGATTCAATGAATTGACCAGAAAAACTCTCAGCTCCCCCTGACATCATGATGCAAATATTATGCTATGCACTAGGCTGTTCTACATGCAGACTATGCACCAAGGATACATGAGACAAGTATGCAATCAATTCAAGTTTATGCATCCAAGTCATGAACATTTTTATCCTTTTTCAGATTTTTCAAAAATATGATGCAGTGCACTATTCTACATGAAGATAGGACCCATGGTACTAGGTAGAGAACCTGGTCTTCAAGGACCATCTCACACATAGTAAGAACCTCCAGGCAGATTTCCCTGCCTTTTAGTAACTTACCATTTTATATACCAGGGTTATGCAAATGAATATGCAGTGCAAAGCTGTCCTATGTGTATTGAACAATTTCATTGACAGTCATGCAAGTGATGTATGCAGACATTAGACACATGCATTGACTGTGTGTACTAAATGACCCATTTAAAATCAGTGCAAGTTATGCATTTAATCAACAAGCATGCAGTGCATTGACACAAAGTGTATATAATGCATCGACTGTAAAAACCCATTCAGCCTTAGTGTAAAATATGGCAGTAGAGAAAAGCATCAAATTTGAGCAGAATAAAACTCAATAGCTGAGTCTGGAATGCAGACTGATCAGCTAGACATGAAGAGATCATCATCAAACAAGCAAACCAACAATTTCAGATAATGGAATTTTAAACAAGACAAATCAGTATTTTCAGATTATGAGATTTAAAAAAAGTTCAGAACTGACCTGAAATATAGAATCCTGGGGTTTTCTGTTCAGTGCCTTGGATCATAAACCCTTTTATTCATCAGCTTCCAAGGCACACCTGCAGCATGTCAATCAATTTGATCATGCAGGGACCCAAGCAGTCTTGGGTCCTGCATTACCCCTATCAGGTGTTCTAAATAATTTCTTAGCAATATTGTCATAAAATTCCATTAGAAAATAATTGTCCATAGAGTGACCAAGTTTACCACAATATCTACATGAAACAGCAGATTTTCTGGTCCTATGATGCATATCAACAGCAGCATGAGACCTATGATAATGAGCATGAATTGTTCGGTTGTTTACATGAACATTTTGTTTCTTGTTCTTCTTTATCCAGCATTCAGCAGATTTGTGACCTGATTTACCACAATTAAAACATGAGAAGTTCACAGGTCGTTTTGCAGAGAATTTAAAAGCTTTGTTATTAAGATGACTTACTTGGGCATGCCAACAGTCCTTAACTGTATGGCCATGCCTCCCACATTCAAAACATACAAAGTTTTTCTTTTTATCACTCAAGTTATTTCTATCAGAATCATAGAAAGCAGGGAATTTCACAGATTTAGACGTCAATCTATTTCCCTGAACATGCCAGCAATTATTGACTGCATGCCCATACTTACCACATTCGAAGCATTTAAAATGTTTGCTTCTTGATTCATTTTTACCCCAATGATTTCTTGACCAGCAATCATTAGCCTTATGCCCAGGCTTGTTGCAAGTGAAACAGATAGTATGCTGGCCTAAAGTAGATCTGTGTCTATGTGGGTCATGAGCATGTGCAAAAGATCTAGAATTCACATTGTTATCTTCTTTCAATTTGAAACATACATTCATTAAATGACCACGCCTACCACAATAATAACATGATGCATTAGATTTTTTAGTGGCATGGTTTCTATGCAATGTTTTACTAGCATGCTCATCTTCTTTCAGTATTCTGCAATCATCCATGATATGCCCTTTCTTACCACAATAATAGCATGATAATTTCTTCTCTGATGCATGTGAGTGAGTGGATGAATTGTGAGTGACATGTGTTAGTCTATCAGACTCCACACTGCTAGCAGAATTCACATCACATGCAGGGACAATTTTGACTTTATTCAATTGACCATTCTTTTTCAATTTATTGCCCCCTTTCACAATTTTTATTTGCTTCTCATTTTTCTGGGCTTTGAACTGAAATACAGATGAAGATGATTTCATATTTTCATTTTGTTTTGGGGATTGCATTGAAGTACTAGCTACATCTGAACCTTGCACAAAGGTGTTGTATAGCTGGCTTTTAGTGATGTTCTTGACATCAGAAGTGCAATTTATTCCCCTTTTTGAGTTATCATCCTTCCTTTTCACAACAGCTTTTATTTTTATTTCAATTTTTGCAGACTTGGATGATAAGTTTTCCAGATCATGAATTTTATCTTCCAAAGATGCTATATGAAGCTCATAATTGGCTATTTCTTGTTCACTGCAATTAACACATTCACTTAGAACTTTATTTGCAGTTTTATACTTTTTAATTTCTTGTTCCAGATTGATCAAAGTTTGTGATTCTTCATCATGGACACCTTTTCCTTTTTCTATGGTGAGAAGTCTTTCAGATAAGCTAGTATTTAACCATTTCAATTTTTCAACTTCAGCTTTTAATTCAGTGTTTTCTTCCTCAAGATTTTTATCCTGAATTTCATTATTAGCACATCTCTCTCTTCCAGTCATTTTCTCCAATATTTCAATTAGTTCCTCTTCTCTTCCTTCCACATTAATTTTCTCAGCAACCAAGTTTTTGTGATCCTCTTTAAGTGAGATTATTTGTTTGTTCAGCCATTCATTCTCACTATAAAGATCCTCATTTCGTTCTCTTAGAGCTGAGCACATTTTACAATTTGATTTAGCAGAAGAAGACTGTGAAACCTCCTCATTGATTTCATTCATTTTGACCATAAGAGTTTTATTTTTCTTTTGAAGATCATTATTCTTCAGTTTCAGTTTGTCCATTTCAGTATTAACTTCAGTAAGCTCCTGCATGCCTTTTAGATGTTCCTTTTTCTTATCATTCAGCTGATTCTCTATTTCTAACATTTTATCCAAGCATGTTTGTTTTTCAGTTTTTAGAGAATCATTTTGTTTTTTAAGATTCTGAACATCTAGCATGCATGCATCATAAGACTTTTTCATATTTGGATAGTTTTCACAGGAATCTTTCAGATTTATTCTATCACATTTCTTTTTCAACTTTTTATTCTCAGATTTCAATTTCCTGGACACTTTAAACAGATTTTCATACATCACTATCAATTCATCAAAAGAAACTCCATCTGATCCGGAGCTTACCTGAGATGAGGTTTCCTCATCATCACTTCCCCGGTTGGCCATTAAGCATATGGACTTTTCTCCTTCTTCATCACTGTCTTCGGTGTTCCCTTTGAGTTTTGAGAATTCTGGACAGTCAGCCTTCGTGTGGCCAGCCTTCCTGCATTTGTAGCAGATGTTAACGTCAATATTCTTGGCAGGATTAGAATTATACCTTGTTTGCTTTCTGCCTTCACCAAGCTTTCCTTCTCTTTTTCTCAGAAATTTCCTGAATTCACTGGTCACCCTTTTAATGTCTCCATCAATTTCAGACCGCGAGAGGCTGCTTTTCTCGCTTAATGATCCACTGCGGCTGGATCTGTTTGCTTTGATGGAGCTATCCTTCAGTACGATTGGTTCCATTGCAAACAATCTAAAAGCACAGAAAAACTGAAGGACCTAGACCAAATGAGCAAGGCAAGGCACTAAGTCGAAGAAATAAAATAACTAACACAAAAAGCACACTATGAAATGCACCAAACAGAAATGCGCTAAACCAGATGATCAAAGTAAATTGGTAAGATAGTGAAACAAATCAACGAGCACAAGAAGCCCACTCCGATGTGCACCAAAACTAGTAGGATCCTCTGTAGATTGTTAGATCTGATAGATCAGAGACCCGCTCTGATACCAAGTGTTGGGTTCGGTGCAAGTATTCAGAGAGGGGGTGAATGAATATACCCTTTAAAAACTTTCACCCAATTAGAATTCTAGTGCTCAGAACTGCGGAATAAAAACACCAAGACTAACTATAGGAAAACTACTCCAGTCATCTACTGAACTTGTAGACAAATACGAAGAGTGCTCCTAAGCAAACATCTAATGTGGGCAGCAATTAGACAAATCAAACATACACTCAATACCACTGTCAAACATATAGTATGCGCAACAGACAAATGAACACTTATAGAACATTAAACCAAAGCGCACCTAAGCATTCATCTAGCGCCAATCAGATAGAAGAAATCAAACCACTACACAATGATTTTTAGGTGGTTCGGTTCAGCAGACCTACATCCACCCCACACTCAACCCGAGTGTGGCTTCCTGCTGACTCACAGCTTGAACAGCTGGGCATCACAGCTTGCCATACATCAGCTGGGCAACACAGCTTGCCGTCCGAGGAATCCTCCTCGCCCGCTGAGCAACACAGCTTACTGTCCAGTGGAATCCACCACTGCAAACCGCTGGGGATTACAACTTACCCGTCCAGAGGCAGCACCTCTGCAAACCGCTGGGCAATACAGCTTGGCCGTCCAGTGGAATCCTCCACTGCAAACGCTGAGCAACACAGCTTGCTCCGCTGACAAACTGATGAGGGCATCTCTTGCCCCTCCACATTTTCTCCGGACTCGGATTGTTCGTCAACAAGCGCCATTATGTTAGTCATGTATTTTTGAGTCTAGTCATGTAATCTTCACATTTTATTTGAGTCAATATCATGTAATTTTCCCTTTATTTGAGTCATGTACCTAGGTTAGTGAGTCATTTCCCTAAGTATTGTGTCATTAGGTTGGTTTGTTAGGCTAGTGGGCCCAATTCATTGGACTTGGCCCAAGGGCACCCCTATCCCTTCGGTTATTTGTCATTGAGTCAAATGTCAGGGACTTTTGTAGAAATGTGGGTTGCCTATATATAGGACCCCATTCCCCTCATTTTGAAGTAATGAACAATTGAATGAAAATTGAAATCCACTTCCAAATCCCACTAGATCTCTCTCTCTCTCTCACTCTCTCTCTCTCTCTAAGGGGTCCCCCCCTCTCTCTCTCTCCCTCCACCCCAATTTTCGGAATTTTCTCTCTCCTCCCCATTCACCCCTCATTAAGACCTCTCCCCTTCCCCATACACCCATTTAACTCCCCCCCAACCCAAGGTGGCATCCTCCAATCCACACCCCACCTCCCAACCCCCAACTACCCAACACCACTTCCTAAGCACCCCTTCCTCTTCCCAAGGTTGAAGGGGCTCTTCCCTAAGCCCAAATTCAAATTTCCCTCTCTCTAGGGTAGTGCCCTTCCATCTCCCCACCTCCCAAACCACCCAAAGTCGCAGCCCCCCTTCCCCATACCAGCCAAGTTCACCCTCCACCTCTTACTCTCTTGGCCATCCCCTTCCCCACCCCCTCATCTTCTTCTGATTCAGCCTCCGTTTCAGGCAGCAGAGTTACAGTGACTTGCAGAGGCAGCCACTACCATCTCTCAAAGATTCAGGTGGCAAAGTCTACATTTATGGAATCATCATCGAGATAGCTTTCCAACGGTGGTGGTCTCGCCGGCTTCCGAGTTCGGAGCTGTCCGGAGGAGCGTCATCTTCAACGACTGCGCAATCTGTCCCAGACTGAAGACCAGAGCGATCTTGGAAGCTGTTCTGCGGTCAGCCTTGGAGGAATTCGAGCACACTTCCTTCTACAAAATTCTTCTTCGTCTAGTCCTTCATCAGTAGCAGAAAGAACGATGCCAATCGCCTGCCCGAGCTATTTGTTCTGAATTATTTCGTCAGAGTGTGCAGTCTGCCACCAGTGGACTCATGTTTGACCTGTCTTCATTTATCTGGCCACCATTCTCATCTTCGACCTCGGATTGTGGCCCCGTCAACTTCTGATCAAAGCTACTCCGACCACGATCGCGTCACCGCCAGTTTCGTTCAATTTGAAGTTCTGGAGCGACCGCAGCACCTTCTGCAATCTACTGCATCAGTTCTGCATCAGTCCAAAGCAGAGTGTTGCTGTCCTGCTCCAGTCGCCGGTCCGATCAGCCCCGAGGTCCAGAGCTTCCCAAAAACTTCAGGCATCATCCTCTGTCAGTTGGGAAACTTTTGGCGTAGGTTTCGTCAAGATTTGAGCTCTGTGGAATTTTTGGCAGTGACATCACCGGCCCCCTATCCAACAATTCTGAAGGTTGGCAGAACCGGCGGGGATCGGCAAATCGGGTTTCCTTAGCATAAGTCCCCACCCCGCTTGGCCGGCTGAAGGCCCCTCCCTGCGTGGAGGTAGTATTGGATATAATAAGATTAATCCCCACCCCAAGATCACCCCTCCTGCGAGAGGTGTAGTGGTGTAATCTTTCCATTTCAGGTTGAAGCGACACGGACGCGACGTGCGGGTGCATACCCTCGCCTCCCCGCTCGCCCCCGTCTCCGGCCGGAGTCGGCGTTTTCACGCCGGCTAGGTGAGCTCCTGAACATCTCTCATTGCTGTAATGGACTTGCTTAGCTTAGTATTGCTATAGTTACTCCATCGGTGGTAAGAGAGTGTCCGATTTTAAATTGCTACCCAAATTGAGTGACCATCGCGGGCGAGTTGTGAGAGCATCCATTTAACCCACACCCTTGGTGTGTTGACCGCCCATGATTTGGGCATCCTAGGCCCATTTGGGGTTCTCCCCAAGCTAGCCAACCATTGGAGCCTCAAGGTCCCGCCTCGGACCCTCTCCAACATCGCCTAGTCGCCATCGGGCACTAGTGTGCGCCATACGGGTGAGCTCGCTAGTGTGAGTCCGCTGCTCAAACTTGAATGCTTGCAAAATAGGTCCATAGGTGGTGTCACATCAAGTGATATCAGAGCAAGTTCATAACTTTTCTCTATCAAGTTGGTCCTAGGGCATGTCTATGCATTTAGAGTCTTCAAGTGCATCACTCTTGTCCCCTAGTATGGCCACCTCATATCGACCTTACCAATCGGCCCACTCCATAAGTCCAAGCCACCAAGAGATGCCTACCACTAACACCCATAACTTCCCTGGCCATGTCAACTACTTCATGAAAGCCTTGACCTATGCCAATGAGCGACTTGATAACATATCGGGCTGACTCAACCAACTTGGAGAAAATAGGCCCGCCCCAAGGAAGGACGATAGGATGGTCCCTTTCCCACTTCCCACCTTTGATGGAACCTCTCCTAGAGAATATTTAGATTGGGAAGCTACAATGGACCAATACTTCACTTGGTATCATATGTCCGAGGATGAAAAGGCATTGGTTGCCAAAATGTAACTTACCAAACGGGCAGAAACTTATTGGATGCAAATTGTCGGGCTAAAGGTACTTAGAAGGGAAACTCCCATCACCACTTGGAAGGACATGAAGGAGCAACTTAGGGCTAGATATGTTTCCCCCTCATACTCAAATCACCAAGACCTAAGGAGCACTTCAACTCCTTCATCCCCACCTAGCCAACCCATGACCCTAATTCCCCATTCCACATCACTTCCCACCTATCTTACCCCAACCACCACACCAGCACCCTACCTACAAACTCCCACCACAACCATATGTCCACAAACCCAATTGGACCCCGTGTCCACCCATCCACCGAGGCCCATAATGGCCACCACCCCCAAACCCAAAACCCCTCACCAAACCCATACCCCACAAGCCCCCTTGACCACCACCACAAACCCACCATCATCCCCAAAATGGGACACATCTCCCAAAACAAATCAACCCAAAATCCCTCACCCAACCCACCTCCCGCTTCCTACACCAATCTTTCCCCAACCTAGGCCTCCTCTACTTCCCCTTCCTATCCCAACCCAAGCCCATGCTTGTTCACCACCCCGGGTGTGTCATACGCTAGCTATCACCAAACCACCCCCCATAAATCCCCCTACTCCATTAGCAATAGAAGTTGCAACCCACACACCCACCAAATTGGAGAAGGATACCCATCCGGATCCACCTCCCAACATAGAGGAAATCCAAAGGCCAAACAACTCACACACCTCTACCCTAGCTCCTCTAGAGACACCCAACCTCACCATAGGTAAGTCCATACTCCAATGGCTCAAGAAAGGTTTCACCATTCCTAGTTCACAACCATGCCACCTACCCATGGGATATCAATCCCAAATCATTCCCATTCAGCCACATGTCACTTATCAAACTTCCTATTGTGTGGAAGATTTGGGAGACTTAGTGAACTACCTACATTGGCAAATTCACTTGACCAATATGCTAGCCATGAGACCGTCCGAAACTAACACCATTAGCCTAGCATATCCCACCATTGGCTCCATCACTTCCATCTACACTAATGGCCAAGTTACTAGTGAGATCATCCTCCTTCTTCCCATGGAGGAAGAACCTATCCTATTCCACTTCCCAACCATAGAGATCCCAAGTGCTTTGATCGACCAACCCATTAGCAACTTTGGCCCAATTATTGAGGAGGAGGACTCACCATTCGAGGACCTTGAGAGCATAGAGTACCCCTACCAAGGTGACCCTTACTATGATCCCTTTAACCCTTTTCTATGGGAGCCTAGATCTCCATGTAACCCACTCACCTTATTCACCACCCACCCTTTCCTACCCCCACCCACCATGTTGGGCCAAGCCCACCTCATCCATGACCCAGGTTACACCATAGGAATCATGACCTTAGGCAACACCCGCCTAGAGATCAAGAAGGTGCCCCACCCTATATCCACCTACCTAGATCCCTTCGACCCTTTTGAGTGGAAGCTCAAAGGCCACCCCACCATCCCACATGAGGAAGTCATCTTTGGGAAAGGAATTCATATGTCTTGGCACATCACACCGCTTGGCATGATTAGTCCGTCGGGTACATTCATCCATATCACCCACATGTCAAGAAGAAAACATGAGTGGTCAATATTTGGTTGTAATGATCCACCATCATTCATCATAAATCTCAAGCATGTTAGGAGCATTCATGGATGTCTGGGTCCTCCAACATTCATCACACTCACTCACAAGAGGGACACCTATGGATGCCCCGGTCCTCCCAAATCCTTCAAAGTCTTCATAACATCAATGCATGATAGGTCTATATGTGGTTGTCCTGGACCCCCTTCGCATACCATACATTGTCAACTCACACCGCATCATAGTACATGGCATATGCATTCAAGCAAGTATCAAGCAACAAGCGGTGGGATTCACAAGAAACGAGCACAAACTCCTAAGCACCACTTTGAGTTCCAAGTTGACAACTTGGCGATGATGGCTTTGGAGTGGCTCTACTTTAGGGTCACCTCCAATCTGAGGGCACGAGGACTTGGACCTTGCCAAGTTCCGAGTGGCTTTGGCAACCAAGCTTATGGGTTGAACTTTCAAAAGGGTTTTGGGATTCTCCCCATTTCTCATGTGGCGGATCCAGCACGCTATAAGGGCACCGCGGTGGATCCTAGTGAGTGCCTCGAACTTACACCTACTCTTGTGAGACACACGCTCGGAGTGCCACCTCAAATAGCCTCAGAGCCCGACGTGAGCACACAGCGGCAATACTTGGCAAGCAAGATCCCATCGCCAGCATGAGGGTATGACCAAGCCACTTTGTCGAGCTGAAGCGCCGTTCCCCGACTATGGTCGCGGGTTGAGTATGGAGATCGTGGATCACCCAGAGCCGCAGTTCGATGTACTACTTCCCTGGTGGACCCATACTCGACGGGGTCGAGTTTTCCCCACCTCGGGGGTATGATGAGGGCATCCCTTGCCCCTCCACATTTTCTCCGGACTCGGATTGTTCGTCGACAAGCGCCATTATGTTAGTCATGTATTTTTGAGTCTAGTCATGTAATCTTCACATTTTATTTGAGTCAATATCATGTAATTTTCCCTTTATTTGAGTCATGTACCTAGGTTAGTGAGTCATTTTCCTAAGTATTGTGTCATTAGGTTGGTTTGTTAGGCTAGTGGGCCCAATTCATTGGGGTTGGCCCAAGGGCACCCCTATCCCTTCGGTTATTTGTCATTGAGTCAAATGTCAGGGACTTTTGTAGAAATGTGGGTTGCCTATATATAGGACCCCATTCCCCTCATTTTGAAGTAATGAACAATTGAATGAAAATTGAAATCCACTTCCAAATCCCACTAGATCTCTCACTCTCTCTCTCTCTAAGGGGTCCCCCCTCTCTCTCTCTCTCTCCCTCCACCCCAATTTTCGGAATTTTCTCTCTCCTCCCCATTCACCCCTCATTAAGACCTCTCCCCTTCCCCATGCACCCATTTAACTCCCCCCCAACCCAAGGTGGCATCCTCCAATCCACACCCCACCTCCCAACCCCCAACTACCCAACACCACTTCCTAAGCACCCCTTCCTCTCCCCAAGGTTGAAGGGGCTCTTCCCTAAGCCCAAATTCAAATTTCCCTCTCCCTAGGGCAGTGCCCTTCCATCTCCCCACCTCCCAAACCACCCAAAGCCACAGCCCCCCTTCCCCATACCAGCCAAGTTCACCCTCCACCTCTTACTCTCTTGGCCATCCCCTTCCCCACCCCCTCATCCTCTTCTCATTCAGCCTCTGTTTCAGGCAGCAGAGTTGCAGCGACTTGCAGAGGCAGCCACGACCATCTCTCAAAGATTCAAGTGGCAACGCCTACATTGCTGGAATCTTCATCGAGATAGCTTTCCAACGGTGGTGGTCTTGCCGGCTTCCGAGTTCGGAGCTGTCCGGAGGAGCGTCATCTTCAACGACAGCGCAATCTGTCCCAGACTGAAGACCAGAGCGATCTTGGAAGCTGTTCTGCGATCAACCTTGGAGGAATTCGAGCACACTTCCTTCTACAAAATTCTTCTTCGTCTAGTCCTCCATCAGTAGCAGAAAGAACGATGCCAATCACCTGCCCGAGCTATTTGTTCTGAATTATTTCGTCGGAGTGTTCAGTCTGCCACCAGTGGACTCAGGTTTGACCTGTCTTCATATATCTGGCCACCATTCTCATCTCCGACCTCAGATTGTGGCCCCGTCAACTTCTGCTCGAAGCTACTCCGACCATGATCGCGTCACCACCAGTTTCGTTCATATTGAAGTTTGGGAGCGACCGCAGCGCCTTCTTCAATCCACTGTATCAGTTCTGCATCAGTCCGAAGCAGAGTGTTGCTGTCCTGCTCCAGTTGCCGGACCGATCAGCCCTAAGGTCCAGAGCTTCCCAAAAAATTCAGGCATCATCCTCTGTCAGTTGGGAAACTTTTGGCATAGGTTTCGTCAAGATCTGAGCTCTCTGGAATTTGTGGCAGTGACATCACCGGCCCCCTATCCAACAATTCTGAAGGTTGGCAGAACCGGCGGGGATCGGCAAATCGGGTTTCCTTAGCATAAGTCCCCACCCCGCTTGGCCGGCTGAAGGCCCCTCCCTGCGTGGAGGTAGTATTGGATGTAATAAGATTAATCCCGACCCCAAGATCACCCCTCCTGCGAGAGGTGTAGTGGTGTAATCTTTCTATTTCAGGTTGAAGCGACACCGACGTGGCGTGCGGGTGCATACCCTCGCCTCCCTGCTCGCCCCCGTCTCTGGTCGGAGTCGGCGTCTTCACGCCGGCTAGGTGAGCTCCTGAACATCTCTCATTACTGTAATGGACTTGCTTAGCTTAGCATTGCTATAGTTACTCTGTCGACGGTAAGAGAGTGTCCGATTTTAAATTGCTACCCAAATTGAGTGACCACCGCGGGCGAGTTGTGAGAGCATCCACTTAACCCACACCCTTGGTGTGTTGGCCGCCCATGATTTGGGCATAGGCCCATTTGGGGTTCTCCCCAAGCTAGCCAACCATTGGAGCCTCAAGGTCCCACCTCGGACCCTCTCCAACATCTCCTAGTCGCCATCGGGCACTAGTGTGCGCCATACGGGTGAGCTCGCTAGTGTGAGTCCGCTGCTCAAACTTGAATGCTTGCAAAATAGGTCCATAGGTGGTGTCACATCACAAACAGCTTGAAGAAATGTATAAAGGAAAACAAGAGATAGAACAAGACAGCAACAGCAACTGAAAGCTATAAATAATGAAGCATAAATATAGCTCTCGAATGGAGCAGATCTGGCTTGGATTTGATCCAATGCCAGAGAACCCACTCTCTCTCTCTCTCTCAGCTAGAGCTCTCTATTTCTCTCTTTCTCTTCGTTCTCTTCTTTCTCTTCTTCTTCTTCTGCTCTCTTTACTCTTCTTCTGCTCTTCTGTTGGATCGAAGTCTCTGCACTTCTGCTTTTTCTTTCTCCACTTCGATCTCTCTTCTTTGTCTGGATCGTGGCTCTCTGTATGGACTTCCCCTCTCGCCAATTCGATCTACCTCCTTCAGACAACGGAGACTACCCTTTATAGTAGCTCGAGCAGGGGCAGCACTGGGCGCGTGTGGCCTTCACATTTCCCGCCCAATCGACTCTGCCACGTGTCAGCATCTCAGCTCTTTGGATCACGTGCCAGACACCTGCAAGACAAATGAGGAGTTCAGCCGATTAACAAAATCAACTGAAGACAGTGTATAGACTTTATAACTCATACTGTAAAATGCAGTGTATAGACATGAAATGAAAGCTGCATGATCGAGCCTAACCAATGTATAGACATTACAATGCTCATCCACTGAATAGACTTCATAGTGCTCAATCAGACTTCACGATGCTCAATCAGACTTCACGATGCTCAATCACCCTTGAAGATGTGAGCGAGACAGTGTATGGACTTCAAAAGCTTGAAGGTCCAATGTACAGACTTTGAAGAGTCTGAACCAATGTACAGACTTAAAACGCTTGAGGACCGATGTATAGACTTAGGAGCATATGAAGTCTCAGGGGAGCATCTATGGCCTCTGGACAGCATCACCAGCGTCAGGGGAGCATGTGGAGCACATGCGGTCTCTGGGGAGCAATCGCTGCTCCAAGGGAGCATCCTCAAAGTTAGGAAAGCATTAGCAGTCACTGGAGGGCATACTCGGTCCCAGGAGAGCATCCGGGGGGACAGGTGAGCATGCACGTCTGATGTACAGACTCTACCAATGTATAGACTTGGTGGATAGTGATGCATAGCCAAACGGATGTACAGACTTCACTGTGAATGCATGAACAGTGAATGAGTGTATAGACTTGATCAAGAGAGACGCTGGCCAATGTACAGACTTCAAATAAGATGCTGCATGAGACGATGCAGGCTGTACAGTCTTGACATGAGACGCAAGTTGAGACGATGCAATGTATAGACTTCACCGATGCATATAGACGCTAAGTGAGACTGTGTGTGCACTGTAGCAGATGTATAGACTTTAAAGAAATGCATGCTACAGTGCAATGTCTAGACTTGCTATATGCATGAGACGCTGATGAAGACGGTGGACTGTATAGACTTTGTGAAGCACAGTCCATTGTACAGACTTTGCAAGCAGTCCGATGTACAGACTTCAAGAGACTCTAGACAACAGACGCTGTATAGACTTGCTAGTCTGAATGCCAATGTATGGACTTTGAAGTTCAGTTGGTGAGTGTACAGACTTCACCAATGAGACGCTCACTGAACAGACTTTACGAATGAACAATGCAAGAGACGGACGATGTACACACTTTAAGTCCAGTGTATAGACAATGCCTTAGACTCTAAATGAGATGCTAAGAAGATGCATTGTATGGACTTTGAGAAATGCTTCAAGTGGATGGCTGTACAGACTTCATGAATAGAGATGCATTGTACACACTTGTGATGCATGAACAGGCCAGTGTGCAGACTTCATGAATGTGCAAACTTGTCAACGAAATGCACAATGTATAGACCATGCACATGCATGAAGAGTGTATAGACTAATGAAATGCTTTACCCTGCACTGTATAGACTTGCTAGTCATCAAACTACATGCAGATAGAAAAGAAACACACATAACAGAAATCAAGCACTATATTAGTCATACACATGCATTCTCCACAAAATAAGTTATGTTGCTATCATCAAAACACAATCTCATAAAGCATTCACTGTGTTACAATCATCAAAACAATACAGCATTGCTATCATCAAATCAACATAGCACATGCTTGTGCCTAAGGGGCACAACATCTGCTTCGACGCATGATGAAGAGGATCAGGGGGGCTCATCATTTGAGGAGTCGCCAACTCCGGATGCCTCGGGAGGCAACGCAACAGAGGCAGTTCCCACACCGGTGGGGTCAGTGCCAGGGTCGGCTGTCACCGAGGATGCCGGGGGCAGATCGCTCGAGCTCTCGACTTCCGGGCTTCAAGATGGGCTGGAGGCCTGATGTATCTGTTTCGCTTCTTCTTTTTGTACGTCTTTTTCCTTTTTGAAGGGAAAAACTTCTTTTTTTGTGTAGAAATAAATAAGGCAGTAGCGTTATGATGAAGACTTATCTATTTTGTATCGCCATTACCGTATTTTGTTCAGCATATCTGGGTGGTTGGAAAGAGCTGATACTTTCTGCGTGGATCTCGCCTGATGGTTGGGTGAGCATCTGATAGGGTGTCTTTCCATTTTCTCATGCTTTGAATGCCTGGCCGCTTTGTGTGTCCCTCTGGGGCGGAAGATGAGAAGATTTGAGGTGACCGTTCGTAGGGAGAAATCCCTTTGGCGTGTTTTCGAGGAGAGAATCATTTAAGCCGAATAGCCTCCCTTTGCCTATAAAAGATCTGAAGGGCGTCTCTTCCTTTCCACCGCTTAGGGGTTTCTCTGATAGTCTTTCCTCATTCCTTCTTCACGTAGCGTTGTGCCGTTGTACTTGGAGCATGGAAGACGCTCCGGAAGATGAGGCTGCCGACGGCGGGGGGCAAAGAGTTCTTGTTGTTTCGGATTTGAAGAGGGTTCGACGGCCGGCGAATGGACTTGAAGAGGGTTCGACGTGTAGAGGCACGTCGTCTTCTCTTTATCAGTTTTGGCGACGCTTGCAGGGAGGTGAGATGGTGGACGGATGGGGGCATCAGACATCCCTGCCGCCCGTCCCTGCCTGCTTGCTTCACGGAGGGGAGGAAGAAGCCAACTAAGCTCCCTCCCTTCTAGGCCTTCCCCTGCCTCCTCGTCCAGCTCTGCTGGTTTCTTTTTCTTTCTCGCAGCCTCGTTTTCCCTCTTCTGCTCTACTCCTCATTTCTTTCACTCTTTGGAGGGTGCCTGCACTCTCTTTCTTCCAAAGAGTTGGCAGTTTGGTGGAGAGGATGCTTTCATATGCCTCCCCTCTCCCCCTTCTCTTCCAAGTTCAACTTGGAAGGTAGCCTTCTCTTTCCTAATCCCTCTGTCACCTTTGTCTCGAGCTACCCGAGCCAACGGGGTCGACTATCCTTTATCCGAGCCAGCTTCTACATGAGGCAGAGTTAGTGGCTAGACGCAGGAAGGTCATCAGAGTCAGCCGAGCGATGGGCTCATACGACGGCGTCAGATGGATTTTTTGCTTTTTTGACATGTATTTTCTTGGCTTCGGCCTTCCTGATGTACAAGCGGGTTGTTTAAATAAAAGAAAGGAGCCTTCTTTATCTCATGTCATTTACACAATGTTCAGTATTCAGAAGTAGAACTTGTGTAATGTAGTTGCGTTCCAGGTCTGAGGGATGAGCTCTCCTTCCATCATGGATAGACGGTATGCTCCTTTTCCGAGCGTCTCGACCACTCGGTAGGGGCCTTCCCAATTAGGGGATAACTTGCCCGCTGCCTCAAGTGGTTGAGAGGCTTCGGCTTTCCTGAGGACGAAGTCTCCCGATTGAAGGTGTCTGTCTCGGACTTTGGCGTTGTAGTATCGAGTGAGGCGGCGTCGGTATTCCGTTGCTCTGATGCTGGCAATCTCTCGGACTTCATCTGCTAGGTCGAGGTTTTCGAGCAGTTTCTGGTCGTTTGCCTCGGACGAGAAGTAGATGACTCGAGGGGAGGGGTAACCAATCTCCAACGGGATCACGGCCTCAGTATCGTATACTAAATGAAAGGGGCTTTCACCGGTTGCCGTTATGGGAGTCGTTCTTGTTGATATTTATTTGCCTATCTTTGATCTTACTTATGAGGTTTGCTAAGTAATATGGCAAGATGACAAACAAGCAATCAAAGATCTGCTCAAACCTATGAACATGTGAACATGAACCTAGGCAATCATAGCTAGCTCTAGCATGGGCATGCTATCTCAATCAAATTACGCTAAGGAAAAGGAAAAATACACGCCGGGGCGTGGAGCAAGGAGTAAATAAAAACACACCACTAGGGGTGGAACAAGCAAGGAAATAAAGATGTTGATGAAGGAAATAGCTATTGCCCAGTACCAAGGAAAGATGTGATCGCCACCAAGGTAAACACAAGTCAAAGACTCGAATATACCTTGGAAATAGGTGGATGAAGCACCCGCCCACGGGAGAGAAAACCAAAGAAAGCCTGCAGATCAGCTTGGAAGTAACGGCCAAGACCCGTGCGTTGCTTTAAGTAACGGTCGCACCCTAGACCGCCAGAAGAAAGTGACGCTCCTGTACCAGACCGTCAGATAACCTGCAGTAGTAAAGCTTGAATTCTTTTAACTCCAACTCTTCCAGCCGGCTAGAAGACTTGGGCCTCGTGCTAATGAACCTGTAAACCTGCCAAAGAAGTAAAAAAGACAAGACAAAACAACCTCAATCAGCCCTCTTCACAAGCATAGCATCAATTCTTAAAGAACTTAAGAACATCAAAAGGAGAGGGAATTACCAGGGAGTTTTGGTTTTTTTAACCCCTCTGGGCATTTTTAAAAGTTGGGAGGATGTTTATATGCTTAAAGAACAACAGTGAAAAACGTGGAGGAGGAGGAGGGACAATGCTTTGTTTGGAGAAAAAAAACCAAGGAAGAACTCAAGCATGTAAAGATGAACTTGAAAGACAAAACCAAAAGTACTCCCTTGACTGTGAGATAGATGGACGTGGGAAGCAACTCCTCCTGGATGAAGATGGTTCCTGAGTTCGGCAGCACTTCGTCGTGAATTGAAATCTCCTCCTCGGCCAAGAATTCAAGGGTGCTATTTATAGACCCTCAAAACTCATAGGTCGAGTAGAGGATAATTCAGCAGGAAAAAGGGATAAGTCTTAGCAAATCCTTGAGGATAATATCACCAAGAGTCCACAGAAACAAACGGGAAGTCTTGAGGATCGGATTAGAAAGAGATAAGGTCAATCCACACTCTTATCTCAAACACGGAGTAGCAGAGAAAAGGCCTGAACTGCCAGGACTCCCGGAAGGAAGTAACGGCTGCACGATAGACCGCCACTTGGAAGTAACGCACCAAGGATCATCCGTTACTTTCAACCTTATCCCAGAGGATAAGATCAACGGAAGGAAGACCCAACGAGCTGGACTCTTCAAGGAAGTGACGGCCAAGGCATAGGGCGTCATAGGGAAGCAACGGCTGTACGATAGACCGTTATTATCAACGCGGATTCAACAGGATAAGCACGGAACACGTGCCCTTAAGCCTTAGGACTCTTAAAAGAGTAATGGTCAAAGATCCATCCGTTAGAAGGAAGTGACGCACCTGTCTGGGACCGTTATTTAGCATTGAGATTCAAGAAAGAAGAGAAGGGCTTTGCTAAGCTTTATCCAACGAAATGCCACCGGGAGCCAATTCTTTATCCAGGAAAAGACCCAAGAAACAGGTTTCAACTGATCAGGAGACTCGATGAAAAAGCGAACAACTCGGAGCATCATATAGAATGAAAAAGGAGATGACCCGACTTATTGGGTATAAAACGGGTGTCAACAGATGCCCCTCCTTAACGTCCTCTTTGCAGGAGAGTGAGCGGAGGTGAAGCGGAAGTGAAATGGGACATGGAGGTGAAGCAGAGATGAAGCGGAGTGTATCAAAAAAGAGGGCGTTAAGGTAAACGACACCCGTTCTTTACCAACAAGCGACAAGAATTTTATGGAAAACTTCAAATTGATCACAAGGAAATAGCCAACCAAAGGATGCAAGTCTGGAGGAATTAATTAACTAAGGAAAGGAAACACGGCTAGCCGCCGGAGGCAACGGAAAGGAAAGAGACTAAACTCCAGACAAGAATCTTCAGTGAACCAGATCAAGCGAACAAATCGAAGGAAACCTTCTAATTCAGAATGGAATGATTCTCCTTATTCGGGATTAAGAACACAGCTGTTCACCATCACTGAGATATCTTGAACAGACGAAGCTTCATGAATACTCAAAAATGCGAATGATGCATGCTGGGCTAAAGGAAAAAGAAATCTTCAAGACAAATGCAAAGAAAGATAAAATAGCAAATACTCGAGAATAATATTGCTAGATTGGAGTAACCAGAGTCAGGACACCATCTGCAACCACGGCGTGCAAGACAGAACCATCGTCCCCAAATTTTTCAATCTAACGGCCTATCCAACAATTAAACATGTGAACTTAGATCATCATCATTTTTGTTTAAGGGGAACATCAGATCCCAGGACACATGAATGACCAGCCGGTTCTCGAGGTAATATATCACAAGTAACATATAGTAATGTATTAAGGGAATGAGGGAATGATATACGATACCTGACTTACCTGCCTGACGGACGGCCAAGCGTGATTTTTGCTTATAATCCTTCATGAAAGATAGGTTAGCCAGACAATAATCATGATAAGAATTAGGCATAACCATAAGAGCATCAAATAGGAACATCATATAGACAATAGGGTTTGTTCAAGCATCAATTAGACCTTCCAATTCATCAAGAAACTTGCAAGCATATAACGGTCAGATGTAGGGGCGTCACAGAAAGTAACGGATCATACCCAGTCCGTCATAATCAAGGCGGTTCACATTCTTCGATAAAGCAGTTCAACACATGTAACGGCCTCAATCAGGAGCGTCAGGAGGATGTGACGGCCGGTCGATAGACCGTCACATTTCCTGAGATTTCAAAAAAAACAACCGAACGGTCACGGCCCGTTCATTCCGTTCAAACAACCAACCAAACCCAAAAACCCGAGGAAAGCTCCGGCGATTCCATCCCCACCGTTCCAATGGCCGGCGATGAGGCACCCCAGCCGCCACCAAAGAAGAGAGAGAGGGGGAAAAGAATGGCTATACGGCGGCTTCACCGCCGGATCGAACGGGAGGTAATCCCGCCGGTGGAAGAGGAACAACCGGCGAGGGGAAGCCAAACAGAAGAAGAAGAAGTCCCTACGGTCGAGGAGGACCTAAGAGAAGCTCCACAGGGTGCCGAAGAACCAAAGGAACCGGAGAAGAAGAGGAAGAGAGGCACGGACCGTGAGGTAGGCCGCCCGCCCTAAATTCCATTTTTTTAATTTTTTTGTTATTAATTCATGTGTGCATGCGGGGAATGAGGGTAGAAATGGGTCTACGAACCCACTAGGAGCCATTGTAGGCCATTTGGCCAACAAGGGGGACCATGAGAATGCAGGGAAAAAGTTCCCAAACACAGCCAAATGTGACGGTCCTACCAGAGACCGTCACTCCCCTGACGCTCCAGGACCAGGCCGTCACACGCAAGTGACGCCCCATCCCAGGACCGTCACTCCTGCCAGGGACTTAAGCTTTTTTTTAGGGTTTTTAATTTTCAAATTTTTGTTTTGTTTTCAATTCTGAATGTTTATGCAATGATTTATATGATGGAAAATTTGACTAACTAATGATCTAATATGCAATGCAGGGAAAGAGGAGATCACGGATCTCCTGGCTTTAGATCCGGGCAGTGTACCAGGCATTGCCCGATTACCAGAGAGAGAGACTCGCCGAGATGAGATTCGCCGAGGTGCTTAGCATCGAGGTGATCCGGATGGATACGCCACTGTTATACGCTTTGCACGAGAGATGGGATCCGATTAGCCGAGCTTTCATCTTCCCGTGGGGCCACATGATCCCCACATTGGAAGACATAGCGAGGATTACAGGATTGAGAGTCCACGGCTCCGCAGTGACCGGATGGACGTACGGGGACTACCAAGAGATAGCACAGCAGCTGCTCGGGCTAGATCTGATCAGGCCGGGGCAGTCCTCTTCCCAGCTCGCGAGATCAGTGCTGCAGGAGAGTTTGGGATTGAGGGGAGTGGCAATCACCGTAGGAGAGCTGTCGGAGGAGCATCTGGGCAGGGTGGTCAACCAGGTGCGCCCTCGCGTGGCGGCAGAGGCAGGAGCAGAGGGAGATAGAGTGCTCAGGCGCTTCCTGATGCTACTGTTCGGGAAGCTCCTGTTCGCGACTCGGGCAGACGTCATCAGCTGCAGACTGCTGCCGTTGATAGAGGATTTGAGCAGAGTGAGGAAGTACGCATGGGGGGCAGCCGTACTCGCGTTCTTGTTCGACTCCCTGAGCACCACGGATCGCCAGACCATGCTGGGCGGCTTCTCGCCTTTCCTACAGGTAAATGCACTTAAAATGCTTTCTATTATGCCATGTTTATGTTTATGCAATGATGATTTATGCAAATGTCTTGACTTCTAAACGCAGGTCTGGAGCTATATGTACCTCCCAGGCATTGGGAGAGGCGCGCTACTCCATCCCGGCCTCATACCAATCGCGAGGCGATGGTCGGTGGCGAGGGACACGGGATCGATCCTCAGATTGACCCGGACGATCCAGGACGACCTGGACTCCTACCCACACACATCGGTAAGCCCGAGACTCAAAATGATTTCTATGTGCTTTATATGCTGACAAATGCTGACAAATGAATGAATGCAACATGCTTTCAGGTGAGATGGACCCCGTACCGCAGCGAAGGCTACACAGGACAGCCGTGGGTGGAGGCGTCCTTATCGTACCGGGGGCGAGACATATGGTTGCATTGCATCCATATCATCGAGCCTCTGCACTACAGGCTGATCCTGCGGACTCGGGGACTACACCAGCCCGAGGTGGCCTTTCCGCATCGCAACGATGACCGCCCAGGCAAGTCGGCGAGGGGCATCAGCGGCAGTGTGGATTGGCGCGCCCGGAAGGCGAAGTACGTCCTCGACTGGAGGCAGCGAGGCAGGGCCGTGAAGGAGCGGGACGAGAGCGACGAGGCCTACCTGAAGGCCTTCGCTCGACACTACGGCGACCGGGTATACCGAGGTACCCGACGACCGGTATGCAACTCTAAACCTAAAAACCTTTCTATATGAACCTGCAAGATGATGGATGCTGACTTATGCTTTCTAAATGCAGCTAGACCCAGAAGGACGGATAGCCGAGCTAGAAGGGCTACTCCACTCCACCATCCAACAGCGGGATGGGTATCGGTCTGCCCTGGAGCTCCTGGTGAGACTTAAAAACTTAAATGCTTATGATTTATGGAATGATGTTCATGATGCAAATGCAAATGTCAACTAACTTATGAATGCAGCGGGCTGAGGGAGCCCAACGAGCAGGACCAGATGCCCCGTCATCGTCCTCGCAGCCTGCGGGAGATAGGACCGAGCGGGATGCTGACTTTGCTCGGGCAATTGCCCGGGCCGAGGAGGCGGAGGCCACCCTCGCGGAGCGGGTAAGAGACTAAAAAACTTATGATTATGCATGATTAAATGCTTTATGACTAATGATGTGAAAATGCAATCTACAGGCGAGGGATCTAGCAGCAGCAGTAGCCGAGGTAGAGAGAAGCAGGGCCGAGACTGATCGAGCCCGAGCGGAGACGGAGCTGGTACGGGCAGAGATGGCCCGGCAGAGAGCGGAGACCCTGCGACGCCCAGATGATCCAGAGATGGAACAACTCCGGAAGGAGTTAGCGCAGGCGCGAGCTGAGGTGGAGGAGCTTCGGATCGGGACGGCTGACTTGGATCGCTACCGGACCGAGGCACGAGAGACGCGGCGTCAGATCTTTACACTGAAGATCGAGCTGCGGACATTGGAGCGGACGGTGCGGATGATCGGCCGGGGACCGGAGTGAGGTACCTCCCAGAGTGGGATACATAGGAGCGCTGCCCCTAGCGGCTCAGTAGGGGACTTCCTCGTCAGCTCCTCCGCCCAGCGGAGGAATGAGAGGGCAGAGAGAGGACAGCAGGAGGAGAGTGCTTCCATAGCACCGCCACCCAGGAAACCCGAGGGTGGAGAGGATGAGGGTGGCCCGGCGGATAAGCCGGCCGAATGATGCCTTTTTTATGTTTTTTTATTTGCATATAACTTTTAGCAAAAATGGAATGAAATTATCTTTTTCATTTTTCTGTTTGGTTTTAATTCGATGCGAGCGTGCATGAATGAATGTGAAATGTACAGGATGGATGAAATGTGAATGAATGAATGAGATGTATGCCGGAATGCATGTATGAAAATGGGAAGAAGATGAGGTGTATAAATGTGAAAGACCGCCAGGTCTAGTCAAGGATTAAAGGAATAGCTTGAACCCAGCAGCAGAGAAAGTGACGGTCTAAGCTCTGACCGTCATAATCAAGTGACGCTCTGGTGAGAGACCGTTAATCATCAGAGGCCCACACGGGCTGTGGGGCTTCAGGATAAACGACGGCCAATGGATGGTGCGTCAGAGACAGATAACGGCCAAGGGTCAGACCGTTGATCATGGCAGAACGTTAGTTGGGCAGGGCAACTAGCAGGAAAATGTGACGGTCTGAAGGGGACGCGTCAGAATCAAGAGACGGTCAGAAGAAAGACCGTTAGGAAGCGTTTTAGCCCAGAAGAGAGGGAACTGAGTGGCTGAGAATGTGACGGCTCAGGGATAGAGCGTTACAGAAAGCGACGGTAGACCCTACGACCGTTACTCTCCACAGAACACGATTCGGGGAATTGAAACCCACAGAAAATGCGACGGTCGAGGGCTGGCGCGTCGGAGTGAAGTAACGGCCGCTCGATTGACCGTTATAATCTGGGTCGCAATCCGAATCGGATTGAGCCGAGATAACTAAAACCCGAGGTTTAGCCACTTAAATCACCGCTAGGACTTATCCTAATTGAAGATAAAGCCTTCTAGCCCGAGTCTTACCCTTCCAAAGTTGAATATAAGCCTTGGCAACTTAAAACCTTAATCAAAATCGCAGCTTTGCTAAAACCCCTGTTCTAGGGTTTGAAGAGCTCCTCCAAAGGGCAGAAAACATGATGAAGAGGAGCTTCGAGGTGATGGCTATGGAGGAGAAAGCCCACACCGGCCCTAAAGCTGCAAGGAAGGAACATGGAGAGCTCCAACGGCTAACCTCAATTCCCAAGCACTTAAGTTCTGACGTCCAAAGAGTGGTAAGTACTTATAACTTTATCCAAAGTTCAGAATTTTGCTGCACTTATTCTTTTCATGACTTCCTTCTTTCTTTCTTCAAGCCCCTTCCCGGCCCAAGGTGTTATTCCAATCTAAAGTGGGTGGCTCCCATGGTAAAGGCACTTCCCATAGAGGTCACATCCATCCTCAAAGCATGGCACCTCCAACCTCTCTTGGTTTTAGGCAAGAATTTCCAGAAGTTGTCCTTTGATTGGCCAAGCCTTTCAGCACTTGTGGAACTATGGCATCCACAAACTCATACTTTCATCTTCCCTTCCTTTGAAGCAACCGTCCTATTGGAGGAAGTAGAAACCTATTTAGCCTTCCCTAAGATTAAGGCGGGGGATGAAGACCGGGTTTGCTATACAATAGAGCCTATTGACCCGTCCTCAATTTTAAGTGACTTCATTCACAATCCAAAGGACGTGAAAACCATGGTCAGCTCACACCACATTCACTTGATACCCTTGGCACAATGGATAGTGTCTCATTGTAAAAACAAGTGGGAGAGACATGAAGCCATAGCCAAGGCGGTAGCGGTTTGCTTGTGTGGAGTCTTTCTTTTTACCACTACCGATCACCTCCTAGATATTCAAAACCTTGATATTATTAGTGGGCTGTGGCGGGGTATGTCCATCTCTCAAGCGGTCCTCTCATACCTCTATGAAGAGCTCGGCGTGCCTAGGAGGGCTTTTGTTTGGTTCTATGATACTCCTTGAGTGCTGGATAGGAGTGAGAGTCAAATTCCTTCCTAAGGAAGACATAATCTCAGCAAGCCGGATCTTCGGGAGCCACCCTCTCTTCTTTATCGGAGGGGCATTCGGATACTCTTCTCAGGTTGAATGCAAGACCGTGGATAAGAAAACTCGGGATGAATGGCGCCTTTTCTTCAATACTCTTCCAATGGACAAGTTCATCATGCGGCCAAGAGTCCTCCGAAGTGCTTTTCTCAAAATACCGCGGCGCCAAGGCGTCGACCTCCAGCTAGTAGGGAGCACTACCATGGCGATCTACAACCTGCACCGATGCCCTCTTCAGATCGGATTACCACGAATTAGCGTTTCTGCACTATCACACTACCCTCCCCTTCTACCTAGGAAGATGGGGACCGAGGAAGATGAAAGAGCGATTCGAAACGCGCTGACCATGTGGGAGATCAGCAAGGTGCACCCGTGGCAGGCAGAGGTTGAAGAGGATGATAAAACACGCTGAGATTATGTGAAAGAATTGAGGAAGATCCGCCCTCTTGCGGATAAGAAACTGAATGTATCTTGATTTTCCTTTTTGTTCATGAGAGATATCCTGTAATGGACAATCAAAGTTGAATTTATATTTCATTAATCTTTGCTTGAATGAGATGAGATTACCATAGTTAAAAGATTTTGAGTTCCATAGTTGAAAGGCTATACTGATATGAGTAGACAGGGCTTCTGGAGGATATGACGGATGTGCACTGGGCCGTTACATGGAAATAACGGTCCTGCGACAGGCCGTCAGAATGGGAGTAACAAGAGCCCAGTCTCTGAAGGATGTGACGGATGGGTCTTGAGCCGTTATTTTCAAGTAACGGTATGTTCCCAGACCGTCATAATGATGGTTTAATGGAAAGGAAGAAGGCCCACGCCTGAAGGAAGTGACGGTCAAAGATGGGCCCGTTACATGACTGTAACGGTCTGATGCTGGCGCGTTACACACCTGAACCTGCATAGTTGTGAACTTTTACTTTTGGGCTTGCCCCTGTATTCTGCACACACTTAGACATGAAACAAGTTAGATCTGTTCTTAGACTCAACCCCCTGCCTTGAGGCAAGTTAGATAATGACCATTTCTTAATATTTGATCAAGGGGTGGAGCCTTATTAAATAGGCGAAAAACATAATGAAAATGCGATGCATGCTATGCATATGATGGTATTTTGGGGGTTTCAGAAAATATTTAATGTTTTGGATTTTGAAAATATTTATTGTTTTTGGATTTTGAAAATATTTGATGTTTTTGGATTTTTTTTGGATTTTGAAAATATTTGATGTTTTTGGATTTTGAAAAACCAGTGCCTCTCTAGCAACACGAGACCTCCCTTGTTTTATCTTGAGTCTCGAGACCGGCATGCAAATAGTGTGACAACCCCTGGCCAATACCTGGTCATTGTGACGGTGTTTTTACCAACGCCATACCTAGGGTACTTGTCTCAGTCCTAAAAGAAAAAAAAGAACATGGGGGTAAGCTTAGGCCAGATATGGGAGTTTTTAGAACTTGATTCCCTCACCGTACAACCTTATTAGAGATTTGGTCTGTTGTGCCGGGGCTTTTTATGTCCGCCATCGAACCTTTGTCCACTTAGGCACGCATGCGACCGGGCTCATAACGTCCCGCGGGGAACTGTACTGCCACTCTTGTCATGCCTAATTTTCTTTTTCCTTTGGAGCTTTCGAGAATTCATTCACAGACTTTGAGATGATGCTTTTGATTGCATGGTAAAGAGCACTCCTTTTCTCTTCCTTTCTTTTCTTTCTTGTGGCGTCAGGTCATAACGGACTTGCCCCTATTTGAGACCTCTTCTCGTTAGGGAGTTTGGATTGGTTGTCTCCTCCTTATTTACTCCTTGCCCCTGGATGCAGCCGAAGAATGAAACGTACAGGGACTTTGACTTTCCCCCAAAGCATGGCCAAGGAAAAACGGTGTCTTTTAAACAATGAGCCCGACCAGGGGCGTCGTGTAGTGTGTGTTTGCCTTACTCAAGACTCTTTTTTGAAGATAGGGAGGCAGTTCTTATTGCCGGAAAAGCACATGGTTTAGATTTTTAAGGAAAGAAATGCTTAAGATACAACCCATTCCACGGGTGAGAGAGCTCCTCGCCTTCCGCGTTTACTAAACGATAAGCATTCCCTGGATAAGCTTCTTTTATTACAAACGGCCCTTCCCAGTTAGGTTGCAACTTGGACCTGGGACCTGCAGACCGAATGAATTTGCGTTTCAAAACAATTTCACCCTTACAAAATTTTCGTTCAATTACCTTCTTTTGAAATAACGCGAAACCCTCTTTTGATAAACGGATACGTGATCGGCCGCGTTCATCCTCTTCTCATCTAAGAGTTCCAACTGGACCAGCAACGCCTCTCGACGTTCATCGAGATTAAGTTCCTTATCGAGCTGCACTCTGAGGGAAGGGATTAAGATCTCGTATGGGAGCACCGCCTCCATCCCATAAGTTAAAGAGTAGGGAGTTTGTCCCGTAGGGGTGCGGACGGAGGTGCGGTAAGCCCACAGAGCTTCCACCAATCTTTCAGGCCAATCAGAAAATTTATGTGCTTCGCATGTTTTCTTAATGATTTTAAGAAGGGTTTTATTAGTGGCCTCGGCTTGACCGTTGCCTTGAGGGTAATATGGAGATGAATGATGCAGTGCAATATTGAACTTCTTACATAGGTCCTTAAGCTCTTGGGAGACGAACTGGGGTCCGTTGTCGGTGATGATGCTGCTTGGTACTCCGAACCGCGAGATGATATTCTTCATGATAAAGCGGCACACCGTTGTAGCTTTGATCTCTGCGTACGCCTCGGCTTCAGCCCATTTGGTGAAGTACTCAGTGGCGGTGAGGATAAAGGATTTCTGCTTGATCTGAGAATTAGGATCACCGAGCGGGCCGACAACGTCGAAAGCCCACATAGAGAATGGCCAAGGAGCAGTCATAGGATGGAGGGATGAAGCTGGAGAGTGAATCTTATCAGCATGGAGTTGGCATTTAAGACACCTCCGGACATAGAGGGAGCAATCTTCCTCTAGAGTGGGCCGGTAGTAGCCCTGCCTAAGGATCTTCTTTGCTAGAGCCTGGCCATTGACATGACCTCCACACTGACTAGAATGGGCTGCCTCAGCCACTTTCCAAGCTTCTACATCATCTAAGCATCTCATGAGCATTCCATTAGTGGCACGCCTATATAATTCTCCTGCAATGATAGTGTACCTTGCGGCGGCTCTTCTTATTGCTTTACGCTGCTCGGCCCTTGCCCCTTCTGGGAACGACCCTTCTTTACAAAATAATTCGATTTCATGATACCAAGGTAATTCTTCTTCGGCCAGAATCTCCTCTAGTTCTGTTAACGAAACTTCCTTGAGATCCTCCTTCTCAACTTTCGCCTCTACGGATTTCCTGAGGTTGATGAACCAAGGATCTTGAATGGAGGGTGCGTCCAATCTCTGGACGACGATGGTCTCAGTACTACGACTGAGAGGGAAGGATAAGGAGGAAGCAAGGGATGCCAAAGCATCAGCGAGAATGTTCAAAGAACGGGGAGTATGGATATAGATGAGCTTACGGAATCGCTTAGCAAGGAGCGTGACCAAATCTTGATAAGGCTTGAGCTTAGGATCACGAGTACGGTAAGTTGACAGAACTTGCCGTAGGACGAGCTGAGAATCTCCTATGATGTTCAGATAACGCGCGCCTAGGAGATAGCGTGCTTCAAGCCGCCAGGAGAGCCTCATACTCAGCGATGTTATTGGTAGCGGGAAATCGAAGTTGATAAGCGAAAGGGATGGTTACTCCCTCTGGAGTAAGTAAGACAGCCCCGATCCCCTGGCCTTGGGAGTTGAGTGCACCGTCGAAGTGCAGGGACCAGAAGGGATGATGAGAAAGGACAGAGAGATGCTCATCAGGGAAATCGTCCTGAATGGAATCGGTATGAGGAATAGGGAGATGTGCAAGATGCTCAGCAATGGCATATCCCTTGACTGCGTTTTGAACGACAAAGGTGATGTCAAACTGAGAGAGGAAGCTCTGCCAGCGAGCTAACCTACTAGAAAGGACGGGCTTTTCTAGGAGATAACGAATCGGGTCCATTCTAGAGATCAACCTAACTGGGTGGGCGAGAAAGTAATGTTTAAGCTTCTGAGCTACCCACACTAAGGCGGCACAAGTCTTCTCCATAGCGGTGTACTTGGATTCAGCTGGATTAAACAACCGAGAGAGGTAGTACGCGGCTCGCTCTTTCCCTTCATCATCCACTTGTGCTAAGACCGCCCCTAGGGAGTCCTCAATAATCGAGATATATAGGATTAGGGGTTTCCCAGGGACAGGAGGTTGCAAAACCGGGGGATTGGAAAGGTACTCTTTGAGGTCCTCATAGGCCTTTTGACAATCTTGATTCCATTCGAACTTGACCCCCGCCTTAAGCAATTCATAGAACGGGCGGCACCTTTGAGAATGTTGAGATATGAATCTTCTAATGAATTACAGCCGACCAATCAGTCCTCGAAGTTCCGTAATGTTCTTCGGCGGAGGCATGTCCATGACGGCCTGTGCTTTATTAGGATCAATCTGGATCCCCCGTTTGCTTACTATGAACCCTAGCAACTTCCCTGAGGAGACTCCGAATACGCACTTCTTCGGATTCATTTTAAGCTTATACTCCCTGGCTCTCTGCAGCACCTTAGCCAGAATAGAGGGGTGTTCTTCTTTTGTCCTTGACTTCACCAAGATGTCATCCACATAAGCTTCCATGTATATGTGCATCATGTCGTGGAAAATGGCCATCATCGCCCTTTGATAGGTGGCACCTGCGTTCTTCAACCCAAACGGCAAAACCACATAACAATACGTGCCCCAGGGCGTGGTGAAGGAAGTTTTCTCTTGATCTTCTGGGGCGAGACGGATTTGATTGTAGCCCGAGTACCCATCCATAAACGACAGAGCTTCATACCCGGTAGTGTTATCCACTAGGACGTCTATATGGGGTAGCGGGAAATCATCTTTGGGACATGCTTTGTTTAGGTCCCTAAAATCAATGCATATGCGCACCTTTCCATCCTTCTTGAGGACAGGGACTATGTTCGCCACCCACTGGGGATATAAGACTACTCTGACGAACTTGGCCTTGTATAACTTATCGACTTCTTCTTTGATCCTTAAGGCCATGTGGGGGTGAAATCTTCTTGACTTTTGTTTAACAGGTGTTGCCCCTGGTTTAAGCACGAGTCGATGTTCCACTAAGGAGGGGTCAAGACCTGTCATGTCCTCATAAGACCAGGCGAAAGAATCGCTGTACTCCCTTAGAACCTTAATTAGATCTTCTTCTACCTGCGAAGGGAGATCAGCTGAAATAATGATAGGCCTTGGGTCTTCTTCTGTTCCCAAGTTGATTTCCTTTGTAGGTTCATCCACTGCCGTCGACGGCTGGTCGAATCTCTTTAATCCTTGTGCATATAAGTCGGCAGTGTCATCTACATTGCTGTCTTCATCCATTGGATCCTTCTCATCCAAAACTTCATAGACGCCTAATCTGTCATCGTTCCATTCCCCTTCTATTTCCTCTTCATCTTCAATCACAATTGCTGTGGCAACGAATTCCGGACACTTCAGAAGAGCATGACATCGCTGAGCCAAATCTTGCAAGAACCTATCAGGAACAGATCGGGAAGGATGCGCAAGCGAGCGCGGCTCAGAATGGGAAGGGTTGGATGCCCTAGAACAAGACCCTACTTCTCTAGACCTAACTGACTCTACTTCCTTAGACTCACTAGACCCTAATCCTAACCTAGGGGAGAGAAGGCTTAGTGGAAGGGAAGGAGCAGGGGACTCGTGTCCCTGGGAGGAGGAGAATGGAGACAGGACAGCGTAATCTTCCACTGAAATCTCCGTTTTAAATTTGACGTTTTTTTTTTTTTTGGAGATCAGTAGAGACTATGCAGCAAGACGGAGGAGGTGGGAGCTGCATGGGGAACAGCTCGGAAAGGATGCTATTGGAGAAAGGATCAGAAGAAGACAACCATATCTTACGGAGCTGAGCATTAGGGGAGAGAGGAGTGAGTAGAGTGGACAGATCAATACGCAGGTATTTCCCGCGAGCACAAGAAATGAATCGAATCTCCGGTGGATCAATGATGGAGGGATTTATCATGACAGGAGGAAGGCGAGGTATGGACTCCCCTTGTTGCAAGATGGATTGGAAGCGTGAGGGAGACCAAGAGAAAACAACCGGAGAGCTCCCCACTTTTTGCATTTTAACCGCGGGTTGCTTCTTCGGCCTCCACTGTACGAGCCGAACCTCTCGCTGCTTCTGGCGATCTTCTTCAGAAAAGATCCTTTGCAAGGCCTGACTGTAGTCGAGCATGTCACCATTTGACCTTCCTGGCAGGGAAGGCGGACTGGCAATTGGACAAACTATATCCCTTCTTGGCTGCACCGGTTCTGGAGCTAATGTGCCGGGCTGGAGAGGCCCCCTGACAAAGTGCTCACGATAATCCCATGTAAGTGGCCCAGAATCACCCATCATAGATAATGCTGTTTCCTTATAACCGAGGCCTCTTCTGCCCATTTTCTTTCCCTTAGGTATGGGTTTAGTCATTCCTTGCAGTTGCGCCCCGAGGCCTCTCCCCGGTTGATAGCCCAGTTTCAATATGATATTCCACCCTTTTGAATCTCGGATCTGTGGCTTCACTTTGACATTGACTGGAGTAGTGATGGGCTTGGGAGATGTGTAAGCCCAAGGAAAGTTCAAATCAAGCACTGATATGACGGGCCGGCCACTCGGCCATAGTGTGGGAAGAACCTGATCTGAGAGGGCCTTGACCGTCTGTACCGTGGCCAAGCTTTTAACTTTTACGACCCTCCCTTGAAAGGGAAATTTGACGCACTGATGTGCGGTGGAGGGTACGGCGCCAAGCGTGTCAATTCAGGGACGACCCAAGATAGCCTTGAACATAGGGTCGATGTCGAGAACATAAAATTCCACGGCCATAGTGAGGGGACCGAGCTCTGCCTGAATGGTGATCACCCCGTGACATGCTCACCTTGAGTTGTCATATGCTGCTATAGTAGTGGGGGTAGGCTGTAGTAACTCTTCAGATATGTTGCATGCTCGGAGGGTACTAAGTGGGCAAACATTAATTGAGGCCCCGGTGTCAACCAATGCTGCTTCAATGTCGACTTTGTTCAGGGTAATTGTTATGCAGAGCGGCTTTTGTCGAGCCCCTGGAGGTGCAAGCTCGGTTTCTGAGAATGTAATTGCCGGCCCTTTGGAAATAGTTGCCAATGCCGTTGGTAAACTGTCGACTGCCATGTCTTCGCTAACCATTACTTTCTGCAAGAAGTCCCTCAGTGCATCCTGATGAAGGGTAGACCTCTTGATCAACTCCAGCACGGATATCTTAGCGGGTACTCTATCCAGATGATGTAGCAAGTCATATTGGGTACCCGGCAGGGGCTCAGCTTCTTCTTGCTCGGCCGTTGGCTGGGTGGACTGGGGATTGGAGGCAGTAATGTAATCCCGATGGAACATCTTCCCGCTCCTTAAGGCACAGTTTGCCGCAGCATCTGAAGATAGTGTGATGGGTGCCGCAGGGTGGATGAGTGGGATAGGCTGTGTGGGGGAGGTGTTTTGGTGGAGCGTGGGGTTAGCGAGGTTAATGGGGGGTGAGTGGATGATAGGTGAGGGATTGGTGGAAGGCAAGGTGGTGACGAATGTCGATGCAGGTGGCGGGAAGGCTAGTGGGTGTTTGAGAATGGGTGAAGGATTAGGGGATGGTGTGACGATGGCGAGGGGGGTAAGTGTTGGAGGGTATGATGGGATGGAGAGCGGTAGAGGGTTGGCTGGAGCGGGTGTGGATGGTAGGATGAGCGGAGAAGGTGTTGGTTGCCTGGGGAGGATAAAGGAAGGGTTGCGGAGGTTGTGGTGGAAGGCCATTACTTGCGGTGCGGCGCCATCATCATCAAAAGACCACCCGGCATTGGGAGCCGGTGGTTGAACCATGTTAACTTGTGCTGGTGCCGGCGGCTGCTGCTGAGGAGCGGGTGGATGATTCGGCATCGGGTTCTGATGGATGCCTAGGTCTTGCACTTGCTGTGGTTGCTGTTGCTGTGGCGGCTGCTGCGGCTGCGGTGCTTGATGCTGCTGCACTTGCTGCCCCTGCGGCTGCCTCCTCTTCTCTTTAATCTCCACAATGGCCCTATGCATTTCGGCCCAGTCGATTCTCTACCCTTCATGAAGGTCATATACCAGATCTCAGAACTGATAACATCCTTCTATGGTATGGCCTGGCTGCCTATGGAACATGCAATATTTGGTTTGGTCAACCGCCGGGTTCCAAACAGGCCGTTCCGGAGGAAGTTGGATTGCATTTACTGACATAAGTGTCGAGAAAATATCCGTAAGTGTCTCGGGCAACGGAGGATACTGGGCTCTCCTGGGAGCCGGGCGCTTGCTGTTTGGATTGTTGTTGCTGTAGCCGCTGGGTGGAGGGACGTTATGGTATTGTGATGGTGGTGGTGGTTGTTGTGGTGTGGTGAAGGCGTTTTGTGGAATGGTGAAGGCGGGGGGAGTGTTTTGTGGAGTGGCCTGAAAGTTGTGCGGAATGGAGTTTTGTGGATTGTGGGGGTTTTGATTGTAGCGGAAAGGTGCGGCCTGATACGGAAAAGCAACGGCATGTACTTGCTCATTTGTTTGGACCCCCTCAGTAACCGGCCCTTGTGGTTTCTTGTGGTACTTGGGCTTTTGGTTTTCGAATAGAGAATGGATAGGGGAGTCCTTGAATTGAGTCTGTATGAAGCGCGCCCGGCTGTAGAGTTGATGCATGTTAGCTATGTCATTCATTGCCAGGATGTTGCGGAAAGTCGGCGTGGCATTGGAGATCAGCAGTTTGACCTTCTCTTCCTCCGGAATGTGGCCCGGCACTCTGGCGGCCATCTGCCTCCATCTGTCTGCATAGGTGGCGAAGTCTTCCTCCGGCTTCATCTTCTCTGCTACTAGATCTGTAAATGAATATTCTGGTCCGACCCTGTCTTGAAACCGCTGAATGAACTTGTCCTTAACTACCTTGAAACTCTCGGCCTCTTCCAGTGGCAGAGAATAAAACCATTCCAGAGCAACTCCATCTAAGGATCGGCGGAACAAGTACGCCATGAGGCGATCATCATATTGGAACTGCGCCGACTCATATAGAAAATCCCTCACATGGATAAAGGGATTGCTGTTCCCATCATACTTGCGATAGTTAGGGAGCTCAGATTGCGGAGGGAACCGAATGTTTTGGAAGCTCGGAATAGGAATATCGGCCAAGGATTGTGGGCCAACCCTTTTCTGGAGGAAGTCAAGTTGTTGCTGCATGGCGGCCCACTTGTTAAGCAAGTCCTGCTCTTGGGAGGGAGCAGGGGTAGCGAAGGATGCCGATTGTTGAGGAGCGGATGGAATGACGGTGGCAGACGGGGGAGGCCCATAGGCATGAGTAGAAGGATATTGAGCCTGAGATAGACCCGGATGGGAGTGAGTTTGGGCCACCCCTTGTAAGAAATCAGAAGGGTTCATGAGAAGCTGTGAAGCCACCGAACCAGAATTATGATGATCCACCTGGACAAAAGAAGGGATAGGCGATTTCCCTTTATCGAAAGACTGATGGGCTGAATTGGAAGATTGGCCCATCTCTATGCCAGCGAAAGTGATGGTCCGAGGTTGGACCGGAGTGAGGTCAATCGGAGCGGGCTGAACGGACGGCCCAATAATGGAAGGATTAGATTGACCCTGAACAGCGGCGGAGGGAGAAGTGTTGGACCCTTGCATAGCTTGGTATAGGACTTGAAGTTGGGTCAGGTCCAATTGGGCCATCATGTGAAGGACGGAGCCCGCGGAAGGAGTAGCGAGAGAAGGGGTACCTTGACTACCTCCCACAGATGTGGAGGACGGGAGAGGGGCAGTCCCTTCTCCGGAAGGAAAGGTAGCAACCCTAGGGGGGTTTTCAAGGAGCCCTTGAGGAAGAGAGTCCTCTTGGGAGCGCGGAGGATTGAAGGATGCCATGGTGGATTCGAAGAGGGGATTGGAATAGAATGTGAAGGAAGAAGCGACTAGAGAAGACGACTCAAACGGGCGAAAGCAACTCCACATGCAACGGACAACCTTGGAAATATGCAAAAACAACCAACACAAAACACACAATGAGCAATCAATCTTAGGTGTTCTAACAAGATGCAAGTGATAAGAGATGAAGACACTCAAGAATCAAGCAAGTTGTTTAGGATGATGCGACAATATTCTTATGATTTCTCCTTTGGAACCTTAGTGAATTGATTGATATGTGCTCTCAACAATAGGTCCCTAGTAGGAGATGGATATAGGACTTGGTTTGACTCTAAGTGTAACCACTCAATCACTTATGCAACCCTAGACACAGGGTGGGAAAGGTACAACCAGCCCGGCGTCCGTGTGGGAATCCACGGCTCGCGGGGACTTATGGAGGTCCCTGCTGTGATTTCCTAGTCGGCCCCAAGGAATATGCAGACGAGAGGTCCTCACAACAAGGTAGGAAAATACAATCTAATGTATGAAAGATGAATGACCCTATGTGCACCGGAGTGCATGCAAAGTCTAGCCTAACAATCTAACAATCAATAGTGCACACCATGATATGCAGATATGAGCAGAGCAAGAGGAGAGCCAGGTGTCACCCAAGCAAACAAATCACAGCACAAACTGCGGAAATAAATGCACCTCGGATGCGTACCTGCCAGAAGAGTAACGGTCGAAGGCCCCTGCGTCAGAGATAAGTAACGGTTGAAGACCAGACCGCCGGAAAATATATAACGCAGGGGGACGAGACCGTCAGATGTGCCAGGGAACCAAAAACCAACAGAAGTAACCGGAAAGCCCGTAAAGCTCACACAGCAAGATGAAAGCGGCGGTCTAATGCCCCTGCGTCAGAATTCTGTGACGCGTGGGCACAGGACCGTCAGAAGACTCAGAAAACCAGGATGAACAATGAAAACAACGGAAACAAAAGACCACTGAACAAATAGATGATGGCAGGTTTAAACAAGAATCAGAAGCACGATTGGCACAAGTTGTCCCACCGTGATCGCCAAAAAATTATCTGTTGATATTTATTTGCCTATCTTTGATCTTACTTATGAGGTTTGCTAAGTAATATGGCAAGATGACAAACAAGCAATCAAAGATCTACTCAAACCTATGAACATGTGAACATGAACCTAGGCAATCATAGCTAGCTCTAGCATGGGCATGCTATCTCCATCAAATTACGCTAAGGAAAAGGAAAAACACACGCCGGGGCGTGGAGCAAGGAGTAAATAAAAACACACCACTAGGGGTGGAACAAGCAAGGAAATAAAGATGTTGATGAAGGAAATAGCTATTGCCCAGTACCAAGGAAAGATGTGATCGCCACCAAGGTAAACACAAGTCAAAGACTCGAATATACCTTGGAAATAGGTGGATGAAGCACCCGCCCACGGGAGAGAAAACCAAAGAAAGCCTGCAGATCAGCTTGGAAGTAACGGCCAAGACCCGTGCGTTGCTTTAAGTAACGGTCGCACCCTAGACCGCCAGAAGAAAGTGACGCTCCTGCACCAGACCGTCAGATAACCTGCAGTAGTAAAGCTTGAATTCTTTTAACTCCAACTCTTCCAGCCGGCTAGAAGACTTGGGCCTCGTGCTAATGAACCTGTAAACCTGCCAAAGAAGTAAAAAAGACAAGACAAAACAACCTCAATCAGCCCTCTTCACAAGCATAGCATCAATTCTTAAAGAACTTAAGAACATCAAAAGGAGAGGGAATTACCGAGGAGTTTTGGTTTTTTTAACCCCTCTGGGCGTTTTTAAAATTTGGGAGGATGTTTATATGCTTAAAGAACAACAGTGAAAAACGTGGAGGAGGAGGAGGGACAATGCTTTGTTTGGAGAAAAAAAAACCAAGGAAGAACTCAAGCATGTAAAGATGAACTTGAAAGACAAAACCAAAAGTACTCCCTAGATTGTGAGATAGATGGACGTGGGAAGCAACTCCTCCTGGATGAAGATGGTTCCTGAGTTCGGCAGCACTTCGTCGTGAATTGAAATCTCCTCCTCGGCCATGAATTCAAGGGTGCTATTTATAGACCCTCAAAACTCATAGGTCGAGTAGAGGATAATTCAGCAGGAAAAAGGGATAAGTCTTAGCAAATCCTTGAGGATAATATCACCAAGAGTCCATAGAAACAAACGGGAAGTCCTGAGGATCGGATTAGAAAGAGATAAGGTCAATCCAAGTTCTTATCTCAAACACGGAGTAGCAGAGAAAAGGCCTGAACTGTCAGGACTCCCGGAAGGAAGTAACGGCTGCACGATAGACCGCCACTTGGAAGTAACGCACCAAGGATCATCCGTTACTTTCAACCTTATCCCAGAGGATAAGATCAATGGAAGGAAGACCCAACGAGCTGGACTCTTCAAGGAAGTGACGGCCAAGGCATAGGGCGTCATAGGGAAGCAACGGCTGCACGATAGACCGTTATTATCAACGCGGATTCAATAGGATAAGCACGGAACACGTGGCCTTAAGCCTTAGGACTCTTAAAAGAGTAACGGTCTAAGATCCATCCGTTAGAAGGAAGTGACGCACCTGTCTGGGACCGTTATTTAGCATTGAGATTCAAGAAAGAAGAGAAGGGCTTTGCTAAGCTTTATCCAACGAAATGCCACCGGGAGCCAATTCTTTATCCAGGAAAAGACCCAAGAAACAGGTTTCAACTGATCAGGAGACTCGATGAAAAAGCGAACAACTCGGAGCATCATATAGAATGAAAAAGGAGATGACCCGACTTATTGGGTATAAAACGGGTGTCAACAGTTCTGTATGACCAAAGTACGTTCGGCAATTCCTCAAGCCAGCTGCCCTTGGCTTTGTCGAGCCTAGTCTTGATGCCTTTTAAGATAGTCTTATTGGCATTTTTGACCAGCCCGTTAGCCTGAGGGTGGACGACCGAAGTGAAGTGATTGCGAATGTTAAGGTCGGTGCATCTGTCTCGAAAATAACGAGAATCAAATTGCCGACCATTATCGCTCACTATCACCCGGGGGATGCCGTAACGAGAGATGATCGACTTCTAGATGAAATTCCAGACGACTATCTCGGTGATCCTTGCTATGGATTCGGCCTCGATCCACTTAGTGAAGTAATCAATGGCGACGATAATGAACTTCTTCTGGGCCTGGGCCGTGGGGAATGGCCCGAGGATGTCGATTCCCCAGCGAGCGAAAGGATAAGGCTCGGCTAGGGTGATGAGCTCCGTTGCTGGCTGATGGACCAAGTGGTCAAATCGCTGGCACCAGTCACAGTGTTGTGTTTAGGTCGAGCAGTCACGTTGCAGGGTGGGCCACCAATAACCTTTGGCGAGTGACCTTTCCCCTAAATGCGCTCCGCACAATCCTTCGTGAACTTCTCCGATAGCTCGGTTGGCTTCGTCGGTGCTGAGGCACTTCAAGAGAGGGTCGGAGAAGGATCTCCAGTAGAGAGCGCCATCCAGAGTGACGAATCGCCGAGCTTGGTACTTCAATCTTCGGGCTTCCTGAGGGTCGGGAGGATCCTGAGAGTCTTGAAGCCACGACAGATAGGGGGTACGCCAGTCGCTTGGGGAGGCCGAGTCAACAGCTAGGAGCTCCGAATCGATGCTCGGTCGCTCTAGCTCTTCGAGAAGGACCGATTGAGTACCCTCGGGGTCAAGAGAGGAGGCCAGCCGAGAGAGGGCGTCCGCTTGGGAGTTTTCCTCCCAAGCTATTTGAACTACCTCAAAACTCTCGAACTATTGTGCCACGGTCTTGACCAGTTGGAGGTATTTGATCATCGGTGCTTCTCGAGCTTCATAATTGCCGTTGACCTGGCTAGCGACCAGTTGGGAGTCAGTGTGAATCCTGACTCGCTCAGCCCCTAACCGCCGGGCCATGCGGGCTCCCGATATGAGGGCCTCATACTCGGAAGCGTTGTTAGATGCTTGGAAGTTGAACTTCAAGGTGTACTGTAACTCTGCTCCTTCGGGGGACTTTAGGAGAATCTCGGCGCCGCTTCCGACTGAGTTGGAAGATCCGTCGACGAACAGTTCCCAGGTCAGCCCAGGCGCGGACTGAGATCTTTCTTCAGTCAAGATGGTGCTCTCGGCGATGAAGTCAGCGAGCGCCTGGCCTTTGATAGCCGAGTGAGGCCGATACGATATATCGTAGGCCCCGAGCATGATGGCCCACTTGACGAGGCGTCCCGAGGCTTAAGGGTGAGCGAGGATCCTCTTCAATGGTTCACCGGTCAGCACGCTGATGGAGTGCCCTTAAAAATAGGGTCGGAGGCGCTTGGCTGAGGTAACCAATGCTAGCACAAGTTTCTCAGTTGCGGGGTACCTTTTCTCAGCCTCATTGAGCACCTTACTGGTGTAGTAGACCGGTCTCTCGATTCCCGAGTCATTTCTGACTAGGACCGAGCTAACTGTGGATGGAGTCGCCGAGAGATAGAGATGCAAGGCTTCACCTGGGACAGTCTTGGAAAGCACTGGGGGCGAAGGCAGGAACTCCTTAAGCTCGGCGAACGCTCTTTGGCATTCCTCATCCCACGCGAATGTAGCAGATGCCATTTTAGGCCCCCTCAACAGTTTGAAGAAGGGTAGGCATTGTTCAGCCACGCGGGACAGGAATCTGCTAAGCGCGGCAATGCGCCCGGTAAGGAGTTGAACATCTTTGATGCAGGTGGGTGGGCGCATGTCTAGGGTGGCCTGGACCTTGTCGAGGTTGGCCTCGATCCTACGCTGGGTAACTAAGAAGCCCAAGAACTTCCCAGACCTTACTCCGAAGGCGCACTTGGCAGGATTGAGCTTCATGTTGTACTTCAGGAGGGTGTTGAAGATTTCCGCTAGGTCGGCGAAGTGGTCCTTGACCTTGGGGGTCTTCACGAGCATGTCGTCAATATAGGCCTCGACGTTCCGACCGAGCTGTCCTTTGAACATATGATTGACCAGCCTCTGGTACGTGGCTCCAGCATTCTTCAACTCGAAACGCATCCGGGTGTAGCAGTGTACGCCAAAGTCGATGATAAAGGCGGTCTTCTCGATGTCTTCGGGGTGCATTCTGATCTGATGGTAACCTGAATAGGCATCTAGGAAGCCGAGTATCTTGTTGCCAGAGGTTGAGTTAACTAGTTGGTCGATGCTCGGCAAGGGATAGCAGTCCTTTGGCGTAGCCTTCTTCAAGTCGGTGAAGTCCACGTACATCCGCCACTTTCCCGAAGCTTTTGGCACCAGGACGATGTTATCCAGCCACGTCGGGTACAGGACCGGTCTAAAAAGGCCAATTTTTTGCCCCTTAGTGACTTGCTCCTTGATAATCGCCTGCTTCTCTGGCGCGTGCTTCCTTCTGTGTTGCTGCACGGGCTTCATGGCTGGGTCGAGGTTGAGCTTATGCATCACCATTTCTTCTGATATCCCGGGGAGTTGATCATCAGACCATGCCAAGACCTGGATGTACACGGAAAGAAACCTTTTGTATTGTTGTTGAACCTCAGATGTCAGGTCGGCTCTGATTTTTACTCCTAGGGTCGGGTCGTCGTTTAGTAAAATCGCTAGCAATTCGCCTCCATGTTTGGCGGTTGCGGATTTTTCCTCGACTTCCCGGGGGCCCTTGCTCTTCCCGTCCGGCCTTGTGGCTTCAACCGAGATATTGTAGCACCTTCTGGCCATGGCCTGGTTGCCTCGGACTTCCCCCAACCCATTTTTGGTGGGGAACTTCATCTTTTGGTGATAGGTAGAAGGCACCGCTTTCGTTCGGCTGAGGATTCCCCGGCCGAACATTGCATTGTATGTTATCATACCTTGGATCACTATGAAGTTCACCATGACCGTAACAGTTTTGGGTGGGGTGCCAAGAGTAACCGGTAGGCTTAGGGCTCCCTCGTGATAAGTGGCCTGGCCATTAAACCCACACAGGGGGGTTCGGATCGGGCGGAGTTTAGATGGATCCTCCCCCATCTTAAGGAAACATTCATAGGATAATACACCAGGGGCACTTCTATTGTCAACTAGAATCCTATCTACGTTACAATGGTTTATTGTGGCCGATATGACTAGGGCGTCGTCATGCGGGGTGGTCAGCCCTTCCAGGTCTTGGTCGGAGAAGACTATGACCTGGGGCTCACTTGGCGGGGCCTTGGGAGGCTCGACGGCTCGGCTCGCCCGCTCAGCATGACGCTTCCTTCCCCAGCTGCTGTCTCCTCTTGATGCAGCTCCTCCGGCGATGATGTTGATGTGGACCCCTCGGGGGGCGTTGTCGATTTCCTCTGGGGCACCTCGGTCTTCCTGGTGCCCGGCCACGAACCGGGAGACGTGCCCCTGACGAACGAGACGCTCGATCTCATCCTGGAGCTGATGGCAGTCGCCGGTGTGATGCCTGTGGTCGCTGTGGAACATGCAATGCTTGCTGTGACTGCGGTTCTTCGACCACATTGGCTCGGGTTGGCGGAGGAGGCCCGAGCCTTTGATGTCTTCATATATTTCGTACACTGGAGCGGTTAGGGGAGTGTACCGCTCGTACTTCCATGACGGTTCCTTGCATTCCCCATCTCGGTTCCACCTTTTTCTTGGCCCGAGCTTGGCTCGGGTGCCCGCTTCTTGTCCCCCTCCCGACCCGAGCCGGTTGCGTCTCGGCATGCGCTGAGCACTTCTTCGCACTCGGCATGGCGCAATGCCAGAGTCACTAGCGTGGCAAGGGTCGAGGGAGGGTGGAGGACAAGCTCGCGGTGGAGGTTCTCGTCACGGGTACCCCCAGTCAGTGCGGTTATGGCCGAGGTGACGTCCAGGCGGGGGATCCTCAGGGCTTCCGATTTGAATCGGATAATGTTGACCTGAAGCTTCTCCCCTTGCGCCTGTTTGAGGGCCAAAAGCCCCGCTACCGACCTTGGGGGACCGCTGCCGAAAAAACTCTCGTTGAATACTCACCCTAATTGCTTGAAGTCTCGGATGGATCTGGGGGCGAGGGCCCGAAACCATGCTTGGGCTCCTTGGACCAAGGTGGTCGCAAAGGCTCAGCACTTGATGGCGTCAGACGCTCCATGAAGGGTCATCAGGGCGTCGAAGTTGTCGAATGGTCGGCCGGGTCACCCTGGCCGTCGTAGGGCTTGAAGGTCAGGATGAAGGCTCTGGGAGATACCTCTGCCTTCAAAATATGGTCGGAGAATGGGGATCTCTCCTCATCCTCTGGTGGAGAGGTCTTCTGCAGGGCTCATAGGGCGCACTCCTGCTCTGCGAAACGCCTCTCGAATTCTCACAGTCAGAGGGATAGCTCCGTCTGCCGCTGCGCCGTAGGGCTGAGGGGACGTGATGGCAGGCTATCCTGGCGCTCCCTAGGGACTTTGGTCTCTGGGAGGGAATGACGTGCCCCATGCCTACCCTGCTTTGGCGTGGAGGAAGCCTCTTGCTCCGGAGGGGGGGCTTGCGAGGGTCCTCCTGCTTTGTTGCGGATAAGTTGCTGCCCTCGGAGGGTGAAGCGGCCTCCAGCGGTGTGCTGGGACACGTTCTCGCGGGGAGGGCTCTCTGGAGGGGTGCTTGACCTTCCATCCCTGGCCGCCTGGGTCCTCATGAGTTCCACGAGGATGTCCAGTTTCACGTTAAGGGCTTGGAAGGCGTCAGCGCCGTCGTTAAGCGGTAGCCCTGCCGCTGCGAGGGGAGGGGGCGGCAGCCCTACCACGAGGGGAGGGGGTGGTCCGTCGGTGGGAGTGCTGGCGTCGGAGGGGGGGTTTTGGGAGGTTTGAGAGGGGCCTCCCCCCACCGCCACCATGGCCTTTCCCCTGTCGCCAGCGGACCTCCTCCCTGAACTTCTTATCACCATACTGGCTCTTTGGTCGTTTCCCACAGATGGCGCCAGATGAAGGGGCATGATCTCGCGCTTGTCCTGAGCTGGGAAGATGATCACTGAATAGTGAACTGCAGAGAAAGGGAAACGAATCAGGAGGCCCAGGGATGGTTCCCTGGGGAAAACCCTCCGATGCTTAAGTCAGTAGAGCAATGGTGGAAGATATAGAGGGAGGTAGAAAGAGGTGCACGAGATCCCCAACACCAAGGTGGTGAAGTGATTCCTGCTTAGGGAGTTTTAGGTGTATATTGCCCTTACCTTTCATTGGAGGGAGTCCCTGGTTTATATAGTGTGCTCACCTTATGAGTCCTGTAAGCTGAAGAGTTTCAGGCGGGAGTTACGTCCTCATCATGGGATCGTTACGTCCTCATCATGGGATCTTCATGGCCTTGAGGGATCATGGATCCTTTATCGTCATAAACTCCTGCTCATGTAGGGATCTTCAACGGCTGTATGGATAAGCACTCGTCAGTCGGTCGGAGCATAAAAGGTGCCAGCCCTGTCCGGGCGATAGGCATAGCTCAGACGAAGTCAGGTCGGAGTGGGAGCAGGGCGCAGGTCGCTTGCCTCTATCCTGATGAAGGGATAACTCGGGCATGGGTCTTCCTCCATTCTGATGCTCGGGCCTTCCAAGCCTAAGGGCCGCCGAGGAAGGGTGGGATCCCGAGTAATCTTTATTGGGCTTTTTAGCCTAAGTGGGACCTATGGGGCTATCACTTGGATGAGCTGAGCCTTGTTCGTTCCTGATGGGCCTAGTTCGGCTGCTCTTAGATGGGCTACAGAAATCCCCCTCTCCATAGAGAATCATGCATGGAGGAGTAATCAAGTGTTTTCCTTGGGTGTTTGTGATTTCATCATTTTTCTTCCTCTTCTTCCCTTGGGCTATTTTTGGTAGGTGATCTCTCGGGATAAACTCTAAATTAATGAAGTAAATGTGTTCATCAGCATGTCTAGTTGTCCTAACATCATTTTCCCCCAACTTTTATGGCATATCTTGCATATATTTGAAGATTTTTGGACGAGGTATCGCCGTTTAGGGTTTCCATCATCGGAACGGTTTTTTGTCTGCAATCATGGCCTTCACAGTAACCATGTTCTTGACGCGGTATCCCGATAGACCGCGACCATGTTGTATTCTTTTTATTTTAGTCAAACAATTATTAACGCAACTTATTGAGTGGACGCATTCAGTAAACATGTCACGTTCCCATGACGTGTTCTTAAGAATTAATTCTTTTAATAAAAATTTATAATCCCTAGATTACGGTTCCCACTCAGATCGCATTTAAAAGAATGTGCACCCCATGTAGACCATGTTCATAGAAATAACCTGGTCTTGAAAAATGTAATTTTCTCTATTTCTATAATAATCTTTAATAGGAAAGAAAATTTGAAATCTTTCTGTTAACAGTAAATCAACTCTAAAATATAATTTAAATCTAATGATAGTTGACTCATTTGCACCCTAACTCTTGTTCCGATTATTCTCTCTCTTTGACTTTGTTAATCTCTCATAAATTGATCTTGCTTTCTTGAAACAATTCTTTTGGGAAATTACTCCAACATGTTAAATTGATGACCCTACTTGGTTAATTGAAGTTGTTATCTCCATGCTAGCCTTGTTTTATTATTTTAATAGATTTAGGATCGACATATCATGTGATTATTGTTTATGTTTAAAGGTCATGTCACTCTGGTGGCACTGACCTACCGCAACTTCTGCTTTTTGATGTTTCTCGAACACCCTAATTCTTGGTGAAGTTCGAACCCTCTGTCGGATAATCCTTTCGATAGACCGAAACCTCTCCATCAAGTCCTCCGTAAGACTCCACGAGCCTTGGATTCCCACAAGGATGCCGAGCTAGTTGTACTACAAAAAACCCTTAGAACCACGTCATACTGGCTTAAGATATGGTTCGACTGGCCTTTGGAATGGCAGAATGAGATTTTGTCCAAGTTCTGTTCAGTCCGTTCTGGACGCGGTTGACCCAGAGATAACGTTTAGCTTTTGTTTATGAAGGTAGTTGACCTAGAGACTATGTTCTGGTTCCCCTATGTTGAGTCTGTGTAATCCTTTTTAGCCACGACTGGGGTATAGGACGCCTTCTTTAAAGGTGTCATCAGGATTGGACAGGTTCTTATCTTCATAGAGCCTATGTGCAACCCTGATCGACTATCTTGATCACCTATTCATGATTGCGGCTATCATGAAGACCACATTCTTTATGAACATGGCACTGGTCATGACTGCGTTTAACCCAGGTTTTTATGCAAGGTGCTTCTTCAGTGAGTTCGAGATTAACCGTTTTGCTACGTTTTGACATGATTCTCATCATGAATATCATCCATATGAACTAGTATCATCCTAATTTCTTTTGAAGTTAGGATCTTTCCCTTGACAAGTGAACCTATGAATCTTGTTAAAGTTCTATTCTTGGACTCCATTGATATTTCCATACACTTTGTGTATACCTTGTGCTATATGTTAATTCTGGAACATAACATCCTTGACTCCAATTGGCCACAAATAATATATAGAAATTATCTAGTGATTAATTGGGGCTTCGGGTCCACAATATAATGAATGCCAGTCAGACAGAAGTCCAAAAATACGCGTGCCCATGGGAGTGGCTCATGGTGTGGCATTGCACCAACATACACGCATGATATGATCTAGACAATTCGTGTTGATAATTTGTGTAGACAAATTCATGGAGAATTGTTGGACAATTTTTGTGCACTTTTTTTTAATCCAGCCAATACCCACAAGGCAGGACGAGGGAGACCATTCACCCCTTCGAAAAAGGGAAGGTACGCTCCACCCCCAGTCGCCCGATGACTAAATTTTCATATATCAAAAAGAAGAATTACAACAGATGGTTAGGGCCTGAAGGATGGGCACCCTATCTTATCTAGACGATAGGGGCCTTTTATAGCGGTGGGGAGCTTGGCCCAAGAAGACCAACAAGAGGGGGACGGCAGAGAATAGCCCAAAGTAGCTAGCATGTCCGCCACTTGGTTTGCCTCCCTATACACATGAGAAATAGAAACATGCATAGATCGTAGCTTGACACCCACATCAAACATAACATAGTTAAACCGCCATGGGCAAGAGAACTGGCTGTTTACAATCTGCGTCACCAAGTTGGAGTCGGTCTCAATCGAAAGCTAGAGGTAGCCACGGTCAAGGCAGTGTGATAGTCTGTCCCGTAATGCAAGTGCTTCTGTGTTGAGGCTGGAGGCAGCGTGAGGGTAGGCAGCAACAAAGGCAAAGATCAGACAACCAAGAGCATCTTGAAGCACTCCACCACAACCCGCTATGCCAACACCGCGCTTGAAGGTGCCATCGACGTTGAGCTTCAGCCGGCCTGATGGAGGGGGAAACCATCGGATGAGCCTTGGAGGTGTCGACTGTGGCACCTTGATAGGGATGCCCCAAGATGCTAGAATGTCACCCTAGACCGGAAGGAGAGCCCTCCCTTTGAACTGTTGAAGTTGGGTAATAGAACAGACGTCCTGCATTACCCGGCATAGAATGTGGCGCGCATTCATGGGCTGGGCATCAAACCTTGACTTATTCTTGCTATGCCAAATCTCCCAAAGTGCTGCCATGAAGATACATCTTGAGAAGCAATCGGCTAAGGAGGTGAGGTGCAGACCAGCCAAGTACCCTGTGATGGCCGATGCAACGGAGGGAGTTAAAGAGTTGTTGAAGCACATGAAGTCAAATAGAGTAGACCACACATCCATGGCTATGTTAGAATGGATAAATAGGTCAAGACAACTCACAACCTGAAAGGAGGAGGAGCAGCTGCACTTAGAGCAGAGGGAGACACCACAGCCCATGATGACATCGTCGGTTGGCATGCAGCCAAGAGTTAGACGCCATGTTAGGACCGACCACTTGATAAGGATTTGTTGATTCCACAGCAGAGCCCAAGTAGGAGATGTCACCGGTGAGAGCAGGTTGCGGACATATTTGGAAGAGAAGATGTCATCCGGGTTGAGGGTCCATATCCATGTGTCATGCAGGCCGGTTGAAGCTAATGTCTGATCAAGGAGGCCCGGCGGGCAGTATAGATGTGCTATCCCTAGACAGGCAGCCGAATGGCCGCACAAGGCCTGCTGGACTAAACAAGGTTTATCTACCATACCTGTCCATACGTGAGGAGGCAAGAACTCCTTCAATGGAACGGCCGCTACCTAGGCATCGAACCAAAAGGAGGCATCATAATCGTCCTTTGAAATGAGCACTATGTGGTTAGCATATATGAGCCCGACTGCCACCCACCAAATAGCCTGATCGGCTGCGTGATAGTGACAAAATGATGTCGTAGTGAAGTGTTGTGAATGAAGGTGCTTGGCTCGAAAGAAGTTGGCCCAAAGAGAGTGGCTAGTGATACCATTCAACAAAAGTTTGGTCCTCAAGGTGACCTGTAGGGAGCGAAGGTTAAGGACCCCCAAACCGCCACACTCTTTGGGTCAAGAGATGACGTCCCACGATTTCCAATGCTTCTTAGGAGACCCCTCATAAGAACCCTATAAGAAGTTAGCCAAAAGCCTGTGAAAAGCTGTAAAGATATACTTCGATATTGCAGTGGTTGATAGGGCGTAAATAGGCATAGCAAAGAGAACATGGAGGATGAGGATGAGGCGCCCTCTAGTAGACAAGAAGCCTGTCTTCCAGGCCTGCATCTTGGCCGCAGCATTAGAGATGATATAGAAGAATTGAACCGGCTTCTGGCACCCCGAGTAGATGGGGATCCCAAGGTAGGTGAAGGGGAGGGCGGTCTTCCTGTAACCCGTCACCTCACCAATAGAACTGCCAAGAGAGGGTGGGGCAGCCCGACAGACAATGAAGGAGCTCTTGGAGGTATTAATGAGCTGGCCAGAAGCGACCTCATACTTCTTGAGAAATCTCATGAGACCCCGCAGGTGGCAGACCGAACCATTGGAGAAGATTTAAGTGTCATCGGCGAAAAGCAAGTGTGATACCGTGGGGCACCTCCTGAAGGTTTGGAAACACCCCCCACGACTGTGTTGGAACAGTGTGGACAAACCACGGCTTAGTGCTTCTTCTGCCAAAATGAAAAGGGTCGGCGCAATAGGATTGCCTTGACGAAGACCCCAACTGGACTTGAAGAACCCATGAGATCTTACACTTGATATGCTCGTACTTGAATACATGATATGCTTGCTTGACATGATATTTGACTAGCTTGGCCCGAGGGGAATTATTACTTGGTACTCGCTTGATAAATGGCCAACTCTATAAGTTATGTTCACTAGTACATGATCATTTGTTGACTAACATAGTCATCTTGTCATTAACTCACTCTTATGCTCATTTGACCTTCATGCTACATCTTGAACTTGAATTCTACACTTGCAATATATTTCCTTTCTGGTACTTGATTATACCATGCTTATTGATCATGCCCTCTGCTCTGATTTGATTTATGTTTTGGGCCATACATCACATAGCATTTTCCCACACACTGTTAAATTGTTAATCACTTATATTATCCCCGATTAAAGAGATGTAATTCCTACTGAGCTTTTGCTCATCTAGTTCTTTTTAACATTTTTCAGGTAATAATGATGTTGGAACTCAATATGATGGGAAAGGGCAAGAGTGACGAGAGCTCTTGGAATTAGAAGACCCGTGCTCTTTTATTTTCTTGAGTCTAGTTTAGAAAGTCTAAAGTCTTGGAATTGAGTCTCTTTTTCTTTTGAGTAATTATATTTCTGAGTCTAGAAAATTGTAGTAATGAGATTTTGATATTAATGAAATTATATTTTTTCCAATTTCTGGCCTCATTATTCCTTTTATGGTTTGGTATGAACTGTTTGCTGCCACATTCTAAGTACTTTCCGCTGCTATGGGTGCGGGGCGTGACATTGGTGCAGAAGCCCGCCAGTTGTGAGGAAAGCATCGCCACCCTCGGTCGGGCCACCAAGGCTAACTAGACCGAGTGAAAGAACTTGGCTGACTACTCCAGGTTCATTTGTGGCAAGAGGGAGTGCCGTGACCATGACGGGCTTAGAGGGAGAAGTACCCCCAAGTAGTACACTCCCCTCACTGCTCCCCCCAAACAAATCCTCATGGAGATCCGTGAGGAGCGGTTCCCCCGCTAGCCGCCCAAGATGAATAGTACCCCCACAGGAGGAACTCCAAGAGGTACTGCTGCTTCCACCGCGAATACGGCCACTACATCGAGGATTATGCCTAGCACTGGGATGTGCTTGAGTAACTAATCTGACGAGGACTCCTTGATAGGTTCATGGCCAAAGCCACTGAGCGATAGCTGCCCAAGGAAGATGTGCCACCCCCCATCCACAACTAACCTCATGACAAGGAGATCATGATGATCTCAGGAGGCCCGACTACCGGTGGGGACAGCTCCAACAGGCACCGAGTGTATGCCCAGCGCATCAACCAAGTCGAATAGTCCTCAACACCTAGAACTCCTGCAAAGGACTACCAAGGGGAGACATCATTTTCTCAGACACGGACCTGGCCGGCATGACCACCCCCCACACCGACACATTAGTCATCTCCCCTATCATCAACCAATGTACTATGAGTCGTATCATAGTTGATAATGGGAGTGGCCCCGATGTTATCTCGTACAACTGTCTCCTTTCTTATGGGTGTGGATCCTTCTCATATCTCTCCCCTTCACACTGTTGTGCCCCTGTGGTCATTTGAGTTATTTGATATTCATGGTTTTGATAATGGCTAAACACTATAAGTCATTGTTATTTTCCACTCTCATATGACTGACATACGTGATGCTTTGTTCATGACAGGTAAGCCAATGAATGGACAAGGAATGGAGTGGAGATGGAAAATGTGAAAGCTCAATGATTGCGCCCTCACACGTGGATCAACCTGCGCGGTCATGTCGCGGGGATCGACCTGCCCGGTCAGGTTGCGAGCGTCAAGGGGGCAGCGCCCCTTGCGGGGGTTTCCGGGGGCGGAGCCCCCGGAACCAGATTTAGAAATGCTCAAATGATCTAATGCTTAAACCAAACCCACAAATGCATGGAATTGATAAGGACATGCGTATCTTGACTTATGGACATGTTTCTTTGGGCTAACACTTCATTTTTGCAGGTATAGGTCTTTCCGGTCGTCCAACACACCTTGGCCGGTCAACCAGTTCTTCCAGAAACGAGAAACTCTAGTGTTTATAGGTTTCGATCGATTGCCCCTAGGTGTCCGGTCGATCGGTTTTGCCAAAGATGAAAAATCAACCGACTGTAAAATTTCGGTCGACCGCCCCATGCCTTCCGGTAGACCGCCAGCCCCGAGGCCCCCTTTTCTTGACTTTTATTTCAAGCACGAGGAGAGGTCTTTCTACCCATTTGTTTAACCCCAAAGTTACCCAATCCCCCATGGATTGTGGATCTGGTCTGGGGGATGTCCAAGGACCATTCAAAGTCTATAAAACCAACACATGGGGGGTTAGAAACCCTAAAGGCTTCAATTGGAACAAGAAAGATCAAGGGAGGCTAGAGGAGGTGATTCGCGGGTACTGTAGCACCTCCGTGAACAATGCTTCAGGCTGGAGTTCTTCATCCATCCAAGGTGATTCAAGCTTATTTTTGAAGCCATCAACCTCCAAGAGAAGTGCAGAAGCAAGCAAGGCTATCAAGGTGATCCAAGGAAGCTGATTTCACAAGGTTTTCAAGGGAGATCAAATCTGCATCCTTTATCTTCTTCATCAACTAAAGGTGATCCAAGGAAGATCATTTCATAAGGAAGAAGATACCATTGAAGAATCAGATTCAAGCTCCAGCAATCTCAGACAAGATCTTTTCTCTTTGAGCATATTCTATATCTTGTTTGAGTGTTTTCATATTTGTTCTCTTTCCATTTCATTCAATCATTTGAAACTGAAGATCGTCCCTACCGGTGGTTAGTAGGAAGGCAATCAGAAGTTGTCCGATCTGCGGTGTTGACGTCCCTACCTGTGGTTAGTAGGAAGGCAATCAGAGGTCTTTCCGATTTACGGTTCAGTGCGTGGCACTAGTAGAGCCTCACCGGATTTGGTGAGGGGTGGACGTAGGACTGGGGATTCAGTCCGAACCACCTTAAAATCTCGTGTGTTGTGGTTAGCTTGTGCGATTGCTTTGTGTTAGATGCATGCTTAGGTTCAATATCTATATTACGTAATCATCTTGCTAAGCAAATCATTTGTGTCCTTCGTTAAGCTAGTTATATTCCGCTGCTATTCTCATCATCTAACTTTAAAGAGGGTTGCATTTTGAAAAGGGGGGCAGATATATTCACCCCTCCCCTCTAGATCCGCTATCCACTACTCAACAAGTGGTATCAGAGCCTAATCTCTCATTATGGGGTCCAACAACCTTGAGAGAAATGGTGGATTAGCATCCAAAGGTTTTTTACCAGAAGGACATTCTGTTAATAGACCTCCTTACTTTACTGGAACTAATTATCCTTATTGGAAACATCGCATACAAGTGTTCATTCGCGCTCAAGACTACGAACTTTGGCGAGTGATCAGCAAAGGTCTGTATGAGCTTACGGATAATGAGGACTTGTGGACCAAGGAACAAATAAGACAATCCACTGTCAACTGGAGTGCTAAACACATCATGCAATGCTCACTCCATCCAGTTGAATTCTCAAGAGTGGCTACTTGCGCATCTGCAAAACTAATGTGAGATAAGTTAGAGGTAATCTACGAAGGAATTTCTCAGGTATGAGAAACAAAAGCCAACATTTTAGTTTTCGAATATGTAATGTTCCACATGAAGCCTGATGAGTCAATTCAGAATATGTATGCTCGGTTAACTGTGCTTACTAATAGTCTAACTGATTTGGGAAAGAAATACTCAGAACAGGAAATTGTGAGAATGATTCTCAGATCATTGACTCCCGCATGGCACACAAAGACTACCGTGGTTGAAGAATCGAGAGATCTCGCAACTACCAAGGTAGATGAACTCATTGGGTCATTAATGACCTATGAGATCAACCTTAAGAACAAAGAGGCCGAGGTGCGTAAGAAAAAGCCCCTAGCTCTTAAAGTAGGACCCAGCGGTCAAGGCTCTTCTGATGAAGGTGAGGATTCGGCAAGTGAGCGAGGTGAGGATGACGTAGCCATACTCACACGTAAGTTCAGAAAATTCATGAGAAAGGAAGGTAAGAGCTTCATGAGAGGAAGGTCAAAGGTAAGAAATGGTTTCAAATCTAATTCTGAAAACTCTAAGAAATCTGATAAAATCATTTGCTATTCTTGCAATAAACCAGGACATTTCAAGAATGATTGTCCCGACAGATTCAGAAAAGCTGACAAATGGAAGGGCAAGAAGAAGAACAAGGCCATGGTGTCCACATGGAGCGATGAAGAGGAAAGTGATGACGGAACTAGCTCCTCGGACAAAGAAAAAGATCTCTGCCTCATGGCCAAAGGTGACGAAGAAACTGAAGTAAATTTTCCATTTGAAGATTATACAACTGATGATTGTGAGGAAGCATATATACAACTCATGAAAAAATATGACATGTACAAAAAGGAGAATAAATCATTGAAAAAGAAAATCAACTTGTTTGTGCATGATCATGATATGAATGATAAGAATGCTCTACTTGAAACTGAAATTGAAGATCTTAAGAAAATGATTGAGGATTTGGAAGAGGGAAGAAAAGAAATGGCTGACTTGGAAACTGAAAATGAGGACTTAACGAATGAAATTGATAGAATGAAACTTAAAATGCAAACCTATGAAAAGGATAGCAAATTAAGCAATGAGAAGTATGAAGCTGTCAAACATGTCAACACTCAACTCTTGCAAAACATTGAAAACCTACAAAAAGACTTAAAGGACAAACAACAATCTTTAGAAAAATTTGTGGATGGAAAAGAAAACCTAGATGCATTGCTAGGTACTAGAATGAACTTCAACAAGGAAGGGTTAGGTTTTGAACCTACAAAAAAAAGGCCAATTGGGTTAAAAACTGTCACATTTCTTTCATCTTCCGAAGCTTCCACCTCAAACACAACTCCCACATAAAACCCGCAAAAACAAAAGAAGAAAGGAAATGAAAAAGTTGAAGAAGAAGCCACTGAAATCCCCAAAAAGATTGCTCAAAAGCCTAAGAAAAGTCAACCTTCCCCACAACACAGGTTGACACCACATTGGCCATCAAACATTCATACCGCCAAACAATTTAACATAGGTCGACACTGCCATAGGTTGACACCACCATATTTTTGGAATAATTGTGATTTTTGTATGCATCAATCTCATAGGTGGCAAAACAATCATTTTCAACCCAAAACCAACCAACTGCCTCAATGGCTTAAGAAGTAAACTTCATCAAACTTCCACAAACTCCAACCAAGAGCCTCCAAATAGAAAATGAATGTCAAGATTGAAAAGAAAAATCAAATCCATGCTCTAAGCAAACAAAACATGAATGTTAAGAAGGTTTCGATTCCAAAAGAAATGGTTTCATATTTTGAAAATTTGAAAAGTTTGATGGGACCCAAATTTGGTTGGGTTCCAAACACCATTGCTTAATTGCTTGTGCAGGAATGTCTTGCAGCCATGCATAATAGGTGGTACCTTGATAGCGGATGTTCAAGACACATGACTGGAGACAAATCAAAATTTTGTCTCTTGAAGGAAAAGGAAGGAGGATACGTCACATTTGGAGGGAACAACAAGGGAAAAATCATTGGAACAGGTAATGTAGGTAAGAATCTCTCCAACTCCATTTGTAACGTGCTGCTAGTTGAAGGTTTGAAATACAACCTACTTAGTATAAGTCAATTGTGTGATAAGGGTCACAAAGTGTTGTTTGACTCTCATGAATGTAGAATTCTTGAACCAAATTTGACAAGATAAAATTTTCTGGTAAGAGAGTCAACAATGTTTACATGATTGACTTAGATGATCCTGCTCATTTAAACCTTTGTCTTGCTGCACCAAAATCGGAGCTTGTATGGATATGGCATCGTAGACTAGAACATGCTAGCTACAATGTCTTACATAAACTCTTGAAGTATTCAATGGTGAAAGGTCTGCCTGAACTATCTTTTAAACAAGAAAACAAATTGTGTGATGCATGTGCCCTAGCCAAACAAACAAGAAAATCCTTCAAGGGAAGATCTGAAAATACATCATCCAAACCACTCGAGCTAATTCATATGGACTTGTTTGGTCCAACCAGAACTGCTAGCTTAAGTGGTAGAAAATATGGATACGTCTTGGTGGATGACTTTTCTAGGTTCACATGGGTTTTCTTTCTTACACATAAAAAGATGCTTTTGATGAGTTTCAGGCACTCTACATGAAGATAAAGCAGGATGGTGAGTTTAAAATTTCTAAGATTCAATCTGATCATAGTGGTGAATTTGAAAATGCTGACTTCTATAATCTTTGTAGGGCTGAAGGCATTTCACACCGATTTTCTTCACCAAGAACTCCAGAGCAAAACGGTGTAGTTGAAAGGAGGAACTGAACACTTATAGAGATGGCAAGAACAATGCTTGCCGAACGACAACTCCCCAGGAAATTTTGGGCTGAGGTGGTAAACTCGGCATGTTATATTATCAACCGCTCTATGGTAAGGCCACACACCAAAAAGACTCCTTATGAGTTGCTGAAAGGTAAAAAACCCTCTCTCTCACATATGAAAGTGTTTAGGTCAAAATTCTTCATCCACAACAATGACAAAAGAGACTTAGATAAATTCGAGCCCAAGAGCGATGAAGGTATATTCCTTGGATATTCTGATAGATCTAGGGCTTATAGAATTTATAATGTCAAGAGTCAAACTGTGGAAGAGTCACCCCATGTTTCATTTGATGAATATCACGATGATTCTAACAATGAGAACTCTTGCAGGAAAAATGATGAAGATGGGGAATTCCTAAGCATGAAGGAAAAGAATGATCCTCTACAAGAAGAAACAAGAGAAGATGGTGACCTAGCTGAATCAAGCAATGCAAGGGATCAAGCTCTAGGAGAAGGTAATGATTCTACAAACATTAGAATTCTTAAGGATCATCCTTTGGAAAATGTCATTGGTAGCTTGAATGACCTACCTAGAACAAGGTCACATTTTAGAATTGTGGAAGAATTAGATCAACTTGCTCTTGTGTCCCAGATTGAACCCAAGAATGTTAATGAGGCATTAAAGGATAAAAACTGGATAAATCTAATGCAAGACGAGTTAAACTAGTTTGAAAGAAACAAAGTTTGGCATCTTGTTCCTAGACCTTCATCACAATCTGTCATTGGCACTAAATGGGTCTTTAGGAACAAACTCAGTGAGGATGGCAAGATAATAAGAAATAAGACTAGATTGGTGGCTCAAGGGTATAATCAAGAGTTTGGGGTAGAGTTTGATGAATCTTGTGTCCCAGTTGCTAGACTAGAAGCTATCAGAATTTTACTTGTCTTTGCATGCTCCCTTAGAATAAAGCTGTATCAAATGGATGTAAAAAATGCTTTCTTGAATGGCTTGATCAAAGAAGAAGTCTATGTTGAACAGCCCCCTGGCTTTGAGAATTCTAACCATGCAGATTTTGTATACAAGCTAGATAGGGCGCTTTATGGACTTAAGTAAGCACTAAGAGCTTGGTATGAGAGACTAAGCTCGTTCCTCGCTGAAAAAGGGTACACACGAGGTAAGGTAGATCAAACACCTTTCACCAAGAAGCAAGGTAAGAACATCTTGGTTGTTCAAATTTATGTTGATGATATTGTGTTTGGTTCTACTAAATCTGAAATGTGTGAGGAATTTGCTAACCTCATGACTAGCGAATTTGAGATGAGCCTAATGGGAGAACTCCAATTCTTTCTCGGTTTGTAGGTCAACCAAAGAGAAGATGGGTGCTTCATAAGTCAAGCCAAATACATCAAGGAGCTGCTGAAAAGATTTGACATGACAAATAGTAAAATAATTGCAACTCCTATGAGCACCACAACATCACTGGATCCGGATGAAAATGGTAAATTAGTGGATGCAAAGATCTATAGAGGTATGATCGGCTCTTTGCTTTACTTGACTGCATCCCGACTAGATATCCAGTTTAGTGTATGCCTTTGTGCTAGATTTCAAGTTAGTCCTAGAGAATCCCACTTGACTACCGTCAAACGTATCCTTAGATATCTTGTCGGCACTCAAGATTTGGGATTGTGGTATCCGTCATCATGTGATTTATCTCTTATATTTTATTCTGATGCGGACTATCCTGGATGCAAGCTGGATCGTAAAAGTACTAGTGACTATTGCCAGTTTCTGGGCGGGTGTTTAGTTTCTTGGGCCTCCAAGAAACAACACTCGGTTGCCCTCTCAACCGCAGAGGCAGAATATGTTGCTGCGGGGAGCTGTGGCACCCAAGTGTTGTGGATTAAACACCAACTCCAAGACTACTTAGTGGATCTTGGTTGTGTCCCAATTCTGTGTGATAACACTAGTGCTATCAACCTTACAAAAAATCTAATCCAGCACTCTAGGACTAAGCATATTGAGATTAGGCATCACTTCATTAGAGATGAGGTCGTTAAGAAAAATTTTGAACAGTATTTTGTTGATACTCTAAATCAAATTGCTGATATTTTCACCAAGCTCTTGTGTAATGACAAGTTTTATACACTCAGGAGGGAGCTTGGTCTTTGCCGACCTCAGGCCAATAAAAATTAAAATGATGATCTTGTTCAATTTAGTTGTGTGTTTTTGCAGATTGGTGTCCATGCATTGTTTATATGTAATTATGTCATTTTGCATATGGTGTAGCATTGCATGTAGTCATAATGCATAATAAAGTTGAATTCATGTTCACGATGCCTTGTATGGTTTGTGTAGCATCATACTTGTATGGCCATGATATATTAAATGTTGATGTATGGAAAGGCAGGTTATGCTTGTCTAGAAGCACTCAATATGCGTGAGGTTTCACCTCCGCCAAGTATCATGTGCCACTGTCGCATATAGGCCATACAGTAAGAGGGAGTTATCTTTTTGAAGTATTCATGCATATGTTTCATCTTCATTATGTTGCCATGAATAAGTGTACAACCATGTGTTAGGTCATGCATTTCATGTCTGCCAACTTCATGTTTGATCAGGTCAACCCCTGCATGGTTCTAGTCAACCTCTCCTTGACAATTATCTTTTCACTTGCAAACACAACTCCTTAAGTGCATTCATTGCATATCCTTAGGGGGAGTCTTGTTGTTTTTCTTAATCTCTTGTAATCTGAACTTCAATGGCTTACAGTCTGATTTGAGATCATGAGACCGACAGAACTACGACGTAAGAGCTTTCTATTATATGCCCTGATGATTGTCCATCCAATGAAAATGGTTCAGATTTAATGATTTCCTTGAAGTTTAAAAATATTTATTTTGAAATCATCTATGTTCTGTGGTTTTAATAGACCTTAACTAGAGATTGTATATTGTGCTTTGAATGACTATCCTGATATCTGAAAATTCAAAATTCCTGACCATCTTGGTGATACACTCAGGCTTAGTATTGTTCTTAAACATCTTGATGAGCTGGAATTCTTGGAAATCAATTTGACAGAGCAATGATATTTTTGTACGAAGAAATATGTCATGTCATCAAATCAAGTGACGAATGATATGTCATGATGTGCCCATGTTATCTCTGTCTTAATTATATTTGGACTCTAGGCAGAGCACTGACAAAATTGTTGAGAAATATATCTTCTCATCACAGAAATGAGATTGGACATGTCATGACGTGACTTTGCTATCTCTGTTCATTCTACAGCATAACCGTCAGTCTTGCCAAATACCTAGGGATACTGGCGTCTACACAACGTGTATTCTTACGGCTAGGAGGCATGTACTAGACTTTATTGCTCGTAAAATATGAGTCATATGCCGTCAAATTCAAAAGTTATTGAAAATCAAATTGTTGAACTCATCAAATTCCATGCTTTAGTCATGATTGTTTAGCCTCAATACTAGTTTTTGTGTTATTCCCTTTGTAGCTATTGAATATGGATGTATAAGACAAGGGAAGGTTAAACACTGCCATGATATGCACTTTTAGTTCATTTCTATTACAACATGGATGTAGATGCTATTGGGTTAGATGGACGCAGTCTATCTCCACTGAGTGTGGATCTAGAGGGGGGGTGAATAAATCAACTTGCCTAATTTAAAACTACTGTAAGTTCTAAAGCGGAATTTAGGCAAACATCAGTTAAGCTAAAAGAAGAATGCTAAGCAAAGGGTCGACCCATAAAAGCCATTCACCATATCTATATATCGAAAGCTAGACATGAGCATGAGCGATGAAACCAAATAAGCTAAGCAAGAATTCCCATCGCACACAGATCAAACAAAAACACAAACACACTGCACACACAATTTTTAGGTGGTTTGGTCAACGACCTACGTCCACCCCACACTCAACCGAGTATGGCTTCCTGCTACGCAACACAGCTTGCGTCCGCTGGGCTTTACAGCTTGGCCAAACAATCCGCTGATACACAGCTTCGCTGGGCACTACAGCTTGCCGACCAGAGGATCTGATCCTCTGCAACCGCTGGGGAAATACAGTTTAACCCGTCCAGTGGAGACTACCACTGCAAGACCGCTGACACACAGCTTGAGGAAACAATATTCGGAAATGATAGACAGAATCAAAACGAAAAAGGAAAACCCAAAAGCAATGTAGCTCTAAAGAGCAAAGCTCAGCTCTGGTTTTGAACCACGAGATTGAGATGCAAACTCTCTCACTCTCACTCTCAATCAGCTCTCTATCTCTTCTTCTCTCGTTTTCTTCTTCTTCTCTGTATCTTTTCTCTCAGTGGATCGAAGGAGCCTTGCTGCTTTGGCTGTATAGACTTTCTATCCTTCTCTTCGATCTCCATTCTTCTGTGGAAGAAGGCATGTATATATAGCAGCAGCAGCAGCAGGCGTGTGCTCTCCACGTTTCCCGCCAAAGCATTTGGAACACGTGGCAGCATCCAATGGAGTGTCAGAACACGTGTCCTCATCTGGATACCTTGTTCGTCTCGGATCACGAGCCAGGTACCTCGGATCACGTGCCCTTCATTTGTCTCTGCATTCCCTGTCAGACAGACAAGAACATATTCAGTTTAACTGTAAACCCTGTACATGCTTTGCAACCACGAGTGCAATGCAAAGTATGCACAACGCAGTGTATAGACTCAATGATCGTAAAGGCTTCATGAGAAGGAAAGCAGTGTATAGACTTTGTAAATATAAAGGCTTCATAAGAAGGAAAACCAGTGTACAGACTTGCCCAAAGTATAGACTTTATATGAAGAGGTAACGGCTGTACATACTTCCTATATGAAGCAGCCACTGTACATACTCAAGGTGAAGACCGATGCCAATGTATAGACTTTACTGAAGACAACGGACTCGAGTGCAGTGTACAGACTTGACTATGCTCACCCAATACCAATGTATATACTTGATGCTCAAAGAGTGGCTGTACAGACTTGATAACGATGCAGAACGAACGGATGTACATACTTCATGTGAAAGCCCAATGTACAGACTTTGAAGAACAAGCAGCTACAATCCAATGTGTGGACTTGTCATTCACTGGTGAGTGTACAGACTTCGAATGAAACACCAATGTGTAGACTTACCACCGACCATTGTGTAGACATGAAGAAGTGAGACGATGGCTAAGACACTATACAATCGAATGTATAGACTTTACTTAACACAGTCCGATGTACAGACTTGGAATTTCAACTGAAGGGTGTATAGACTTGACCAAACAGTACAGTGAATAGACTTGAATAGCTGAGGCCAGTGTACAGACTTGCCACCGACCAATGTGTAGACTCGATCAGCATAAGGCACAGTATAGACATCAACTCTGCACATCGAATGTATAGACTTCAAGTGTGAAGACCATTGTATAGACTTTGGATTCGAAGACCAATGTGTAGACTTTGGATTTGAAGACCAATGTGCAGACTTCAAGTTTCACTGTGGATGTACAGACTTTAGGAAATCAAGCGATGTGTAGACTTGAAACTCCACGATGGATGTATAGACTTCAAATATCACTGTGGATGTATAGACTTGTAGATGCAGACAGACGATGTCTAGAGTTCTCAGTTCAGCCGTCAGTGTATAGACTTGAAAGATCAAGACGCTAAGGAAGACGGACAATGTACAGACTTGCTGTAACAGTCTGATGTACAGACTTCATGAAACTCTAGACACTGAATGATGTACAAACTTAGCCCATGTAATGAGACGCTAAATGAGATGGTGAATGAGATGTTGGACTCTGTACAGACTTTGCCCAATGCCTGAGACGCTAACTAAGACGCTGGACTCTGTACAGACTTGAGCAATGTATGGGCTTAGCTTGGTGCAAGCTACAGTCCAATGTATGGACTTTGAAGTTCAACTGGTGAGTATACAGACTTCACCAATGAGATGCTCACTGTACAGACTTTGCCTTAAACGAAAGTCAGTGAAGAATGAATAGACTTTCACGATGTGTAGACTTTGGATACATGAAAGCTACAGTGAAGGAATGTACACACTTGACCAATTCAAAGGCGAATCGAGTGTACAGACTCTGAGTCTAAACCCAACGGCTGTACAGACTTAGAATGTGAAGACTGATGTACAGACTTCATTGATCAAAGAATGAATGAGACGCTGTACAGACTTAGCCTAAGACATGCATGAACTGACACTGTATAGACTGAATCTAGACAAGTCTGCTAAAGGAGTCGACCCATCAGAGGATGCGTCGACCCATGATAGTGCGAAATGCAAACAGCAATGTATGAAATGCAAAGAACACATAGTCAATCTGATAGAGCAATTTCATCAAAGCAAGAGCAGTTGCCAATCAATCAAAACAATGGTGTTGCCAATGAAATAAAGCAAGTGTCAACATCATCAACATAGAGGGGTCACAACAATCTCCCCCTTTTTGATGATGGTAACCCCATATGAAGTAGAATAACAACATCCTGACATATAGGTATATGTTTGATGAAAGACATGATGAGTTATGCAGATTGGCATGCAGATGCTATGAATGCATGCAACTCACTGCCTCAAACTCTCCCTTATCATTATGCATATACACTCCCACTCCCCCTTGGAATGAATTCAGAATTCAGACAGATATGTATTCTCCCCCTAGACATCCCCCTAGACAATATTCTCCCCCTTTGCCATGAACAAAGAGGAGGGAAAAATTAAATAGAACGGAAGGATCAAGAGAAGAACTGACTGGCATTCTGAACAGGTAGTTCATGAATAAGCATTCTAAAGCATAGAGTCTTCAGTCATATGAAATTAGAAACTGCTGTCAGAAAGAGTTCTGGTTTAAGGATGATAAAATTTGGAGTTCATGCACTACAAGCAATAGATAAGTTCACTGTGCATGATAAAATAATAAACCAGAATCACATTTGCATGAAAGATTTAGTTTCATAATATCTTACTTTCATAGTCTCATAAAAAATATTGAGAGAAACCAAGTCATGTATTGAAACTAAACAAATTGACACTCATGAACTTTTCTTTTGAAGGAGCAGCATTATCAATATTAGACCATTTAGAGCATTCAGGTACCATAAGTCTTTCCGCGTAAGGGTATACGTTTATCAGACGCCAATACCCGTAGATACTCAACAAGATGGACCATTCTGCCTATGATCAAATTTAACAGAACTGAGTTACACCTTTTTGTGTGAGGGTACACGTTTATCAGATGCCAGTTACCCCCAGGTACTCAGTGAAACCAGCCTGCTGTTTTGAACATTTTATACAGAGATAGCTGATACACTTCATGACATGAGTGTTGTCCACTTCTGTGATGGATCACTCAGTTTCTCAGTGATTTACCAGTCATTGCTCTGCCAATATTAATTTTCAATGATTTTTAATATTTTTCAATATCTTTCTTAGCTGTCCTTTTTATGTTTCAGAATGACTTGTTTAAGAACAATACACATACTTAACCTCTCTAACATGATTTCAGATGATTTTTTAGATTTCAGATATGATTAGCTTTGTCTGACATGAAATAAGAAAGAGGTTGAGAGTTTTATCAATTTTCAACTTACTTATATACTGATTGCAATCTTTAAACTCCAACCATTATAAGATTTAAACCATTACATCAGTCTTTGAACAATTCAAATTCTTATAAATGAAGAAGTCAATTTTCTACTGCTTAGAAATCAGAACTGACCAACAGATTACCATAATGTCAGAGACAAGTATTCAGAGTTAAAGGTTGAATGACTTCAAGAAAGTTGAAACCACTTTGAATTTCTAGCAATACTCCCCCTGTCTATATGCATGCAATTTGCTAATGAAAGGAAAGAATTAATTGAGAGAGAGCTTATGCATAGGTCATGAATGAATGATATGCAAAGACATGCAAATACTTGACAAGCTCCCCCTGAATATATGCAATGTTTTATTTGAACACTGAACAAAGTATTTTGAAATTCATGCTCATTCAGACTCCCCTATCAATCAATATAACCCATGGTACTAGGCGGAGAACCTGGTCTCGAGGACCATCTCACACATAGTAAGAGCCTCCAGACAGATTTCCCTACCCTTTAGTAGCCTACTATTTAATATACCACGGTTATGTAGAGAAATGCAATGCAGGACAGTTCTACATGCATGTTCAGTAATGATTATGAGTCTGTTTCAATATTCACATCCACATGAATTATCCAAGAAATCAAATGCAAGTCCACATCAGAAATTTTATTCACAGCAGTTAAACAATCATTCATCATGCTGAAATTTACATAAGCCAAGTTCTCTTCTAAGAAACTTAAAATTTTCATTCCAAAGAGGCTTAGTAAAAATATCAGCAATTTGTTTTTCAATTTCTATGAAATTCATTTCAATCTCATTTTTATTTACAGCATCTCTAAGAAAATGATGTTTTATCTCTATATGCTTAGTCATAGAATGGTGAACAGGATTTTTAGCAAGGCATATAGCACTAGTATTATCACATAAAAGTGGAATGCATCCCAGATTTATCTGATAATCAGCCAGTTGGTGCTTAATCCAAAGTACTTGGGCTGCACAATTACATGCTGCAACATACTCAGCTTCAGCTGTGGATAATGCTACAGTGTGTTGCTTCTTAGATGCCCAAGACACTAGACAGCCACCAAGGAATTGACAGTAGCCACTGGTGCTTTTTCTATCTACTCGACACCCAGCATAGTCTGCATCAGTGTAGGCTAGAAGCTCTAACTCACACTTAGCAGGATACTAGAGACCTAGTTCTTGGGTGCCTAGTAAGTACCTAAAAATCCTTTTCACGGCTTTAAAGTGAGTTTCTTTAGGACTGGCCTAAAATCTAGAGCATAAACACACAGCAAATTGTATATCAGGCCTAAATGTTGTAAGATAGAGAAGAGATCCGATCATACCTCTATATAGCCTTTGGTCCACAGGTTTACCTTTAGAATCTTCATCCAAACTGGTTGAGGTACACATTGGAGTAGCTATTTCCTTGAGGTTGTCCATTTTGTACTTCTTCAATAAGTTCTTTACATACTTGGACTGAGAGATGAAGGTGCCATCTTCTGTTTGTGTAACCTGCAGTCCAAGAAATAGTTTGAGCTCACCCATTGAGCTCATTTCAAATTCATCAGTCATTATTTGAGAGAATTCCTCACACAATTTGGGGTTAGTTGACCCAAACACAATGTCATCCACATAAATCTGAATGATAAGAATATCTGGATGGCTTACCTTGGTAAACAATGTTTGATCAACTATACCTCTTGTGAAGTTCTTGTCGGTGAGAAATTTGCTCAACCTGTCATACCAATCTCTAGGAGCTTGCTTTAAATCATAGAGAGCTTTATTGAGCTTGTAAACATGATTAGGGAAATCTAAACATTCAAACCCAGGAGGTTGTCTCACATATACATCCTCATTAATTTCCCCATTTAGAAAAGCAGATTTCACATCCATCTGCTGAAGATTTATTCATAGGGAACATGCATAAGCTAATAAAATTCTTATTGCTTCTAACCTAGCTACAGGGGCAAAAGACTCTTCAAAGTCTATTCCAAATTCCTGATTGTACCCCTGAGCTACAAGTCTGGCTTTATTTTTAGTAACATTCCCTGCTTCATCAGTTTTGTTTCTAAATACCCATTTAGTCCCTATGACTGTTTCATGATCAGGAGGTGGAACCAAAAACCACACATTATTCCTGTCAAATTGATTGAGCTCCTCATGCATGGCATTAATCCAATGCACATCTTGGAGAGCACAGTCAATGGACTTGGGTTCTGTGTTTGATACAAAAGCATAAGCATTCAGTTCATGTTGAATTCTTAAGTGGCCTCTAGTCCTAGGAGGGTCATGCAGATTTCCAATAACATTATCTACAGGATGATCCTTGAGATATCTAATATTTGTAATTGGACTATCATGAACTTGATTTACCTCCCCCTGAACTGTAGGCTCCTCTTCATTAAGCTCTTTATGTCCTTCTTCATCCTCGGATTTGTCTGCAGGATCTCCTTCCTTCAGAATTTCACCATTATTTTCATTCCTGCATTGACCAACATTAGAATTTACCATGGATTCATCAAAAACTATGTGTGGAGATTCTTCAACAGTCTTAGAGTTCAGATTGTACACTCTGTATGCTCCGGTGTTTTCAGAATAGCCAAGAAAAATTCCTGGTTCTCCTTTAGGTTCAAATTTATCAATGTCCTTCTTATCGTTTATGTGAATGAAACATTTACAACCAAAGACCTTGAAGTGAGCAATAGAAGGTTTCTTACCTTTTAAGATCTCATATGGTGTTTGCTGGGTAGAAGGTCTTACCATGGCTCTGTTAATTACATAACAGGTAGTGTTCACTGCTTCAGCCCAAAATTTCCTTGGTAGACCGCCTTCGACAAGGAGTGTACGACCCATTTCCACTAGGGTTCTGTTCCTTCTTTCCACAACTCCATTCTGCTCAGGTGTCCTTGGTGAGGAGTACCTGTGGTTGATTCCATTTGACCTGCAGAATTCATCAAATTGTGAGTTTTCAAACTCACCTCCATGATCAGACAAAATGTTTTCAATTTTCTGATTTGTTTTATCATAAAACTCTTGAAATTCAGAGAAAGCATCACTCTTATTAGATAAGAAATAAACCCAAGTATACCTAGAAAAGTCATCTACCATGACAAACCCATACCTCCTCCCTGATAGGCTGACAGATCTAGTTGGCCCAAAAAGGTCCATATGTATCAGCTCATAGGGTTTGGAAGACAGATTTTCAGTTCTAGACTTAAATGACTTTCTAGTTATCTTTGATTGAGTGCATGCATCACAGATTTTATTTTCTTTCTTGAATGAGACTTCAGGAAGTCCTCTAACCATGCCATGCTTATTTAATTTGTGCAAAATAGTGTAGCTAGCATGACCTAACCTACGATGCCATAAAAATTCTATGTCTTCTCTACTGGCAATAAGGCAAAGGTTAGTGTGTTGAATTTCATCTAAATTTATCATGTAAGTATTATTTATTCTTTTTCCAGAAAATTTGACAATATCAGAATCAGGTTCAAAAACCTTGCAGCATTGAGAATTAAATAAAACATTGTAACCTTTATCACATAACTGGCTGATGCTAAGTAGAATATAGGCTAACCCTTCAACCAGCATAACATCATCAATGCAGCAGGTAGAACACTTACCTATCTTACCTGATCCAATAATCCTACCCTTTGTGTTGCTTCCAAAGGTGACAAGGCCTTCTACTTTCTCAGTCAACATGCAACATTTGGCCTTATCTCCTGTCATATGCTTGGAGCAGCCGCTATCCATGTACCACAAGTTGTTCTTGGCTACCAGGCATACCTGCATACACAATTAGGTAGAGAAGTTTGGAACCCAAGACTGATTGGGCTCCAATGTAAATGAACTAGAAGCAAAGTAGGAAAGCAGATGTTTCGGAATCCACATTTGTTTAAATGAACTTTGTTCAGTGGATCCTACAGATTTTCTTCTGTTGTTGTTCCTTTTCTTTTTATTGTTCTTTTTCTTATTGGCACAGCATGATTATTGACAGTATTGTTATTTCTGTGCCAGTGCCTTGGCCAGGGTGTGTTCACAAAATTTTGGCCATAGTAGTTCCTGGGTTGGCTATGGAAATATTAGTTTCTAGATGTCCAGTAACCATACCCATTGACCCAATTTCTATTATAAGGTCTTTGATATTGAGCACCCTGGTGTGCAAGACCTGTAAACCTACCCGAAGTTCTAGACCAATCTGACCTATTGAAGTAGGTTGGCTGTGCATTGTAGTGGGTCTGAGCTCTGGGTTGATAAAAATAATTGGGTTGACTCCTAGCAGCACTCTGTCTCCCCTGTACTTTGGACCCTGCTGACCTATACACAGGTTTGTATTGGGTCTTCTTTAGAGGTGGAGTTGATGGTGGAGACTTGGTTACCTTGACCTGGGGTTTACTGGACTGTGTAGGTTGACCCCTAACCTGAGTCTGAGCCCTAGGATTCTGCTTGGATGTGCTGGCTCTACTAGGCTCATTAACCTTTGGTTTGCCCTTCTCCTCAGCACTGGGCTTTTTCAGATTAGCAGTTTTGTTCATCAAATTTGTTGAGTTCATGCTAATTAGAGGTCCCTTTTCCTTTTAAGCAACAAATGAAATTGTTCTCATCCCAAATGTTTTTGTTGCACTAGAACTAAATCCTAGGCCCTCTTTTCTGAAATTAACCTTTGACCCTAACAAAGCATTTAAGTTATCTGTTCCTTGGGTCATTTTCTCAATGGTTTTCATTTTATCCTCATTATCTTTCTGAAGTTCATCAATAGACTTTTTCAGCTCATTGTTGACATTGAGGACAGCTTCATATTTTTCAGAGATGATTTTTACTTCACTTTCACATTTTTGAATCTTCAGCTTCCATTCATCAATTTCATTTTCAAGCCTTAGATTCTCTTCCCTAGAAACCTTTAACTCAATTTTGATGTCCTCTACTTCAGAGCATGTGACTTTTCAGTTTATCATTTTCAGATTCCAAACATGCAATTTTATCAGATAGAGTTTTATCATTTTGCATGGAATTGATTTTTCTTCTAAGATGCCTATTCTCTTTTCTAATATCATCAGCTCTATCAACTATGTCATGATAAGCATCTACCCAATCAGCAATTGTGAAGTTTTCAAATCTAGTGATTACCTCATATGTGTCCTCCTCTCTATCTTCGGAGCTTGTTGCCATAAGGCAAATGGGTTGTTCAGATTCGGCTTCACTATCTGAGCTGCTGCTGAAAGAGCCTTCATCTTCATCACTCCATGTGCTGATCATAGCTCTTCCCTTCTTGGTTTTCTTCTTTGACCTATCCTTATGTTTCTGATTGTCTGGACAGTCAGCTTTCAGATGCCCTGGTTTCCTACATTGATAACAGACATTAGCTTCATTTTTCTTTGCAGATTTAGATTTATACCTTTTATCATTTCGGCCACCATTGTATTTCTTCTGGCCGAACCGTCCTGCTCCCTTTCTGAGAAATCGCCTGAACTCTCTAGTCATCCTGGCTATCTCAGATCGAGTCACATCCTCTTCTTCATTTAGGCTCTCCTCTGATGATGAAGAGCTGCTGGAGCTGGATTTTGTTGATTTGCTGGAACTAGCCTTCAGCGCTATCGGCTTCTTCTTCCTCTCAGATTCATATATCCTTGGCATGTTTATCTCATATGCCATTAGTGAGCCAATCAGCTCATCAACTTTAGTATTACGCAAGTCCCTTGACTCCTCCATCACTGTTGCTTTGGTGTGCCAAATGGGAGTCAGGGAGCGCAGAATTTTCCTCACTACATCATACTCTGTCTGAGGTTTCCCAAAACCTCTGAGGCCATTGGTTATGACAGTCAGTCGAGCATACATTTCGCTGATGGACTCGTTCTGCTTCATCTTGAAGGCTTCATACTCAGATATAAGAAGATTGGCCTTCTGCTCTCTTACTTGAGATGTACCTTCATGAATTACTTCCAGCACATCCCACATCTCCTTAGCTGATTTGCAAGCAGACACACGGGATAATTCTGTAGGATGCAGAGCGCACTGGATAGCATTTATAGCACTCCAAGTCAGCGTGGACCTTCTGATCTCCTCCTTGGTCCATACATCTTCATTCGGGGACAGCTCATAAGGTCCCTTGCTGACAATCTTCCAAATCTCATAATCCTTAGCCCTGAGGAACACTTGCATACGGTTCTTTCAGTATGCGTAGTTTGATCCATCAAAGAATGGGGGCTTCGTTGTTGAGTGACCTTCGGCAATCATCCCTCGAGCATCCATCTCTGCCTATTCTCTTTGGGCGATGAGTCCCTGCAGAAGAGTTAGGCTCTGATACCAAGTGTTGGGTTAGATGGACGCAGTCTATCTCCACTGAGTGTGGACCTAGAGGGGGGGTGAATAGATCAACTTGCCTAATTTAAAACTACTGTAAGTTCTAAAGCAGAATTTAGGCAAACATCAATTAAGCTAAAGGAAGAATGCTAAGCAAAGGGTCGACCCATGAAAGCCATTCACCATATCTATATATCAAAAGCTAGACATGAGCATGAGCGATGAAACCAAATAAGCTAAGCAAGAATTCCCATCGCACACAGATCAAACAAAAACACAAACACACTGCACACACAATTTTTAGGTGGTTCGGTCAATGACCTACGTCCACCCCACACTCAACCGAGTATGGCTTCCTGCTGTGCAACACAGCTTGCGTCCGCTGGGCTTTACAGCTTGGCCAAACAATCAGCTAATACACAGCTTCGCTGGGCACTACAGCTTGCCGACCAGAGGATCTGATCCTCTGCAACCGCTGGGGAAATACAGCTTAACCCGTCCAGTGGAGACTACCACTGCAAGACCGCTGACACACAGCTTGAGGAAACAATATTCGGAAATGATAGACAGAATCAAAACGAAAAAGGAAAACCCAAAAGCAATGTAGCTCTAAAGAGCAAAGCTCAGCTCTGGTTTTGAACCACGAGATTGAGATGCAAACTCTCTCACTCTCACTCTCAATCAGCTCTCTATCTCTTCTTCTCTCGTTTTCTTCTTCTTCTCTGTATCTTTTCTCTCAATGGATCGAAGGAGCCTTGCTGCTTTGGCTGTATAGACTTTCTATCCTTCTCTTCGATCTCCCTTCTTCTGTGGAAGAAGGCATGTATATATAGCAGCAGCAGCAGCAGGCGTGTGCTCTCCACATTTCCCGCCAAAGCATTTGGACCACGTGGCAGCATCCAATGGAGTGTCAGAACACGTGTCCTCATCTGGATACCTTGTTCTTCTCGGATCATGAGCCAGGTACCTCGGATCACGTGCCCTTCATTTGTCTCTGCATTCCCTGTCAGACAGACAAGAACATATTCAGTTTAATTGTAAACCCTATACAGGTTTTGCAACCACGAGTGCAATGCAAAGTATGCACAACGCAGTGTATAGACTCAATGATCATAAAGGCTTCATGAGAAGGAAAGTAGTGTATAGACTTTGTAAATATAAAGACTTCATAAGAAGGAAAACCAGTGTACAGACTTGCCCAAAGTATAGACTTTATATGAAGAGGCAACGGCTGTACATACTTCCTATATGAAGCAGCCACTGTACATACTCAAGGTGAAGATCGATGCCAATGTATAGACTTTACTGAAGACAACGGACTCGAGTGCAGTGTACAGACTTGACTATGCTCACCCAATACCAATGTATATACTTGATGCTCAAAGAGTGGCTGTACAGACTTGATAACGATGCAGAACGAACGGATGTACATACTTCATGTGAAAGCCCAATGTACAGACTTTGAAGAACAAGTAGCTACAGTCCAATGTGTGGACTTGTCGTTCACTGGTGAGTGTACAGACTTCGAATGAAACACCAATGTGTAGACTTACCACCGACCATTGTGTAGACTTGAAGAAGTGAGACGATGGCTAAGACACTGTACAATCGGATGTATAGACTTTACTTAACACAGTCCGATGTACAGACTTGAAATTTCAACTGAAGGGTGTATAGACTTGACCAAATAGTCCAGTGAATAGACTTGAATAGCTGAGGCCAGTGTACAGACTTGCCACCGACCAATGTGTAGACTCGATCAGCATAAGGCACAGTATAGACATCAACTCTGCACATCGAATGTATAGACTTCAAGTGTGAAGACCATTGTATAGACTTTGGATTCGAAGACCAATGTGTAGACTTTGGATTTGAAGACCAATGTGCAGACTTCAAGTTTCACTGTGGATGTACAGACTTTAGGAAATCAAGCGATGTGTAGACTTGAAGCTCCACGATGGATGTATAGACTTCAAATATCACTGTGGATGTATAGACTTGTAGATGCAGACAGACGATGTCTAGAGTTCTCAGTTCAGCCGTCAGTGTATAGACTTGAAAGATCAAGACGCTAAGAAAGATGGATAATGTACAAACTTGCAGTAACAGTCTGATGTACAGACTTCATGAAACTCTAGACACTGAATGCTGTACAGACTTAGCCCATGCAATGAGATGCTAAATGAGACGGTGAATGAGACGCTGGACTCTGTACAGACTTTTCCCAATGCCTGAGACGCTAACTAAGACGCTGGACTCTGTATAGACTTGAGCAATGTATGGGCTTAGCTTTGTGCAAGCTACAGTCCAATGTATGGACTTTGAAGTTCAACTGGTGAGTATACAGACTTCACCAATGAGATGCTCACTGTACAAACTTTGCCTTAAACGAAAGTCAGTGAAGAATGAATAGACTTTCACGATGTATAGACTTTGGATACATGAAAGCTACAGTGAAGGAATGTACACACTTGACCAATTCAAAGGCGAATCGAGTGTACAGACTCTGAGTCCAAACCCAACGGCTGTACAGACTTAGAATGTGAAGACTGATGTACAGACTTCATTGATCAAAGCATGAATGAGACGATGTACAGACTTAGCCTAAGACATGCATGAACTGACGCTGTATAGACTCAATCTAGACAAGTCTGCTAAAGGAGTCGACCCATCAGAGGATGCGTCGACCCATGATAGTGAGAAATGCAAACAGCAATGTATGAAATGCAAAGAACACATAGTCAATCTGATAGAGCAATTTCATCAAAGCAAGAGCAGTTGCCAATCAATCAAAACAATGGTGTTGCCAATGAAATAAAGCAAGTGTCAACATCATCAACATAGAGGGGTCACAACAGATGCTTTTCGAACTCTGTTGATGATCTCGGATCTCATTAGCTTTGAACCATATATATTGCTCGCGGTATGTTTCAGGTTTGCGTATAATGGCTTGCTCTCCACTTCCATTCAGCTCTGGTCTCTCAGACTTTTGTAGCCTTCTTTGCCTTCTCCCTCCTTTTTGTTGTTGTCAAAGGGGGAGAATCTGCATATGTGAGTCCTTTGTGAGCTACTACCTTGAGCTTGTTTGTTAGTACCACTTTGTGAGTCTGTCCACTCTGTGCGCCTTTGTCATCTTGTCAAAGGGGGAGAAGCGAATTATGAAAGGGGGAGAGTCAAAGGGGGAGAGAGCCTTTATCTGTGATGGGGGATTGCATAGCATTCACATGCTTTGATCATCCATGCATACATATCCGCATTCACATGCTTTAATTATCATGGATCTTGAGTTTCATATCTTGAGCTGCATATGTTATAAAATTTATCATCTTGGACATTACTGCCACATAATGACTCACAGTGTTGCCATCATCAAAAAGGGGGAGAATGTTGTGCCCCTGTGGTCATTTGAGTTATTTGATATTCATGGTTTTGATAATGGCTAAACACTATAAGTCATTGTTATTTTCCACTCTCATATGACTGACATATGTGATGCTTTGTTCAGGACAGGTAAGCCAATGAATGGACAAGGAATGGAGTGGAGATGGAAAATGTGAAAGCTCAATGATTGCAACCTCGCACGTGGATCGACCTGCGCGGTCAGGTCGCAGAGATCGACCTGCCCAGTCAGGTTGCGGGCGTCAAGGGGGCAGCGCCCCTTGCGGGGGTTTCCGGGGGCGGAGCCCCCGGAACCAAATTTAGAAATGCTCAAATGATCTAATGCATAAACCAAACCCACAAATGCATGGATTTGATAAGGACATGAGTATCTTGACTTATGGACATGTTTCTTTGGGTTAACACTTCATTTTTGCAGGTATAGGTCTTTCCGGTCGACCAACACACCTTAGACGGTCGACCAGTTCTTCCAGAAACGAGAAACTCCAATTTTTACAGGTTTCGGTCGACCGCCCCAAGGTGTCCGATCGACCGGTTTTGCCAGAGATGAAAAATCAACCGACTGTAAAATTCCGGTCGACCGCCCCATGGCTTCCGATCGACCGCCAGCCCCGAGGCCCCCTTTTGTTGACTTTTGTTTCAAGCTCAAGGAGAGGTCTTTCTACCCATTTATTTAACCCCAAAGTCACCCAATCCCCCATGGATTATGGATCTGGTCTGGGGGATGTCCAAGGACCATTCAAAGTCTATAAAACCAACACATGAGGGGTTAGAAACCCTAAAAGCTTCAATTGGAACAAGAGAGATCAAGGGAGGCTAGAGGAGGTGATTCATGGGTACTGTAGCACCTCCGTGAACAGTGCTTCAGGCTGGAGTTCTTCATCCATCCAAGGTCATTCAAGCTTATTTTTGAAGCCATCAACCTCCAAGAGAAGTGCAGAAGCAAGTAAGGCTATCAAGGTGATCCAAGGAAGCTGATTTCATAAGATTTTCAAGGGAGATCAAATCTGCATCCTTTATCTTCTTCATCAACTCAAGGTGATCCAAGGAAGATCATTTCATAAGGAAGAAGATACCATTGAAGAATCAGATTCAAACTCCAGCAATCTCAGACAAGATCTTTTCTCTTTGAGCATATTTTATATCTTGTTTGAGTGTTTTCATATTTGTTCTCTTTCCATTTCATTCAATCATTTGAAACTGAAGATCGTCCCTACCGGTGGTTAGTAGGAAGGCAATCGGAAGTTATCCGATCTGCGGTGTTGACGTCCCTACCTGTGGTTAGTAGGAAGGCAATCGGAGGTCTTTCCGATTTGCGGTTTAGTGCGTGGCACTAGTGGAGCCTCACCGGATTTGATGAGGGGTGGACGTAGGACTGGGGATTCAGTCCGAACCACCTTAAAATCTCGTGTGTTGTGGTTTGCTTGTGCGATTACTTTGTGTTAGATGCATGCTTAGGTTCAATATTTATATTACGTAATCATCTTGCTATGCAAATCATTTGTGTCCTTCATTAAGCTAGTCATATCCCACTGCTATTATCATCATCTAGCTTTAAAGAGGGTTGCATTGCGAAAAGAGGGGCAGATCTATTCACCCCTCCCCTCTAGATCCGCTATCCACTACTCAACACACACCCCCCTATTCGGGTTCTCCAGATCGACCGTATACCACGAGAGTCAGATCTCCCTACCGATCTCCCTTGGCACCACCCAGCGACAGGTCACCTTCATGGCCGACTTCACAGTCATCAAAGGGATCGCAGGGTATAACACCATAATTGGTCAGGGGATCCTGGGAACTGTCAAGGGAGTACCCTCCTCATACCACCAGAAACTAAAGTTTCCCACTCCCCAAGGAGTACGAGAGGTCGAGGGAGACTAGGGAGAGGCCCGTCGGAGAAGAAGCTAGGTGAGGACAAGCCCGGAACTAGCAAAGGGGCCCCCTCTGAAGACCTCTTCCTTATTCAAATTGGCGAGGATCCCGATCACGTGCTTGGTATCGGCTCCCTCCTATCTGAAGAGGAGTGGAAAGCATACCAGCGCTTCCTAGAAGCCAACCAGGATGTATTCGCCTGGTCCGAGGACGAGCTCCCCGACATTCCCTATGAGGTGGTGACCCACCAACTTAATCTAAAGTCCCGCCCGATACAGCAGTGGAGGCACCACTATAATCCTGAGCGACAAGCGATCATCTAGGAACAAGTGAGCGAGAAGTTGGGCTCTGATCTGCTACGGCCTATTCAGTTCCCAAAGTGGATCGCCAACGTCATCCTCAATCTTAAGAGTAATGGAAAGTGACGTATGTGCGTCGACTACATAAACCTTAACAAAGCCACCCCCCAGGACAGCTTCCCCATTGTAGATACTTTCTTTCCCCCTAAACCAAAATGTGAAACATGCTAAAGGGCTAAGGAGAAAAGAGTGAATGTGTGTGTGAGTGACTAGCATGAAAGGAACAAAACAATGCAACCAATGAATTACTCACACACAGAAGCATGTTGTGATCGCCATCAAGATATATAGTACAATGAAAGAGTACCACATACCATGGAAAGGGGAGGAGAGAATGAAGACATTCGCCAATGATGCAGCGCTGGAACAGGACAAAAATAGTCTTTTGGAGACCGCTGAAGTACATAGACGGCTGAACGATAGGCCGCATACAGCGCTGAGGAGGAATGCGGGAAGAATGCTCGGTTGGGGCTTAGATGGTCCGAGGTAGGCTGTGAACAAGATCTGGACGGTCTGAGGAGGACAGCACACCTCTGAAGACGGACGAAGATAGACCGCGTAAAGCCGCCAGACTCCAAGCCAAGGGACTTGATCCTCCACCCATTCTGACAGGCCAGAGGGAATGGGCCTCTTGCTAAAGCTAATGTTGACCTGCAAGACCCAGCAAACGACCAGAAAACACAACCCAAATTAGTTTAGGAAGTGCAATATCTATGAAAACAAGTGGAAAACTAAACGCATGAATGGAACGGGGGATACCTTGGGGGTGGGTTTTTTTAACACCTATGGGCGTGAAAAACAGTAGAAAGGGTGAAAGAATGTGAAATGCCAGTGAAAAATGTGGTTGAAAGTGGAGAAGAATGACCATGCAATAATGACTAAATGGTGCAAATGCCTAGACCAAAACACTAAACAACGACTACTCCCTGAACCGAAGGCTTATTAGAACGTAGAAAGCCTTCCTCTCTGGCTGAGATCTGCTCAAGAACTCGGTAGCCCTTCGACGCAAACGATAGATCTCCCCCCCCCCCCCCCCCCCCCCCCCGCAAGCTTAGACCAAGGGTGCTATTTATGGACCCTTGAATGTCATCCCCGAATTGAGGGTTTTTTAGCGAGATTTAGGCCTAGATTCTTTAGGATAAATCGTAGATAAAACTCCCAATTTTCACTAGAATCAAATGGCATCGAATTTGACTGAGAACTCGCAGAGAAAAAGGTGGAACAAGCTACCAGTTTAACCACATGTGGAGAGAGAAAAGCCAACCAGCCCAAGAATCTCGGCCCTGAAAGCGGTCGCTCAATGGGCCACCTAGCCATATACACGGTCTATTTCTAGACCGCCTACCTGGTGTCGGTGATAAAGAAAAATAAGATAAATAAACCATTTATCCCAAAGAACAGACCTACTGATTCGGCTCAGGACTCTCAGGATGCAAACGGTCTACAGACAGACTGCCCAACTAGTCAAACGGCCCATTTCCAGACCATTTACACAGTGTCGGTGATAAATCAATAAAACAAGATAAATAGATATTTATCTAAAAAATTAACCCGTTTAGGACTCTTGCCACTGAACTGTCTAATGATGGACCGCCGAACTTGAATAAACGGCCTAATGAAAGACCGTTTATTAGGTTGTCGGTGGAAAATCAGACATAAGATAAATGTCCAATTAATCCAGACAAACGGTCTTAGAACCGACCGCCCAACATCCTAAACGGTCTATCGCTAGACTGCGGTTAGGCGGAGCGGTGGAAATTGATGAAATGGGATAAAAAAGCCTATTTATCCCAAAGACCAAGTGAAATCAAGGCCCATTAAATCCGAGATCCAAGGAAAATCGAGAGCAAGTCCAACCATGGAGGAAATACCCATAAAATAAGCCCAAAGACATGCCTGAAAATGGCCCAATGAGTAATGGACAATTCGACGCATCAAAAATGGTGGCAAGAAGAATCACCCAACTCATAGGCAAAAAACGGGTGTTAATAGATGCCCCTCCTTAACGTCCTCTTTGCAGGGGAGCGAGCGGAGGTGAAGCGAAAGTGAAATGGAACATGGAGATGAAGCAGAAATGAAGCAGAGCGGACTGAAAAGTGGGCGTTAAGGTAAAAAAATTACTCATTTTCTCACCGACGAGCGATAAGAATTTTTTGAAAAACTCTGAACCAAACACAAGTAACGATCGGACCAAAACGACACCAGTCTGGAGAAACTAAGTAAAATAAGCAAAAGGAGAAAAATAAACAACCTCATCAGGGGACACAATCCACAACTAACAAGGGAATCGGAACAAGTAGTAAAAAAGTAAAGAAGCAGACTAAAACCTCCAGATGGGGGACTCTTATGTTAGAGCTGGTGCGATGGATTCAGAGGGCGGGTGAATGAATCTCTCAGTGAAAAGTCGACCAATTTAAAAGTTCAGACAAAGACAAAATCGGTCTAAACTTCCTGAACTAATGTAATACTTGACTAAACAGAAAGATGCTCTAATGAAGCACACATCTGAACACTTAACCTGCACCCTCAGCAGATGCAGATGATTTAAGCAATCAAGTTAAGTCACCAGATAAGGAATTAGAACGAGATCCTAAGCATGCATCTAGCGCTAAGCACACAATAATGCAAACGACACAGTGTACAAGGATTTTTTAGGTGGTTCGGTCCTTCAGACCTACGTCCACCCCACACTCAACCCGAGTGTGGATTCCTGCTAACTCACAGCTTGAAAAATCGATGGGCTTCACAACTTGCCTACAACCGCTGAGCAATCCCAGCTTGCTATCCAGAGGAACCGATCCTCTGCTACCGCTGAGCAACATAGCTTGCTGTCCAGAGGAACCAATCCTCTGCAACTGTTGACAAACAGCTTGAATAGATGTCAAAGAAGAAAGAATAAAAAGGACCAAATAAAGCAACAGAAGGCTGTCGCTAAATCCAAACTAAAATGCTCACGCAGGAGCCAAGTGTCTCAGATCTGATCCAGAGAACACTTCAGAAAACCTGATCTTCAATTTGCTGGTCTTGCTTTCTTTCAAGCTAACTCTCTCTTTCTATCTACTTTCTTTTCAGGTGCTCGATCTTCTCTCTTTCAGATTCTTCAGAAGTTCTCTTCATCATCATCTTTTCGAAGTCAGCTCCCTATATATATATATCCAGCAGAAGAGAAGCGTGTGGAGCAACCAATTTTCCGGCTCCGATTTCAGTCCGGATCCGAGTCTTCAGAGGTCACGTGCCAGCCTTAGTATCCTCGAGCCAACATCCTAACAATCATACTAGATTCGAAGTCAGCCTTTTGACAATTGAACACAAGATAGGGAATAATGAGATTGCATGAAGTTAATAAAATAATAGGCATGATATGCACCAACCCACTCAGCATAAGATCTCGTATGCACAGAGTCAAGCTATGCACGCATCAAGTCTTGCACGGACTGCGCGTGTGCGAGATGCAAGGATTGTATTGACATCATGCGTGCAGGACATCAGGAGTGCACTAACTATGTATATCTAGAGTACAGACATTGCACGGACCATAGATGCATGAATTTCTTATGCACAAAGTTGGTTACGAGGTGGGCACAGACTTGGTTTAGCATGGGATCAAGTATGCACGGACTCAAGTATACAAGGCAAACATATGCACAGACTTGCCTCGCATGCGGAGCTATAAGTTGCACAGACTATGTGTATGCGGTATGCATGAGCTGCACTGACATAGAATGTATGACCTATCTTGCACCGACTTTGCTCGTGCGAGAGATAGATGTTGCACCGAGTCTGAATGCATGCGACGACAGGTATTGCATCAACTTTATTGTTGAGAGCAACCCTGCACCGACCTACTATGCACGATGCAAGAGACTTGCACAGACATTGCAAAGATTCAGTCGCGTGTAGGACAAAGATTGCACCGACGCACCTGATGAATGCAATGACTTGGTCGTGTGCATGTGCAACGGCAAGAGTTGCACCGACCTGATGAATACATGCAAAGACTATGCTGTGGATCAAACACAGAATTGCACCGATATGAATGTAGTTAGAACATGTATTGCATCGACCTAACACAGTACAAGGCAAACCGGGCAAACACTGTAACAACTTTATTTAATTCAGTCTAAACATGACTCATAAGTTGTCATTATCAAAACCAGATTTCCAACAATCTCCGCCTTTTTGATGATGACAACATGATGAGTCATGTATGAAAATTCACACAATCAATCAATTAAAATCATTTGCTGCCATGCATATAACAAACACCGTTGCAGTACAAAATGCAATATGAGTTCCTACAAATGCATACTAACATTTCTGTGTATAAGAATAAGATTCAAAGTGTGTTTGATTAGTTTCTCTTTAAACATTCACAAGTATCCACAGCTTTACAATCATGTCCACACAAAAATTTGCAGTATAGCATTATCAGCAGCATCATCTTTGCATCTTAATCAGCAGCATTAACAGCAAGCCATAGCAGTAACAACCTCCTCATACATGACATTCTCTCCCCCTTTGTCATTATCAAAAATGGGGAACTTAGAAAGAATCAGTGACCTCGGTAACTCCCCCTGTCTCTTGGATGATATGTAGAGCTGGAACCAGGGGTTGAAAATCTGTTCTGCACAGAGGTGTGAAGATTTCTAATAGAGTCTGGTAGCTCATCTAGTTTTCGATGTACTGTGCTCCCCAGTCTATCCACTAAGGAGGTGGTAGAATCCTGTTTTGTAAGATTTTGCTTAATACTCTATGAGAGGGTCTCCAGTTGAGACTGGGCATCTTGAAACTTGTTGATGATTTCAAGCTGGCTGACTGCAATGTTGTTTAAGGTATTCTTTATCAATTCGAATTCAATCTTAAGACCAAATGTGTGACTCAGAATTTGAGCAAGCTTGGTGAAAGTTGAGATTTGTGTATCTTGTATTTTGCTCACCATGTTAGCAATTCTGTTGCTGATTCCCATAAGAGATTCCAAGATCTCTCAAACTATTGCATCATTTCTTTGCTTAGCAGTCAAAAACCCAATCCCTTGGGTTTTTACAATCCTTTCCAGATGTTGCAATCGGGCATCTACTCTGTCCAGTTGAATGGTATTGAACAGAAACTGTTTATTCATCAATTCATTTTGATTCATCACTATCTCAGTTAAATTTGACAGCATCTGTGCAATATTAGACTCATCACTGTGTCCCGGTGAACTAAATGTAGATGTACTAGACTCTGGAAATTCAGTATAGTATGCATGCTGCTGTTCACGAGGTGGAGTGGGTGGTATACCAAGACTAACTACCCCCCTGAAATGTGGACCATATTCAGGAGTTTGAGCAAATGACATTCTTGGATACCTCCTGTAATGAGGGGCAGGACCCAAAACAAATTCTTATAAGTCTTCCTCAGCTATTCCTTGAGCTGATGCCTGAGCTTCCTCATGTGGAGCTCCTATCTCTGTCTCTTGAATTTCCTGAGGAACACCTTCATCTTGAGCCTCTTCATCCTCTTGTTCTTTCATTTCCACCTCTTCCTAAACTTGTTCTTCTGGCTGCTGTTCACCAATCTCTTGTTCAGCTGATACTTCTTCAATGAGTGATATTGTCTACTCGGACTGACCAGTAGACTGCTCTGACTAAAAAGATGTTCCAAATTTATCAAATATTTCATCAATAGACTGATCCAACTGGTGCTTAATTTGAGCTTCAGGAAGATTAAGCTCATCAACTTTATGTTCTAGCTGGAGGTCTTTAAGATGCTTCTCAGCTGGCATCTCGACACTTTCTTGTTCAGCTTCTCTCACAACATTTTCGGGCTGTACACTGGTGTGACCACTTTCAGATAATACCTTCACTTGGGGCAAATCCTCCCCCTGAGCTTGTGCTTCCTTGGCCTTCTTTGCCTTCTTTGATTGACTCCTTTTAACAGTCTGACTAGCTTCAGTGGGTTTCAATCCCATGAATGTAGAGATAAAATCCATAGTGTAAATGTTTACTTTTGGTATCTCTATAAATCTCTCATCCTCAAGAGAAACCCCTGATTTCTTGAAGATAGCTGTTAAGTGGGCTCCATAGGGTAGGTGTCTTCTCGACTCCTTTCATGTCTTCATAATTTGTATAATAACCTCTGGTAGACATATTTTTATACACTTCAATAAATAATACATGATAAATCTCTGAGTGACTGTCACTCTCCCTCTGCCTCCAACTTGTGGAGTTAACATTGTTGTAATTATGTGATGCAGAAGTCTCTTGAGAGGGGAGAATTTACTGGCATTGCAGGAACCAAGTTTCTTCTGTTCTTTATCACTAGGATTGTATGGCAAGTTAGTGATGATGGAGTATGCATCATGCAGATTAAATCTATATTGAAACTCAACCACTCCATCTTCTGGAATTCTAAATACTTTATGGAGAAATTGCCTTGTTATCTCAATTCTAGTTCCTTTGACACTTGATAACAACATAGACTTATCAACATCATAAGCTAGATTCTTATAGAATTCAACAATGAGTCTAGGATAATAGACCCTGAATTTGCTCAGGAACTTTTTCCATTTCTAAAATTTTACAATATCAACCAATTCAGGAAATTTTTCAATGATCTTGCTGTCATGAAGGTCTATGAACCGAGGAGGCACAATTTTTCCTGTTCCCAAAATGATTTCCGATTTCCTGGAAGGTTTTGTAGAAGTACATTTTTCTTCTGAAACTTCACCCACTTTCTCTTTTCCCTTTCTCCTCTTTCTTTCAGAAGCCTCTTCGCTTGGCTCAGCTTTGACTTCCTCTTGGGGCAAAAGCTCTGCAGCCTTCCTTTTCCCTTTGGCTGAAGCTTTCTGAATGGGTTCGAAAGAAGCTTCCTTTGCATGCACCTCTTCAGACATACAAACTAGAGGAGTTGTAGGTTGCTGCTCCTCGGACGACTTCTTCTTCCCCTTGCTCTCTATTACCGGAGACGACATCGTGAAGAAGAATGATTGAGGGAAATGTGATGCCTTTCAAGAATAAAGAGGGCAGACGATGAAGCAAGTGGAGAGAATGTGAAGAGGCAAGTAGAAGAACCGCGGAGAGGTGAGACAAGAGAAGCGCTCTCGGCGGGGAGTCGTGAGTGCGGGAATGTCTGGGCTTGAATGAGGAGGTACAAACGACACTTTAGGGTTAAAAGAAATATAGAATAAACTATCGCCTTTACCCGATAGACATTTTGTACCCAAACTACCCCTCTCATATATAAAATACTTTTCTTCTCCTCTTTTATGGTCTTCGGCGTATTGAGCTTATATCTTATATATTTATTCCTCTAAAAATCATCTTTTAACGAACAATCAATGGAGATAAACATTTTAATAATAGTACAATGCCCAGTAAATATGAATCATCAATTTTACTCATTAATTTCATTAGATAAAACTGGTTTCAAAATAAATCTTATATTGCGTTTAAGTCCTGTTTCAGCTTCTAAAGTAGAACCAGAGTCAACCATATCAATTTTTTTCTTTTCTTTTCTTTTCTTTTCTTAATTGGAGCACTCTGGTATGACTGGCCTTTTTACTCAAGGAGACATGTTTATCAGACACCAGAATCCCTGGTTACTCAGAACAGTCTACCTTTATGCCATCTTTCATGAACAGAGATAGCTCATTTCTTCATGACATCACTTCTAGGTTTCTTTGATCTAGATAGCTAGTTTCTCTGAAATTTTGCCATTGCTCTGCCAGATTACATTTATTTTACTTCATGGCATATTCCCTGGTCTACATCCAGAACAGCTTGAAGACATGATTTAAAACACCCTATAAGACATCCTCTTCTACCAGATTATCCTATTACTCACAATTTTCAGATTCATGATTTTTCCTTAGCTGGACACTTCCAGTTATTAGAATGATTTCAGCACCATTGAACATACATTCAAGAATCATTTTGAGCAATTAATTACAAGATATAACTTCTATAGACCGAAGATAACTTAATTGGAGAGATCAACATTTTTTATACAAGCAAAGGGGTGGTTTCAGTAACCAATAGTGTATAATAAGTAAAGGTAATAGAATTCCATATATTACTCTCCCTAAGTGTCAGCATATGAGAATGAGTAAAAGGAATTAGATGAGAAGAGATAGACAATGAGCAGATAACACTGATGGAAGATGAGGGAATGGAATGTCTAGGCACATGAGAATAAGAGTCCAATTCGGTACTGAAATACAGACAGCCTTAGACACAAACATCCTTAGCCTTCACTTGACCCAAAATTTTCAGATTAGCTCCTAACAATACCAGCTCAATGTGAGTAGTGATCAGCTCAAATTTCGCAGCACAACTTATCAGCTCAACCAACAACAGCTTCCAAATACATGATATTCAGCATGCAATCCACTGATTCCAATCTATCTAGATCAGCTCTGCTCCTCCTCACGAAGTGCATAGATACTAATCAAACATAACTTTGCTTTTCTTGCAAATACACAGAAATGTAGATTCTATATGCGCGTTTTATTTCTAGATACATGAATAAGCAATCAACTGATTCTTTTTAGATTTTTTTTTAGGATTTAATGATATACAATGAACTCAATTCCTAAATGCAGCATGTGGGGAAAATAAAAAATCATGCATCAACACAAGGATGTGCAAGAAACTTAGAAGCAAACTACACTTAGCTTCATGTGCATTCATTTGAGGCAGATAAATTCAGAAATCAGTATAGGAGCAGAGATTTCAAGACTAACCTGAGAAACATAGTCATGGGGTGTTCTTCTCGAATGCCTTGGTTTATTTACCCCCTTTTTATTCCTCCAAGGCACACCTGCAAGATAGCCATTATGTTGCACAAGCAGGTACCCAAGTAGTCTTGGGACCTGAGATAACAGTGGCACCTTTGAATGGTGCTCTCCATGATTTTTGAGCATTAAGGTTATCAATTTTCAACAAGTGACAGTTGGACAGGACATGACCAAACCATCCACAATGGTGATAGGAAATACTAGAATTCATGTTCTTTTTATAGAAGTGAGCATGGGCATGAAATGGATATGATTGAACATGATTTCTACTTCTGTTAACATGAAACCTTCTTTTTCTGTTTACACTAGAATCATTCTTTTTCTGAACAGGCCAACAGTCTTTGACTGAGTGGCCAGCCTTCCCACAATGGGAGCATTCAATATATATGCCTCTAGAACCGAGGTAAGTTCTATGAGAGACATAATTCACAGGAACCTTATTCAGGCCTGAAAGATTTCTTTTAGCAGAGAATGAAACAAATTTAGACTTATGTTTCTTCTCTGGAGCATGCCAACAAAAGGCAGTAATGTGGCCAAACTTGCCACAGCAATAACATTGAATTTTCCTTTTCTGGTTAGTAGGAGGTTTCCTAGGAAGATGATTTCTAGGATATATCCTAACAGTATTTCTTTCATCATTTATCAATGTTAAGTAGTCATCCATAATATGTCCACCCTCCCCATAATAGTGACATGTTACTACCTTTTTATTCACTTTCACTTGATTGACAGAATTAACATTTGCATGAGAGTGTGAATGTGTGTGTGGGTAGTGAGCATCATGCACATATAAATCAGGAACAGGTTTGGGCTTATTCATATTAACATTTTTCTTTGATTTTTGAGACTTTTTCTGATTTTTATCCGAATTTCCTACTCTCTTTGCAGTAAATTGAAAAATGGAAGGACTAGATTGGTTAGCCTGTTCAGAGCTTTTCACGAAAACAGTTGACTTCTCCTTTTCATTAGTCCGTTTATTGACAGGCACATAACCGAGTCCCTCTTTCTGAAAATTCACCTTAGAGTCAAGCAGTTTATTCAAATTATTATTTCCTTTCACAAATTTAGACAAGGAAGCTTTTAGGTCATCAATTTCAGTTTGCAATAATACAATGTCCTCTTCACATGAAATTATTTGATTATGAAAACCATCATTGAGTCTTTTCAAATCTTCATTTTCCTATAGTATCTTCAAATTCTCATTATCTTCTTTGCCATTCGAAATTGCCTTTCCTTTTTCAATAGCCATCAATTTTTCAGAAAACACAGTGTTCAAAACCATCAGTTTCTTTTTTTGATCTTTCAAGTAGCCATTCTCTTCAAACAGTTTTTATTCACTTTCTTCAACCTCAATTTTCTTTTCCAACAATAATTTGTTTTCTTCTTTCAGGGAGTTGATTAATTTCTTTAGCAAATTGTCATCATGATCTATATCATTTATCAAATCTCTAAGAAGAGCACATTCATTGCAAGAGTCACTTTCTTTGATGAGCCTAGTCCTTAAACTCTCATTCTCAGACTTTAATTATTTCATTTCATCTTCTTTTCTGTTCATATCTGACTTTAGATTTTCATTTTCCACCTTCATGCTTCTGACTTCATGCACCATTTCTTTTCTTTGTTTCTTCTTCTCAGATTTAAGTTTATCGTACTTCTCAATTAAATGCTCATTCAACACAATCAAATTTTCGAGAGAGAAATTACCAATGTCAGAGTTTACCTGTGATGAAGTTTCCTCCATATAATCCTCATCTTCGTCTATTGCCATGAGACACTTCACCTCATCCTGACATTTGATGGCTGCAACCATATTGACAGCCTCTGAGGCACTGCAACAGTCAAGCACACATTGAAACTTGTCAGTATTTATAGCCCTTCGAGTTAGCTCCAGGGCCTTCTGATTCTTTACGAATTTTAAGTGGTCCGAAGTTTTCCATAAGGAATTGTCCTTTGGGACTTTATAAGAGCTATGTGCAATTATTATACATAGATCTGGATTAACCTGCATCACACACTCTCTAAATTGATTAAACCACTTGTAAAATCCTAGACCGTCAAACCTCGGAAGATCAATTATGGATTCCATGCTCAGACAAGATCAGAATACTAAATAAAGATCAGATCAAACAATGCAAGCGAATGGATCAACTCAGATTGCACCAAAGCTAATTACGGATCGGATTTGCAGGCCGCTAGACTCTCTATGCAGAAACCCGCTCTGATACCAACTGTTAGAGCTGGTGCGATGGATTCAGAGGGGGGTGAATGAATCCCTCAGTGAAAACTCGACCAATTTAAAAGTTCAGACAAAGATGAAATGGATCTGAACTTCCTGAACTAATGCAATACTTGACTAAACAGAAAGATGTTCTAATGAAGCACATAGCTAAACACTTAACATGCACCCTCAACAGACGCAGATGATTTAAGCAATCAAGTTCAGTCACCAGATAAGGAATTAGAATGAGATCCTAAGCATGCATCTAGCGCTGAGCACACAACAATGCAAACCACACAGTGCATAAGGATTTTTTAGGTGGTTCGGTCCTTCAGACCTACGTCCACCCCACACTCAACCCGAGTGTGGATTCCTGTTGACATACAGCTTGAAAAACCATTGGGCTTCACAGCTTACCTACAACCGCTGAGCAATCACAGCTTGCTGTCCAGAGGAACCGATCCTCTACTACCGCTGAGCAACACAGCTTGCTGTCCAGAGGAACCAATCCTATGCAACCGCTAACAAATAGCTTGAATAGATGTCAAAGAAGAAAGAATAAAAAGGACCAAATACAGCAACAGAAGGCTGTCGATAAATCCAAACTAAAATGCTCACGCAGGAGCCAAGTGTCTCGGATCTGATCCAGAGAACACTTTAGAAAACTTGATCTTCAATTTGCTGCTCTTGCTTTCTTTCAAGCTAACTCTTTCTTTCTATCTACTTTCTTTTTAGGTGCTCGATCTTCTCTCTTTCGGCTTCTTCAGAAGTTATCTTCATCATCATCTTTTCGAAGTCAGCTCCCTATATATATATATATATATATATCCAGCAGAAGAGAAGCGTGTGGAGCAACCAATTTTCCCGCTCAGATTTCAGTCCGGATCTGAGTCTTCAGAGGTCACGTGCTAGCCTTAGTATCCTCGAGCCAACATCCTAGCAATCATACTAGATTCGAAGTCAGTCTTATGACAATTGAACACAAGACATGGAATAATGAGATTGCACGAAGTTAATAAAACAATAGGCCTGATATGCACCGACCCACTCAGCATAAGATCTCATATGCACAGAGTCAAGCTATGCACGCATCAAGTCTTGCACGGACTGCGTGTGTGCGAGATGCAAGGATTGTATTGACAGCATGCGTGCAGGACATCAGGAGTGCACTAACTATGTATATCCAGAGTACAGACATTGCACAGACCATAGATGCATGAATTTCTTATGCACAAAGTTGGTTACGAGGTGGGCACAGACTTGGTTTAGCATGGGATCAAGTATGCACGGACTCAAGTATACAAGGCAAACATATGCACAGACTTGCCTCGCATGCGGAGCTATAAGTTGCACAGACTATGTGTATGCGGTATGCATGAGCTGCACTGACATAGAATGCTATGACATGTCTTGCACCGACTTTGCTCGTGCGAGAGATAGATGTTGCATCGAGTCTGAATACATGCGACGATAGGTATTGCACCGACTTTGTTGATGGGAGCAACCCTGCATCGACCTAGTATGCACGATGCAAGAGACTTGCATAGACATTGCAAGATTCAGTCGCGTGCAGGACAAAGATTGCACCGACTCACCTGATGAATACAACGACTTGGTCGTGTGCGTGTGCAACGGCAAGAGTTGCACCGACCTGATGAATACATGCAAAGACTATGTTGTGGATCAAACACAGAATTGCACCGATATGAATGTAGTTAGAACATGTATTGCATCGATCTAAGGCAGTACAAGGCAAACCAGGCAAACACTGCAACAGCTTTATTTGATTCAGTCTAAACATGACTCATAAGTTGTCATTATTAAAACCAGATTCCCAACATCTTAGTCAACCAAACCAGGTGAATAGACAAGAGAAAGCCTTCCAACTCTGAGTTGAATAGTTCCTCGTTTACCCAAAACCTTGAACGGCATAATTATCCATCACTAATGAGACACTTTCAGACAGACCATGGGTTATGAATGCTAAAAAGATGTGCATGATGCATGCTGGGCTAAAAATAAAAGAAATCATCAAAGTGAATGCCAAGAAAGCCAAAAAATAGAAAGTTCTTGAGAATAGTATTGCTAGACCGGGGCAATCAGGGTCAAGACACTATCCGCAACCATAGCGCGCGAGATAGAACCATCGTCCCCTAGCCTTCCCAACCTAACGGCCTATCCAATGATTAAACACGTGCACCTAGATCATCATCATTTTTGTTATAGGGGAACATCAGATCCTGGAATACTTGAATGACCAGCCGATTCTCGAGATAATATAACATAGATATCATATAGTAATGCATTATGGGATACAGGATTGAGATACTTACCTGGCTTACCTGACGGATCATGGAAATGGAATGATGTTGCAAGAAAATCATGATGAGGGATTTTGCAATGATATATCATGAAATAATTACCATTCAATCCAAAATATTATCAATAAAGCACACAATGCAGCAAGATAAGCTTTAAAAGTTCATTCATCATCCTAACACCTACACGGTCAACTTCTGACCACCAAACGATATAAATGGTCCAGTTAGGGCCGCAAGGGAAATGAGGTTCTGAATTTCATTGTGGCATTAACACGGCCCATTAGAAGACCGCCCAAGCTGATACACGGTCATAGTCAGACCGCCTGGATGCATATGAAGCATCACTCTCAAACGGTCTGATCAGGACCGTTCAAAAGAGAGAAAAATGGTCTATCGATGGACCGCGTTCAGACTGTCGATTTCAAAAAAAATAAAACCGAACCCCATCGTCTTCCTCCTCACCATAACCGACGGAGAAGGGAGAAGAAAGAAACCCCCCCCCCCACCGAACGGAGCGCTCCCCTTCCTCCCTTCTCACTCTCCCTTCCTCTTCCTCCTAGTCCCATTCTCTCCCGGCCCTTGTATGCGTTTCAAATGCCAAGCCCTCAACCGCCGAATGTCAGGAGAGGAGGCCGCACTGTCGCCGCCGCCGGCGAACCGCCCGGAGGAGGCTCCGGCATCGTCATCGTCATCGTCATCGTCAAACCTGCCGGAGGAGGGGAACGTGCCGCCGTCCATGGCCGAGGAAGCCACGGCGATAGTCGCCGGAGGGGAGGAGGACGCAGGAGCACCACCGGAGGCACCCACGGTGACGGTGGAGAGGCCGGCACGACCCTCCGAGGTAGGCCCCCAAAACCCTTCATTTCCATTTTTAAGCCCATGCATGCTAGCTTAGGCGAAGGAAGAGGAGTGGACGACCCCTCTAGACCGATTGTAGGGCCCCTAGGGCCATGGCCAACCGGCGGGGAGGGAGCTGGACGCCGTCGAGGATGGTGAGTATAACGCGGTCTAACAGTGACCGCTTAGGAAACATAAATGGTTCACCTAGAACCATCTGGGACAGAAACGGCCAGAACCAAACCGCCCAAAAGGCCAGAACGGTCCACCGGTGACCATTGAAAATCATTTGAACAGATGGGTTATTGGGGGAAGCACAAACGGTCTGAGGCAGACTGTGGTAGCTATAGGCGGTCACCCCTGTGGCCGTTAGAAATGGCACCCTGAGGGATGTAAATGGTTTGAAAAAGGCCGTGCATTGAACAAAACGGTCTCCACCAGACCGTGAGAACTGAACGAGCAGAATTGGAAAGTAAACGGTCCAATATGGGCCGCACAAGGAACCAAGCGATCTACATCAAACCGTCCACTGGAATGAGAATGGTCAATGGGTGGCCATCTAAATGTAGACCATCGAAGGGTTTGATTAACAAAGTTAAGCGGTCTGGTGAGGACCGATGGGGAATTAAACGGTCAAAAGGAGGCCGTTAAGAGGATGCAACAAACGGTCCAGTTGTGGCCGCTTAGCATGACAGACTGTATTTTTTTATTTTATTTTATGCAATGCATGACTTATTATGAAATAAATGCCCAATGCAAATTGTTTAAATTAATGCAGGGGAAGTGCAGGACCCGGATCTCATGGCTCCAGGTCCGTGCAGTGTACCTTGCACTGCCGGACTTCCAGCGGGAGCGCCTGGCGGCCATGGGATTTGGCGAGTTCCTCACCGTGGAGGTCACTGTTGGTTTTCTAAATGGTTCCCCCAATGGTGAAGATATGATGATGAACAAGTTGATATAAATGATGTGAAATCATGAACAAATGCAACATCAACTCAAGCAATCATCATGAAAATATAAGCATATGGGCATGTCATCTTCATCAGAAATAAGCAAAAGGAAAGAAAACCACACGCCGGGGAGTGGAGCAAAGGAATAAAACCAAACACACACCGTAGGTGTGGAGCAACTAAACTAAAGCCAAGAAAGAGAGATGTGAGGAAGATAAAGAGGACTACTGCCCAAACTAAAGGAGTCTGATCGCCACCAAGGTAATTAAAATAGCAAAGCTAAGGTAAATACCTTGGAAAGAGGAGGATGAAACACCCACCCATGGGAGATGAAAACCAGAAATCTGCGCTCTCAAACGGTCTAATATCAGTCCGCGAACGAACCAGAAACGGCCTTACGATAAGCCGTCAGAGCACCGCAAATGATCCAATATAAAGCCGCCAGAGCACACGGAACAGCAACTTGGGACTTGAATCTCCACTTCTCCTGGCCAGCCAGAAGAGCTGGGCCTCGTTCTATGAACCATGTGGACCTACAAAAAAGTGTAGAAGCATAGAAAAATAACCCAGATTAGCCCTATGACAAGTGTAGCAACTATAATGCAAATAAACTAAAGTGCATGCAAAAGGAAGGGTGGATACCTGGGGTGATGGTTTTTAAACCCCTGTGAGGCGTGGAAAAGATGGGAGGATGTTTAAAAATGATGCAAAGATGATAGAACGTAGAAGAAGAAGAGGGAAGATGCTTGTGAATGCTAGGAAGTGGGAGAAGAAACTAAAGAAGAAAACAACACTATTAAACCCTTGGAACTTAATACTCCCTAGACTTGAAGGCTAATGGACATAGACAGCACTTCTCCTTGATTGGTACCCACTCCAGAACGCCGCAGCACCTCGACGTAAGCTCCAAAATTCTCCTCCTCAACCCATGAAGCCAAGGGTTCTATTTATAGACCCTCAAACTCTCTGGACGAGTTGGAGAGATTCCAGCAAAAAAGTAAGGTAGGGCTTAGCAAACTCTTGAAGATAATACTCCCAAGAGTCCATAGAAACAAACGGAAGCTTCTAAGGATCACTATTGAGAGAAAAATCATCAAATCAAAACTCTAATTCGGCCACGACGTAGAAGAGAAAAGATAGTTCTAGCAGGACTCTCTGTCTGCACAAACGGTCTTACGATAGACCGCCACATGGAGCAAACGGTATAAATATAGACTGCCAACCTTGGTCGTCCACCAAAGGATAAGGTCAATGGGAGAAAAGTTCATGAACAGGACTCTGGAACTGGAAAACGGTCTAATGTTAAACTGCCAAAATGCCTCTAACGGCCATACGATAAACCACCAGAGCTCAACGGATAAGAAAGGATAAGGCTGAAGGAAAGTTCATTGGCTTTGGACTCTTGCGTCAGCAAACGGCCTTAAGATAGACCGCTACACGTCATTAAATGGTCATTCTATAGACCGCCAGAGACAGTGGCGTGACTAAACAAATGAAAGGCCTACTAAGCCTCAACCCACGGAAAAATGAATAAGGAGCGAGACCCAATCAAGGAGAATGACCCACGAAATAAGCCTCAAAGCTGACCAAGATGGCCCAATAAACGGCGTATAACTCAGAGTATCATAAAGATAAATAAGGAGATGACCCAACTCATTGGTCATAAAACGGGTGTCAATAGATGCCCCTCCTTAACGTCCTTTGCAGGGGAACGAGCGGAGGTGAAGCGAAAGCGACATGGAACATGGAGGTGAAGCGGAAATGAAGCGGAGTGGACTGAAAAGTGGGAATTAAGATAAACGACACCCGTCCTCAACCAACGAGTGATAGGAATCTTCCGAAAAACTTTGAATCAATCACAAGGAACGGCAAAATTGAATGATGCATGCCTGGAAGAATTAATTTAAAGGAAAGGAAAACACGACCAACCTCCTCACTGGAACACACAGCTGATAGGTGGTCGGAGCAAACGGAAAAGTAAAGAGACGAGTAACTAAACTCCAGACAGGAATCTCCAGCTAACCAGATCGAGCAAATAGATCGAAGGAAACCTTCCAACTCAGAGTGGAATAATTCTACTTACCCGAGACCATGGATACACAATTGTCCACCATTACTAAGACACTTTAGATAGATGAGGGCATGTGAATGCTCAAAGATGCACATGATGCATGCTGGGTCAAAATAAAGGAATCATCAAAACAAATGCAAAGAAAGGATAAAAATAGGAAGATACTCGAGAATAGTATTGCTAGACCGGACAAATCAGGGTCAAGATACTATCTGCAACCACGGCATGCAAGATAGAACCATCATCCCCCAACTCTTCCAACCTAACGGCCTATCCAACGATTAAACATATGCACTTAGATCATCATCGTTTTTGTTAAAGGGGAACATCAGATCCTGGAACATATGAATGACCAGTCGGTTCTCTAGATAATATATCATAGATAACATATAGTAATGCATTAAGGGACTAGGGATCGAGATACTTACTTGACTTACCTGTTTTGGCGAGATGTAGCGAGGAAGCGTGATGGCGTTCAAGATTTGACAATTGACAAGGTTAGCCATCAACCAATAGATCATAAAATAAGCATTAAGCATAAGATAAGGCATGAAACATAATGGATAAAGCATTGTAAAACAATTCAAGCCACAAGCGGTCTAAAATAGAACCGCTAGAACGTCACTGACGGTCTGATAATGGACCGCTAACGGACGTCGGTTCACATCCTTCGAGGAAGAACACCGTAATGACAAACGGTCGAAGGAAGGACCGCCACCAGAATCTTAACGATCTAACGATAGACCGCCAAATTTCCTGGGAGTTCAAAAAAACAAACCGAACGTTCTCTCCCCCCATAGAAACACTCATTTACTCAAAACACCAAAACCAAGCAACCGACCAGCGATTCCAGTGACCCACCGGTGACCACCGCGCGACCCCACACCCGGCCACCATGATGGTGAAGAAGAGGGCTGTGAAGCGCCTCCAAAAATGGATAACGGAGGAAGGAACGCCACCCACAGTGGCGACGGTGAACCCACCGGCGGAGGAGGGTGGACCGGCGGCCCAACCAGTGGAAGAAGAGATTCCCGTGGCGGAGGAAGGCCCTGTGGAAGCCATGGAGGAAGAGGAGGAGGCCACGGTGGCCGGGGAGGCACCGGCGGCGGTGACCGGATGGCAATCGTCCGAGGTAGGCCGACGGTCCAAAACTCCATTATTTTACTTTTTTTAATTTTCAATTGTACGCATGTATATGGAATGGCAAGGGAATGGGTCTGAGGACCTATTAGAAGAACTTGTGGGGGAACGGAGAAGACGATGCCCATTCACGGGTCGCTTAGCGGTCGTTCTAGTGACCGCTAGGCGTTCAGGCGGTTCAAGCTAAGACCGCTAGCAAAATAGAAACGGTCCATAGAATGGCTGCTAGGGGAACAGAGGCACACTTCCTTTCTTTTGATGTCATTATTTTTAAATGCAAATGCAATGATTTATGAAATGACTGATTCTAATTTTTACATGTGTGCAAGGGAAGAGACGGACTCAGATTTCTTGGTTGCAAGTCCGGGCAATATACCAAGCCTTACCAGATTATCAGAAAGATAGACTGGCAGCCATGGGCTTCGGGGAGCTACTGAGCATAGAGGTGACCAGGATCGATACAGCACTGCTCTACGCTCTCCAAGAGAGATGGGACCCAGTCAGTAGAGCATTTATCTTCCCGTGGGGTCATATGATCCCCACGATGGAAGATATAGCGAGGATCACCAGATTACGAGTCCACGGAGCGCTAGTGACAGGATGGACATATGGAGACTACCGAGAGACGGTGCAGGAGCTACTCGGATTAGATCTGATGAGGCCAGAGCATCACTCCTCCATGCAGGGACGAGCGACACTCCAGGAGAGCCTGGGGCTGAGGGGAGTGGCAATATCCGTAGGGGAGCTGCCAGAGGAGCACATCGGGAGAGTGATAGACCATGTCTGGGGGAGAGTGGCGGCAGGACCGGGACCAGAGGGAGACATCACCCTGTGGCGCTTCCTGATATTACTATTCGGGAAGCTTATCTTCTCGATCAGGGCTGACGGAGTGAGCCTCATGCTCCTCCCATTGCTGAGGGACATAGACGGAGTAGGAGAGTATGCCTGGGGAGCAGCGGTCCTGGCGTTCCTCTTCGACTCTATGAGCACGACCGACCGGCAGACCATGCTGGGCGGCCTCTCGCCATTCCTACATGTAAAATGCCCTAAACTCTAAACTTTAAATGCTTGTTTATATGCTTGCTATTGCTATATGCTGACACTTGACTTATGCAGGTCTGGAGCTACCTGTACCTCCCTGGCTTAGGGCGAGGGAAGGAGTTACACCCCGAGTGGATCCCCATTGCGAGATGGTGGGTGGTGGCACGGGACATGGGATCGATCTGGCGCCTAGCCCAGGTGATCCAGGATGATATCGACACTTTCCCATGTGCATCGGTGCAACTCTAAACTCAAACTCTTCTATATGCTCTAAATGCTTTTAAATGCTGACAATGACTCAATTGCCTTTTCAGGTGCGCTGGACACCCTACCGTGACGAGGGTCACGGGGGGCAGCCTTGGGTGGAGGCAGCCCAGGCGTATGCCGGGTGATAGATCTGGCTTCATTCCTTGAACATCATCGAGCCTCTCCACCATCGACTGATCATGAGGACGAGAGGAGTACACCAGCCGGAGGTGGAGTTCCCTGCACGAGATGACGAGCGCTTTGGGAGGTCCTCGAAGGGACTTAGCGGCGACATTGACTGGATCACTCGAGTGCACGACCAGGTGCGAGATTGGACACGGAGGGGCCGAAAGGTGAGGACCCGAGCTAACAGCGATGAGGCCTACCTGAAGGCCTACGCATGGAGGTACGGCGACGAGGTGTTTCACGACGTCCGATGACCGGTATGACTTTCTAAACTCATGCTCTTTAATTAATTAAATTATTCCTATATGCACTGACACCATGGTTTACTATATGCAGCCAGACCCCCAGGGCAAGATAGCAGAGCTCCAGGGACTCCTCCACGCTATTGTATAGTAGAGGAATGAGCTCCAGCATGCTCTGGATCTTCTTGTGATTTTCCTTGAACCTTGGACTTAAATTTATGCTTATATGCTCATGCTTATGATAAATGTGACTGACTCTGACTTCTAAAATGCAGCGAGCTGAGGGAGCGTAGCGGCAAGGACCGGATGCTCCTTCCTCTTCGTCCCAGCCTGCGGGAGACCGAGCTGAGCAAGATGCTGACTTTGCTCGGGTGATTGCTCGGGCTGAGGATGCCGAGACTACTCTCGCGGAGAGGGTAAGCAAACTGAGCTCCTTAGACTTACATGCTTTGATGCTTATGCCATGACTGACTATGATGAATGCTTATGTAGGTGAGAGAGCTGAGCACTGCACTAACCGAAGCGGAGCGTGCCCGAGTAGAGGCAGAGCGATGGCGAGCAGAGGTGGCGGAGGTGACCCATCTCCGTGAGGAGGTGGCGCGACTGAGCGCAGGAGGAGCCCATCGTCGTGCCAAGGAGGAGGAGATAGAGCACCTCAGAGCAGACGTTGTCCGGCTGAGGAGCGAGCGAGACCAGTCTCAAGTGCAGGCTATTGAGATGAGGGGAGTGGTGGTGTGCCTGAAGGATGCCCTCCGACTTCTGGGAAAGAGGTCGGATGCTAGCAGGAGCCAGAGCGTTGCACCGAGTAGTGCGGTCCGAGGTTGCTTCACTGGTTGTTCCGGCTACCGGAGGAATGAGGAGGAGGAGCGACGACGCTGTCGCGAGGAGGAGAGCACTGCCATAGTGCCACCAGTGAAGAGGCATGAGGGCACAGGTGATAGCGGTGGCCTAGGAGATGGACCGGCCGAGTGATTTGCACCTTTTCTTTTCTTCTTTTTTTGATGCACACTTGTACATGGTTTTTGATAGTGAAATGAAATCTTTTTGTTGTTTTTATTTAAGATGCAAATGCATATGGATGTGAATGCTAACTGACTGACTACTACCTTATTCTGACAGAGAGTACGAGTGAGAGAGATGGAGAGAGAACGGCAGGACTGATGATTGAGACGGAAAAGAATTAACCATAATCTGACAAAACTGTTGTGCCCCTTAGGCGCAAGCATGTGCTATGTGTTTTGATGATAGCAACACAGTGAGTGCTTTGGATATTGTTTAGACAGCATCTTGAAATGTGTTTTGATATGATGATGGCATGTTGATTTGAATGCATATGAATTATTATGTTCTATGGAGAATGCATGAGTGTGCCATGTCTGAATTGTGAAGAATGCATGAGTATGCTTGAGTCATGCTGTGATAAATTGGCTTGTGCTTGATTTCTGTTCTGTGCATTGCTTCTCTGCTGATATGTTCATGTTGTAGTTCATTGAGTCTATACATTGTCATGCACATTAGTCAGGCAGCTAGTGTGTACATCGCTTAGTGTAAGCATGGCGAAGTCCAAAGTCTATACACTGCTACAGGCATTAAGTCTATACAGCCGTCTCACTGTTCACATTACATGAAGTCTGTACATCCACCATCTTATCCAGCGTCTCACGCTTGCAAAGTCAATACACTGGTCGGTGGAACAAAGTCTGAACATCCTTCAATGAACCTTGAAGTCTATACATTCGCTGCAGAGATCACTGTCGAAGTCTGTACATTGGTCTTCATATTCGAAGTCCATACATTGGTCTTCAGCTAAAGTCTGTACATCGGAGTTTCACTTAAAGTCTGTACATCGCTGCTTTGTCAAAGTCTGTACATCGCAGCTGTGGTGAAGTCTGTACAGCCATTCTCTTATCAAAGTCCATACACAGTCGTCTGATGCATATTGTTTGAAGTCTGTACAACATGCCTTGTTGTTCACAGCTTTCTTGTTAGTGACTTCCCTAGTGTTTTGATGATGAGCATCACTATGTTAAATATTGTCATTTTAATCAGATATCTTGCGTAATGTTATGCATTTGAAATTTCCATGATTAACAGGAAAACTGCTATGAGGTAGTACCTTGCATGTCCGTACTGTTCCTTTCATATTTCGTGTTGTTTGTGTTTACTACACTTCGTGTTGTCCTGTTGTACGTCGTGTTGTTCCAACTATGTTTGTTGATTGTCTTTGTGCTGTTTACTGAAGCAGCTCAATTTGTTCTGATGAACTTCGAGTCGTTTTCCTGTGAACCTCGTGTCGTTTCTTCAGTATTTAGTTGCTCATCTCGAGTCATCCTTTTATTTCTGCTCTTGTGTTCTCGTGTCATTTACTGTAGTTACTCGAGTCATTTTTACTGCTTTCACTATTTTATCACGTGTGGTTGTATCCGTTCCCGTCTTCTGTCTTCGTGTTGTTTTTTCTAGACCCCGTGTCCTTTTTGCTTTGTGACCACACTTCGTGTCGGTTTCTGTTTTCGTTCTTCGTGTTATTTTTATGTCTTCGTGTTGCGTCTTTCTATCTTCGTCCAGGTTTCCCCTGATCGCGTGTTTTACTACCGTTTTACTCCGTGTTATTTCCTTCTCACCTCGTGCTGTTCTCATCTGACTTCATGTCGTTCTCTCTCTTTATCTCGTGCTGTAGTCATCTTATGTACCTCGTGTCGTTCTCAGTATAGTGCACATTTTGTTGTTCCTACACACCTCGTGCAGCTTTAGCTTGAGTGTCAACCGACTTATTTGAAGTATATATATATATATATATATATATAGAAGAACCCTGAGTATTAATGGTTTTAATCTCTATGCAGGAGAAGAAGAAAAACAAAAAGGAAGAAGGTGGTTCGAGGAAGAATATTCCCCAGTGACTGGGCGGCACGTGATCCAAGGCTGGAAGGGCAGACAGGATTGTGACACGTGTGCTGAAGCTGGCTGAGAGACTGACACGTGGCCAAAGGTTCTGGGCGGGAAATATGGAAGTCACACGCACCCAGTGCTGCCCTCCTGCTGGCTGCTGTTATAAAAAGAAGAAAGGCTGATCGAGCAAGAAAACGAGTGAGCCGAAGAGAATAGAGGAAAAGAGATCGAGAGAGTGAAAGAGCAGAAGAAGAAAAGAGCTGCAGTAGAAAGCAGAAGAAGAAGAGAAGAGAAGAGACAGAGAGAGCCTACAGAAGAAGAAGAAAAGAAAGAGAAGAAGAGCAGAAGGAAAAGAAGAGAAAGAGAGAGTTAGAGAGCTCGTGAGGGTTAAGAGAAAAAGAAAGTGAGAGAGAAGAGAAGAGGAAGAGAAGCTTACCTGAAGATCTGTCTACTGGACCGTGGATCAAATCCAGGCCAGTCAGCTCCATGCGAGCCACATCTGTGTTATCTTTCTTTACAGCTTTCTAATCGCTGTGTATTTTCCCTTTTCTTATTTTTCCTTTTTCATTTGGTTAGCTTTGTACTTCCGATCCTCTGGACTGAGGTCGGGTCCCTCCTGGTCTGGAGGAAGAGAGGTCTGCGACCTCTAGTTTACAAGTGGCTGGAAGTCACTTGTGTGTTCCCTCCGGGTTGGAGGAAGGGAGATCTGATCTCCGATTCTGGGCTTGTGGGTTGCAAGTCCAGGGATCCCTCCGGTTGGAGGAAGAGAGGTCTTCGACCTCTGGTTGCTGGTGACGGGGAGTCACTGGCCGGTTCCCTCCTGGACTAGAGGAAGAGAGACTTTGGTCTCTAGTTTCCAAGTGGCTGGGAGTCATTTGGGTGTCCCTCCGGTTGGGAGGAAGAGGGGAGGCTGTTCCCCTGGTCAAGCTGTGTGGCAGCGACTGTTTGCAGACTGAGTCTGCTTGGTTCTAGCGTTTGCTAGTGAAGCCTCACTCCGGTTGGGAGTGAGGGGTGGATGTAGGTCTGGAGGACCGAACCACCTAAAAATCTATTGAGCAGTGGTTTGATTGCTTGATTTGCTTCCGCTAGATGCTTGGATAGGCTCGCTCCACCTGCTTGTTATTTTGCTTAATCGAATTAGCTTAATTCCAGATTTTCCCTAGCATCTGAGTTTTATTTGGCCATTATTCATAGAAGGATACATTCACCCCCCTCTGTATCCGGGCCTAGCACCCTTAACAAAAACTTGACAAATAGTCTAACTTAAGCCCGCTAGAGGCTGGAAAATGGTTAAACCAATGACCGTCAGAGGGACGGAGGAAGGCGGTGAATGAAGGGATAAAACAGTCTAATTGTAGACCGCGTGGGGACTCCTAGCGGTCTTACGATAGACCGCTAGTGTAGAAACCCTGTGTAGTCTGAGCGGGACTCTTCTGTGAGAGTCCGAACCCTGGGATAAAGGCCTCTAATCTACACTAGAACACACCCTAACTTAAGTTAAGGCTACCCAGTCCTAATCCTAATGCACCAACACTAAAATCAGAGCTTTATAAGTAGGAACAAGCCCAAAATTCACAACTCACAGAAATCCTCTACTACAGGCCTTGAAATTTCAGCAAAAACACCCAATTCATTATGAAGAGAAGTTTTGAAGCTAGTGTCATGGGGGAGATGGCCTATACTGGGCCAAAGGCGGCTAGAAATGTTCATGGGGAACTACAGCGGCTGACCTCCATCCCCAAGCACTTGAGTTCAAGTTCTTCAAGAGAGGTCAGCATAATTTCTAAGTTCAAAAAGTTCATGTACTTCCTCAATTTTTCCTTATGGCATTTCCCTCTCTTCTTTTTCTTCTTTATTTTCCTTCTTTTCCAGCTTCTTCCTGGCCCAAGATGCTACTCTAGCCTTAAGTGGGTGGCTGCTTTGATAAAGGAACTTCCTTTAGAGGTCCTTTCCATCCTAAGGGCATGGCACCTTCACCCTTTAGTGGTTCTAGCCCAAAATTTTCAGAAAATCTCCCTAAATTGGCCAAGCATTTCGGGTCTTGTAGAATTATGGCATCCTCAAACACACACATTCATATTCCCAACCTTTGAGGCCACTATCCTACTAGAAGAGGTAGAGACCTACCTAACCCTTCCTAGGACTAAGGCGGGGGATGAAGACTTAGTGAGCCATACGGTGGAGCCTATAGACCCATCACTCATATTAGGGGATTTCATTCACAACCCAAAAGATGTTAGGACTATGATCAGCCCGTGCCATGTCTATTTGATACCCATGGCTCAATGGATCACCGCTTATTGTAAGAACAAGAGCGGGATATTTGAAGCCATAGCCAAGGCTACCTCGATTTGCTTATGCGGGGTCTTTCTTTTCACCACCACCGACCACCTCTTGGACACCCAAAATCTCAGCATTATTTGTGGGTTATGGCAGGGTTTATCTATCTCTCAAGCAGTCCTTTCTTACCTTTATGAAGGTCTAAGTTTAGCTTGTCTAGGAGGGCCACTCTTCGGGTCAATGATTACCCTTGAGTGTTGGATGGGAGTGAGACATAAGTTTTTACCCAAGGAGGACATGCCTTCAGCTAGCCACATATTCGGGAGCCACCCTCTATCCTTTATAGGAGGTGCATCTGTATTTTCTTCACAGGTTGAGTGCAGGACGGTGGACAAGAAAACACGGGATGATTGGCGCCTCTATCTCAACACTCTGTCAATCGACAAGTTCATGATGCGATTGAGAGCACTTCAAAGCACCACCCTCAGATTACCTCGGCGACCAGGCCTAGATCGTCAGCTAGTAGGGAACACTGCCTTGGCAATCTACAACCCTCACTGGTGCCATCTCGAAGTTGGGCAACCATGTACTGCGGTCCCTGCACTATCACACTTCCCTCCCCTTCTAGCTAGGAAGATTGGGACTGAGGAGGACGAGCAAGACGTCCAGAACGCATTAATCATGTGGGAAATCAGCCGAGTGCGTGCTCTGCAAGCAGAAGTGGCAGAGGATGAAGATGGGTTCCATGTTTATGTGAAGGAATTACGCAAGATCCGGCCTTGCACAGACAAAAGAATGAATGTAATTTGAGCTTTTCATCTTGATGTACTTGGAATGATCAATAAAATAATGTTCAATGAACTTGATTGAATGGAATAAAAGATTTATGTTGGGAAATGTGCAATGGATTGCTTGATTGATCTTGAATGGATGGACAAATTAGTTTAGAACAGGGTTCTCTGTCTGACCAACGGTCCATTAAAGGGCCGCTAACCAGAGACTAGTGGTCTTACGATAGACCACTAGAGATAGCGCTCAGGAAAACTGAGAGTTTTCAACTCTTGGGAGAGGAAAGCCATCTAATTATGGGCCGCCAGAAGACTTCTGACAGTCTAAATTAAGACCGTGAGGGACAGTTTATTGAGAGTTGAGTTTTCTAGCTCTCGGGAAAGGAAAACGGTCTAATTATAAATCACCAGAGATAGTTAGCGGTCTAATGATAGACCGTGAGGGAACCAGAAACATAAGACTTGTGAGCAATCTTGGGTGCTTGAACCTGCGTCTGCACACACTTAGACAAAAAAATAAGTTAGATCTGTTCTTAAACTCAACCCCTTGCCTACAGCAAGTTAGAGAATCACCAATTCTTGATATTTGGTCAAGGGGTGGAGCCTTATCAAATAGGCGGAAATATAATGAAGAAAATGTGATGCATGCAATGTAAGATGATGGTATTTCTGGAGTTTTTTGAAAGCATTTTGATTTTTGGGGGGTTTTTGAAATATATGATTTTTGTGGGTTTTGAAATATCTGATTTTGATTTTTGTGGGTTTTGAAATATCTGATTTTTGTGGGTTTTGAAATATGTGATTTTTTTAGATTTTTGAAATATTTGATTTTTTTAGATTTTGAAATATATGATTTTTTTACTTTTGAAAGCTAATTCCGTCCCGGCAACAAGAGCCCTACCTGTCATACTAGGATTCTCCTGGGTCGGTGTGCTTTTGAGGTGACAATCCCTGGCCAAGTGATGGGAATCGACTCCGAGCACTAACTTTTTAGTTTGCATTTGTGTCCTTTTATTTACATTTATATCCTTGGGAAAACAGGTTTGCAATTATAAGGCTTTATAAGCCAAAATGTGAGTCTTTAGGTTTTAGTGGGTTTATGTGCAAAAGTCTAGTAGGTCCAGTAGGGCCCCTCCCACCTTCTTCCCCATTGGTCCACCTAAACTCTAGGGCCCATGCGGGGCTAGTCAAATGTCCAAGGTGGGCTTCTAGAAGACTTGACCATTCAAGGGGACAAATGATAAAAACATTCAAATTTAGGTGCCTTAAAGTCAAGGGGGCGCCCCCTTCCACTAAGTGTATTTTAATTTAGTTTTTTTGACCACATGGGGATTAAATCTTCTATCCCTTGTATACCCCTCCCCTAACCTAGATCTGAGGATAGTTTAGGTCATTTTATATTTCATATAAACAACTTGTATTTCTCATTTTGATGGAATTAATGACAAGAATTAAGTGAAAATTGCCAAGAGCAAGAAGGGTGCGCCCCTCTCCTCTCTCCTCTCTCCCCCTTGCTGAGCTTGAAGGCTCCTTCATCTGATGTGTGAAGCATCTCTTATACCTCCTTCCTGAGTGTGAAGCTCAGCACCGCCACCGCCGCCGCCATCGTGCCGCCACCGCCACCCGACGGAGTTCTGTCCAAATCAGGATAGAACCTCAAAGCCGTATTTTTTTCTTTTTCTCCTGTTGTCTGATCATGCCCAAACTTTGAGGGTTTGTTTTCCCTATCACCCCTAGTCTCCGGTTTAATTTTTGTGTCATTCCGCCACCGTTTGATATTTTTCCCGTATTTTTGTTCTTCCCCTCAGTAATCTGCTAGTTTGCTGATCTGCGGGACAGTGTCCTGTTGTGGTATTTTTCCCACCCCCTTAGCCCTCTCCAAAAAATCCTAAAAAATTATCAAGTGTTCCTCACGTACCCCCCTTCCACATAATTTTTATGGAGTCTAGATATTTCATTTTCCCTTTGGTCAAAATTCATTTTTAGGGTCAACTCAGTCTATCCTGTGTGTCTGTTAGTCCGGGCCAGCAAAAACATTTGTGGCATAGTCGTTTTAATTTTCCATCCATTCACTTGATAGATCGGTAAACATTATATATTTTAGCCATCTGAGTCCTCTATCCATCGGTACCTCTTTTGCGTCGATCCGACATCAGATCTGGCCGCAGAAATTCTTCTCGTGGAGGCAAGCAGAGCAGATCCGAGCCTAGCCAGTACAACTCAGTCTGAGATTTAATTCCTCGAAAAATACGCTGGCTCACCTTCGGTGACCGTCGCTCCCGGAGGTCGATCGGCAACCTATCATAAGAGTCCCAGCAAGCCGCCGCAACAAGGAGTCGATCGTAAGCCGACGTCCCAGTTACTGAGTTCCTGTGCTGTACCGATTTGGAATAGTACCGAGTCGGCACCGAGTCGGACCAGCAGCTCGTCTCCGGCCCAAATTGATGTCCGTTAACCCAAGATCGGTCCTCCCGGGCCCCACTTGTAGCCCTTTACCTCCTTGCGTGGAGTGGGCAATATTATCACTGCTGTAATTATTGTAATATTTTTATCGGGAGTTACCGTACTTGGCCGGGGTCATCTTGTCGATGCCCGGAGCATGGAGGTACACTCGCCACCCTCCTCGTAGGCACTTGCTTTACTCATATACCTTTGAATGCCGCTACATGTGATAGGTTACTAGCTCGTTATATTTTATCACCGCTGCGAGCAAGTGAGTGACCCGTCCCGTGACTCGATCCGAGTACACACGAAAGAGTCAAGTACCCTTGACTCATTGTCGGTTCCTCAACCGTGCACGGTCCTAAGTTTCCCTCGCTTAGGGATGTCCGCGAGCTAGAGTCCCAGGTCGCTAGTCCGTGCCGCATCAAATTGGTATCAGAGCGGAAGGTTGAGTCTAGGGTAGTCTTTGATTAAAAATAAAATAAAAAAGAGTCTAAGTCGGTCCAAGGTTACATTTGCATTCCTTTATTCGGTATATCAAAAGGTGTTGCCCGAACGTTAAGTTACGCCTATCGGGAAGGTCGCACATTTGCGAGAGAGGATCTTCAGATCCCGTAACTCCGCCAAGTACCGTCTATTGGTTGAGTCTAGGTGTGTAGTCGAGTCGGCATTCCAACTTGCAATGTCATTTTCGGGTAGTGTCTGGTGTCTTGTCACCACGTGTCTTCATGTCCACCATATAGCTCCCCGTGTCCCATGGATCCCCAAAAGCCCACATCTTATGCATGGTGGCGATGCGCCCAGAGATGGGAGGCGCAACCCAACCACCCCCGTAGGCCCGCAACCCGGGACTTCTATTGCTCCAAAGTCCCAAGTGACTACCTAGAGTGGGAAGCCGCTATGGACACATACTTTGAGTTTTGCATTATGTCTGATGCCATGCAAGTCGACTTAGCTACAAGGCGACTGTTTTACGAAGCCGCCAAAGCAAGGAGGGACATAGAATATTTGAGGGAAATTAGGAGGCAAAGGCCTATAGAGTCGTGGCAAGAGATGAAGGGCGAGCTTATGAGGGTCTACCTACTTGGCCCAGTTACCTCCAACCGACCCCACCCAATCTCTTCCAATCAAGTGGGTCATAGCCGGAGGCAAAGAGCCCCACATGTAGACGAGCCTAAGCCCAATCCTAGGCCGAGTGACTACGGGTGAGTCCATCATGATACCCCTACTCCAAACCCGACCATTCCTGAACTTTTCAAAATCATTTCAGATCGGTTGGATAGGATGTGCACTCAAATTGATAGATTCCTGCCTGAGCCCCTCAACCCAGTGCCACCCCAAGGACCTCTTCCCCTTGAGGAGGACAGTCCTTCCCCACCCATGAGAGCTCCATTGCGATCACCCTCACCTTCCGATCTTTATTCGGAGCCATCTCATTTGGAGCCACCTCAGCACGAGCCACCCGTGTTTTTAACGGGAATGCTATTCATTGTCGAGCCACTATTTAGCTGGCTCAAGATAGGCTTGGTCCCACCTTCCTATCCATCCATGGACCCTACACTACAATTAGTGTCCGTCAACTCCTTCCATAGCACATTCCGGTCTAGGACTGTTACATCCCAAGCACGAAAGATACTCGGATGCATGACGCGTCTATATAGATCATGTCATTAGAGCGATAAAATTTTTGAGATACATAATTACGGAGTGCGCAAAAGACTAGTAAAATCTAATAATCCCAATAGTCCAAGTGATGATTATTTGATTAACCAAAGGAATTAAAGATAGTCCATGACAAATTCAAATTTTAAAATCCAACACTAGGCTACATGCCTTAACACGGTTTAGACAACTAAACTGACATATTGGAAATACAAGGTAGGATTCAAATAAATTCAAAGACGCGACTAGCTAATGATAGGCGAGTGGCATTCTAGCACTCTTCAATCAATCCTATTCTTATCGCTATCCGAATCACCTGAAAATGTTAGGAAGCAACTGGATGAGCGAATCGCCCAGTAGGAATTACATCTCAAATTTGAGCAATCTTTAAGTGATTTACGGTTTGCGTGTATTATCAGTATGCCTATGCATGATGTAGGCATAAGAAAATTAGGTATACAGGTAAATCTATGCAAGATGAACAATAAGAGATCAAGAATTGTATAAAGAAGGTATTGCATGATTTTCAAGTATTTGAGCAAGCAGTATATCAAGAATTTATAGATGTAGATGCCACTTCTCGGGCAAGCAAGAATTCAAGTACTAGCAAGTATTCATTATCAAGCAAGTAATGTCCATATTCTAGCAAGTAATATCATGTATGTGTCAATAGAATTGGCTATTTCAATCAAGCAAGTAGTCTGCCCTTTATCGGGCCACAAGTCAAGTATTGCCTGTTCCGGGCCATGCAAGTCAAGTCAAGTAAGTAAAGAGAGTAAGTTTTGAGTGTCTCCAGTCAAGTAAGTACTTCGGTGTAATGCCAAACACCGTGGTCAATAAACTCCCATGGGCACAAGTACCTTTGAGTGCTCCTCCCACGACCAGACCGGGCCTTATACGCATAACATTTCATGTATTGCTTTTGACATCCACTCTCGTTTATAGCCAATATAGAATTTCAAGAAATTAAGAAACGTAATATTACAGATAAAGATTAACTAGTCATTTAATTATGGGAGACTCTAGAGGTGGGCCCTACAGGCTCAAGAGGTGGCTCCCGTCGTGTAGCACTTTGCGTCGTACAGTCTCAAGAGGTGGCTCCCACAACGTAGCACTTTACCCCGTATGACACTTAGCTCCCACACTCCCAAATGGTAGTTTAAGAGGTTCAATGTTTAACCATGTAGGATATACATAAGGTAGATTTTTATTGAAAGGAATTCAAGGACTCATAATATGCAGGAAAATGGATTAGAGTTGTGTCTGTACAAAGCACGAGACAGATCAGAATCAGAACATGCAATCACTAAATTGGTGCCCTGGGGTTGAGCAGGTTTTCAGTCAATTGGCGCCCAGGGTCCAGGGGTTCTTTTAGTGAATTGGCGCATGGGGGTTGGCCAATCTTTCAAAATTTTGATTTTTCAGAAATTATATATATATAATGAAATTGGCGCCTTCTCTGGAAGTCTTCAATTAATTGGCGACTTCCTGGCTGCCACTATTTAATGAATTGGTGCCCTGGCTTGGGGCGCCAATTTCATTGGGTGATTTTCACCCAGTGCGTACGTTATGTGACTCAAAGCACTGTTCATTCCGAAAAAGTTTCTCAAAAATAGGAAGTAAAGACATGAACAGGTAGTGAAAATTCTTGGGAGTTCAAAAACATGTTCATGTATAATTGTTGGGTTTTGGTGTTACATATATGAATTTTATAATGTTGTATCTTTAATTTATCAAAAAAATGGAATTGGCGCCCCTGTGAGTAGTCTTCATTTAATTGAAGACCCTTGGGGTGTCACTAATTGATGTACAGGTTCATCTAATTGACGACACTGTTGAGAGTCACCAATTGAGTTGTTTTTCAAGTGGGTTATGCTTCGTATCAGATTGGTACATTCTATGATACAAATTACTATTCATTTTTCCAAAGTTTCTCTGAATCAAAATTCGAGGACTTGGACAGGTAGAGAAAAATCTCTGGGTCATAGAAGTATATTCAGGCAAAATTTTCATGGTTCAGTTTAATAGTTATGAATTTTTGAATGCATTGATTTACTAATTACTGGAAATTACAGAAATGGAATTGACAACATTGCACCTGGTCTTTAATTAATTGGCGACCATGCGCGAAGTCTTCAATTTGGTAATTGGCGGCCTGGTCAGGGGCACCATTTACAGGTGGGTGGTTCACTATTCATCAGTATAAAAGTGCTCTGAATTAGGAAGTAGGGTACGGGCAGGTAAAAAAAAATGTCAGGATCACAGAAACATATTCATGCAGAATTTTCATGGTTTAATTCAATAGTTATGGATTTTTGAATGTGTTGAATTAACAATTACTAGAAATTGTGAAAATGGAAATGACGACACTGTGAAGTGTCTTCATTTAATTGGCGCCCTGGCTGGGGGCGCCCCTTAGGGAATTGGCGCCCTGGTCAGGTGCACTATTCACCTGAGGGTTGGGCTTTCCGGGATTTTAAAACTCAGGTAGCAGAGGTTATATACTAAGGCTAAAACACGATTATTAAGACTGTAAAACTAGTGTAATAAGATATGTTCAAAACTCATGAAATCATGATAACATGTTTTGTTTAAAACTCATAAAATCATGGTAACATATGGTGTATAAAATCGTATATGATAGGTGTAAGAGGATATTAAAATATGTGTAACATGGTATATACATGGTCATTTCTTGATCACGATAAAGCCAGGTAATATAGCATGGATAATGAGTTAATCTAACTCTAAGCATGCATAAGTTAACCTATTTAGCTACTAGTTAGGCAAGGACTTGAGAACACCTACCTTTTGACGTGAATTACGAGGCACAGAATAAAGAAGCAGCATCAGGATCGTAGCAGGACGTAGACTTCGGGAAGAAGATGCTCCTTCAGCACTGATGGCGGCAGTAGCCTCTGCTAGTGCTACGGAGGGGATTAGTTATATGATGGGTTTAATGCCTTGCGGCTCTGGTTAGGAACAAGATGTGCTTTGCCAGCTAAATGAGGTTGTCCGTGCCTCAATCTTCTAGAAGCATAGATTTAAATGACGTCTCTATAAGGGGATGTCTATTAATCTTGGTGGTACTATTCATAAAAATGACGCCCTTGCAAGAGGGTGATAACTGTTAGATAAAACTGCCACTTTCACGTGTTGGCCTTCATGGTGTATATATATATAGTAATACTATAATGGGATGGGGCCCCAAGGGAAATGGCACCTCCTTATATGGTCTTCAATTTGTTGAATGGCGCCCTGGTAAGGGGCGCCAATTCTCTTGGTGGTGGACAAGGTGGAAACCCACTACGTACTACCCATGTGCCCATGTGTTAAAAGTTATCTTGTACATTTATATAATAACCCTCTTATGGTTTGGTTCTTTCTATAAGACATTTCATGTAAGATTCTTTAGGAAAGAGTTCATTACGTACTATGCATAAAGTGATGGGTGGTATATTTATATACTAGCCCTCCTAAGGTTTGGTTGTTTACATAAAGCCCTCATGATTCTTTATGTCATAAGGTAAGGTTGGCTTGCATATTTATATTATAGTCCTCATGAGGTTGGGTTCTTTATGTAAGGCCTTTATGTATGATTTCTTTTAGGAAGAAGTTTTAAATTTACTCAATGGTTTTTATCGGGGGTGCTACACCCTCCCCCACTTAAAAGAATTTGGTCCCCAAATTCAACTGTACTATGCGGGAATAGGAAGGGTGCAGAGTACTTACAATTAGAATAACTCCGGAAATCTCCTCTTCATCGATTCTTCAGTTTCTCATGTAGCTTCTTATTCTAAGCATCGATTCCATTAGATTTTCACCATAGGGATTGTCTTGTTCCTTAGAACTCGAACTTCTCAGTCGAGGATATTTATTGGCTTCTGCTCATAGGTAAGGTCCTTCTGTACCACTAAGTCATTGTGGTCAATGACATGGAAGGGATCGTGCACGTATTTCTTTAGCATAGAAACATGAAACACGTTTTGGACTTCTGATAGTTGCGGAGGTACGGCGATGCGATAAGCCACTTCGCCTACTCTTTCCAGCACTTCGAATGGACCAATAAACCGTGGTGTTAGTTTGCCCTTAACACCGAATCTTTTAATGCCTCGGCCGGGAGATACCTTAAGAAAAACATGATCTGCGACTTGAAATTCCAGGTCTCGTCTTCTGTTATCAGCATAAGATTTCTGCCTGGACTGTGCTATCTTTAACCTTTCTCTAATAAGGTGTGTCTTATCGGTAGAATCTCGTACCATGTCTGGGCCTAGAATTTGTCTTTCACCAACTTCATCCCAGCATATTGGAGATCGGCAACTCCTGCCATACAGCACCTCAAAAGGTGCCATTTGTATGCTGACTTGATAGCTATTGTTATATGCAAATTCGGATAATGGTAAGTGGTCATGCCAGCTTCCGCCAAAGTCTATAATGCATGCTCTCAACATATCTTCCATAACTTGATTTGTCCTTTCGGTCTGTCCATCTGTTCGGGGATGGAAAGTAGTGTTGTAGTTGAGTTTTGTCCCCAGAGAGTATTGCAGACTCTTCCAGAAATGAGAGGTAAAGCGTGGGTCTCGGTCAGATGCGATCGAGACGGGAACTCCATGCAATCTAACCATCTCCTTAATATACAGGGCAGCAAGTACATCGACTAACCATCGGCTTTTGATGGGTAAGAAATGGACCGATTTCGTTAGTCGGTAGATAATTACCCAAATTCTATCATATCCACCCCTAGACTTGGGCTAACCCATTATAAAGTCCATGCCAATGTCTTCCCACTTCCACTTGGGAATATCTAGCGGATGTAGCTTTCAGGCGGGTTTTTGATGTTCTGCCTTCACTTGTTGGCATGTAAGGCAACGAGATACAAAATCTGCTACCTCCCTTTTCATGCTTGGCCACCAGAAAGTTCTTTTCAAATCTTGGTACATCTTAGTGGCTCCGGGGTGGACCGTGTACCTCGATCGATGAGCTTCTTCAAGAATCTTCTTCTTCAATTCGGGACAGTCAGGCACACATGTCTGTTCACGAAATAATAATCTGCCATCGGGTGCTAGCTTGAAATCAAGTCTCTCGTCCATCTTACTTTTTATCTCCACTACTGCGGGATCTTCTTCTTGCAGCTTCTTGATTTCAACTAGCAAATCTGGATGTAGACTCATATGAGATAGAATAATACACTTATTCTTCTCATTTATGCTGATATCAAGCTCAAAAAATTCTCCAGTAGCTTCCATTCTTGTATCATACAGTTGGCCAATATTGCTCTCGGCTTTCGACTAAGGGCATCAGCTACAGAATTACCCTTACCGGGATGGTACTGTATAGTGAAGTTGAAATCCTTGAGATACTCGAGCCAACACCTTTGCTGCATGTTGAGCTCCTTTTGGGAGAATAAATACTTGAGGCTTTTATGATCGGAGTATACAGTGAATTATTCTCCGTGGAGATAGTGCCTCCAGATCTTCAAGGCAAACACTACTGTGACCAGTTCTAAGTCATGCACCGGGTAGTTCTCCTCATGTTTCTTTAATTGTCTGGAAGAGTATGCAATGACTCTTTCATTCTGCATCAATACACATCCGAGGCTAATACCAGAAGCATCGGTATATACCTCGTATTTTTCTCCTTCAACTGGTAATGATAAGACTGGAGCAGTGGTCAAGAGATCCTTCAAAGTTTGGAAACTCTTTTCACAGTCTTCATTCCACTCATAAGGCACTTCCTTGCAGGTTAACCTAGTTAGAGGAACAGCAATCTTGGAGAAGTCCTTGATAAAACACCGGTAGTAACCAGCTAGGCCCAAGAAGCTCCGAATCTCCATTGCATTTGTGGGTCATTCCCAGTTCTTCACGGCTTCGACCTTTGATGGGTCAACAGCAATTCCGTTCTTCGAAATGATATGGCCTAAGAAGGATGCTTCCTCAAGCCAGAACTCACATTTACTGAATTTGGCATACAATTTGTTTTCTTTCAATACTTGCAATGCCTTCTTCAGATGTTCTTCATGGTCTTCCTCAGACTTTGCGTAAATCAAAATATCATCGATAAAGACCACAATAAATTGGTCTAAGTAAGGCCTGAATATGCTGCTCATTAACTGCATAAAAGTTGCGGGGGCATTCGTTTGTCCGAAAAGCATAACAGTAAATTCGTAATACCCATACCTCCTCCGGAATGCAGTTTTATGAATGTCTTCTTTTTTGATCTTCAGTTGGTGGTAACCAGAATGAAGATCAATCTTGGAGAAATATGAAGCTCCAGATAACTAATCGAACAGCTCGTCAATTCTTGGCAGTAGGTACTTGTTCTTGATTGTAAGGTGATTTAGCTGCCGATAATCAATGCATAGTCTCATCGATCCATCCTTCTTTTTGACGAACAACACGGGTGCTCCCAGTGGGGAAGTACTTGGCCTGATGAAACCCTTTTTCAATAACTCCATTAGCTACTCTTTTAGCTCTTTCAGCTCAGCAGGGGACATTTTGTATGGTGCCTTGGAGATAGGACCATCACTAGGGACAAGGTCGATTGTGAACGACACTTCCCTTTTCGGGGGTAAGCCGGGCAATTCTTCTAGAAAAACATCGAGAAAATCCCGAATTACACGAATGTCTTCAAGTTTAACCTCCTCGACTTCCGTGGCAGTCACGAATGCTATGAAAGCTATACATCCCTTATTCATAAGCTTTCTAGCTCGGAGTGCTGATATAAGAAGTGATTTACTCCGAGGGCTATTGTAAACTAGGTCTGGGAAACCCATGAAAGTTACCTTACCATGCCGGCAATCTACAATTGCTTGGTATGTGGATAACCAGTTGGCACCTAGTATGACATCATAACCTTTCATATCTAGGCATATCAGGTCAACAGGTAAATTGCTTCCCTTAATCATTACTTCACAATTTGGATAGTGATAAGTGATATCGGACTCGTTCCCAAGAGGTGTAGATATGACCAAATCTAACTATTCATGTTTCTTAGAAAATGAAGCAGCAAATTTCTTGGAAACGAATGAATGAGTTGCTCCAGTATCAAATAAAACTTGAGCAGTTTTAGAATAAATAGTGAGAGTACCTTCCATAATTCCACCTTCGGTGGGTTCCGTCTCTCGGAGAGCTTGCAGACGGCCTTGTTTCTTTACCGGACGCTTCTCATCTTTAGTGTCTTGCTCCTTCATCAATGGGCAGTCTGGGATTCGATGCTCTCGGCTCTCACATCGAAGACAAGCTCCTGACTTTCTCCAGCATTCCTCGGTCTTATGACTAGCTTTACCATAATACTTATAAATCTCCTTAGAGGGTGTGGCGGTAGAGAATGGCCTGTCATTCTTCTAAAATTTCTTCGCCTTGGAGGGCTCCCCTCCCATGAAGAACCTTTTCTTGTTGAATGATTGTTTGAATTTTCCCGGGCTTGTGACGGGTTCCTTCTTGTCCCTTCCTCGAATCCTTTTAGATAATTCAGTGGCGTCTTCAAGCAATTGAGCACTCCGAACCATCTCCGAGTAGACTTGGATGTCCATCGGTGCAAGTTGTGTAATATAGTGGGGCCGAAGTCCGTTGAGGAACCTTCTCGCCTTCATCTTTTCTGTACACACCAAGTGGGGTGCAAACTTTGACAATCTTGAGAACTGGGCCTCATACTCGGCCACTTTCAAGCCCCGTTGTTTTAGAACGGCGAATTCCGCGGCCTTCTTCTCCTGGATATGGTCGGAGAAGTACTTGTTGTTGAAATGCTCTGTGAATTCATCCCATGTGACATGGTCTTCTGGCAGTGTTGCTTCTATGGATTCCCACCAACATCGAGCATCTCGCTCCAGTTGGAATGCGGCCAGTAAAAACTTCTCCTCGTCCGCACATTGCATCACACGGAAGATTCGTTCTATCTCCTTTAACCAATTCTTGGCATCCTCGGGGTTAGACGAACCCGTGAACCTCGGTGGGTTCATGTTACGAAAACTCCTGTGGAGATCACCAGCTCCATGGTTGGCACTGCCTTGCGCCACTTGTTGTAGCGCCTGTGTAAGGCCTTGTACGGTGCGCTGCATCTCGCGCCATTGTGCTCTTTCAGCAGCTATGATCCTACAAAATGGTTTAAGCATAGTAAGGATCAGGTTTAATTAGAAGGTCAAAAGTCAGTATAGATCTTAACCCATGGCTCTATCCGTCTCACCGGGTAAGGTATATCTATCCTTGGACTCAGGTTTTACCTAAGAAACTAGAATCCTAGGCTCTGATACCACGAAGACTGTCACGTCCTGAGCGCGGAAGATACTCGGATGCGTGACGCGTCTATATAGATCGTGTCATTAGAGCGATAAAATTTTTGACATACATAATTACGGAGTGCACAAAAGACTAGTAAAATCTAATAATCCCAATAGTCCAAGTGATGATTATTTGATTAACCAAAGGAATTAAAGATAGTCCATGACAAATTCAAAATTTAAAATCCAACACTAGGCTACATGCCTTAACACGGTTTAGATAACTAAACTGACATACTAGAAATACAAGGTAGGACTCAAATAAATTCAAAGATGCGACTAGCTAATGATAGGCGAGTGGCGTTCTAGCACTCTTCACTCGGTCTCAATCCCATTCTTGTCGCTATCTGAATCACCTAAAAATGTTAGGAAGTAACTAGATGAGCGAATCGCTTAGTAGGAATTACATCTCAAATTCGAGTAATCTTTAAGTGATTTATAGTTTGCGTGTATTATCAGTATGGCTATGCATGATGTACGCGTAAGAAAATCAGGTATACAGGTAAATCTATGCAAGATGAACAATAAGAGATCAAGAATTGTATAAAGAAGGTATTGCATGATTTTCAAGTATTTGACCAAGCAGTATATCAAGAATTTATAGATGTAGATGCCACTTCTCGGGCAAGCAAGAATTCAAGTACTAGCAAGTAGTCATGTTCAAGCAAGTAATGTTCATATTCTAGCAAGTAATATCAAGTATGTGTCAATAGAATTGACTATTTCAATCAAGCAAGTAGTCTGCCCTTTATCAGGCCACAAGTCAAGTATTGCCCGTTCCGGGCCATGCAAGTCAAGTCAAGTAAGTAAAGAGAGTAAGTTTGGAGTGTCTCTAATCAAGCAAGTACTTCGGTGCAATGCCAAACACCATGGTCAATAAACTCCCATGGGCACAAGTACCTTCGGGTGCTCCTCCCAGCACCAGACTAGGCCCTATACGCACAGCATTTCATGTATTACTTTTGACATCCACTCTCGTTTATAGCCAATATAGAATTTCAAGAAATTAAGAAATGTAATATTACAGATAAAGATTAACTAGTCATTTAGTTATGGGGGGACTCTAGAGGTGGCCCCTACAGGCTCAAGAGGTGGCTCCCGTCGTGTAGCACTTTGCACCGTATGGCCTCAAGAGGTGGCTCCCACAACGTAGCACTTTGCCCCGTATGGCACTTAGCTCCCACACTCCCAAATGGTAGTTTAAGAGGTTCAAGGTTTAACCATGTAGGATATACATAAGGTAGATTTTTATTGAATGGAATTCAAGGACTCATAATATATAGGAAAATGGATTAGAGTTGTGTCTGTACAAAGCACGAGACAGATCAGAATCAGAACATGCAATCACTAAATTGGCGCCCTGGGGTTGAGCAGGTTTTCAGTCAATTGGCACCCAGGGTCCAGGGGTTCTTTTAGTTAATTGGTGCCTGGGGGTTGTGCAATCTTTCAAATTTTTGATTTTTTAGAAATTATATATATATAATGAAATTAGCGCCTTCTCAGGAAGTCTTCAATTAATTGGCGACTTCCTGGCTGCCACTATTTAATGAATTGGCGCCCTGGCTTGGGGTGCCAATTTCATTGGGTGATTTTCACCCAGTGCGTACGTTCTGTGACTCAAAGCACTGTTCATTCTGAAAAAGTTTCTCAAAAACAGGAAGTAAAGACATGAACAGGTAGTGAAAATTCTCGGGAGTTCAGAAACATGTTCATGTATAATTGTTTGGTTTTGGTGTTACAGATATGAATTTTCTAATGTTGTATCTTTAATTTCTCAAAAAAATGGAATTGGCACCCCTGTGAGTAGTCTTCATTTAATTGAAGACCCTTGGGGTGTCAATAATTGATGTACAGGTTCATCTAATTGATGACACTGCTGAGAGTCACCAATTGAGTGATTTTTCAAGTGGGTTATGCTTCGTATCAGAATGGTACATTCTGTGATACAAATTACTATTCATTTTTCCAAAGTTTCTCCGAATCAAAATTCGAGGACATGGACAGGTAGAGAAAAATCTCAGGGTCACAGAAGTATATTCAGGCAAAATTTTCATGGTTCAGTTTAATAGTTATGGATTTTTGAATGCGTTGATTTACTAATTACTGGAAATTCCAGAAATGGAATTGACGACATTGCACATGATCTTCATTTAATTGGCAACCATGCGCAAAGTCTTCAATTTGGTAATTGGCGGCCTGGTCAGGGGCGCCATTTACAGGTGGGTGGTTCACTATTCATTAGTATAAAAGTGCTCTGAATCAGGAAGTAAGGGTACGGGTAGGTAGAGAAAAATGTCAGGATCACAGAAACATATTCATGCATAATTTTCATGGTTTAATTCAATAGTTATGGATTTGTGAATGTGTTGAATTAACAATTACTGGAAATTATGGAAATGGAAATGACGACACTGTGAAGTGTCTTCAGTTAATGGGATTTTAAAACACAGGTAGCAGAGGTTATATATTAAGGCTAAAACACAATTATTAAGACTGTAAAATTAGTGTAATAAGATATGTTAAAAACTCATGAAATCATGATAATAGGTTTTGTTTAAAACTCATAAAATCATGGTAACAAATGGTGTATCAAATCGTATATGATAGGTGTAATAGTATATTAAAATATGTGTAACATGGTATATACATGGTCATTTCTTGATCACGGTAAAGCCAGGTAATATAGCATTGATAATGAGTTTTTTTTATATAAAGCCCTTCATAGTTGTGATTAGGAAAGTGTTTCCAATTTGGAAGATACTTCCTAAATCGCTCCTAGGGGGTGTTTTATTGATGAGTGAGAAGGAGGAAAAAATTACATAATTCTGATGCTAGGAACTCCTAGCTTGTCTAATCTAGCAGCACCCTTAGCCAATTGGGGAAGTTCATGCTGCAAATTGAAAAATTAATTACCCTTGGAGCTGCAGGCAAAATTGGCTAAATGGTCAGCGACTTTATTTGCTTCCCTAAAAATGTGAGAGATGTTCAAAGAATGAGGGAAATAATTCCAGATGTCTCTTGCGTAGGGTAAGATCTCCCAAGGGCAGGTAGTCTTCCTTTGGATAACTTGAACCAGAGTTAAAGAGTCACTTTCAATTATTGCCGACTGGAATGGAATGGTGTGCAGATATTTGATGCCGTCCAAAAGGGCTCGGGCTTCAGCGACAATGCTACTGCAGTGAGTGTATGAGTGAGAAAAAGCCAGAATTGTATCTCCTTTGGAATCCTGGATGATACCACCTCCTCCAGAAACTCCTGAAGTCTTGCTGGCTCCATCAGTGTTAAGCTTGATGTTAGGCCAGGGGGGAAGACCATCTTACTGTTCTTACCTGAGGAGGACCCTTGGCAGCAGCTTTTATTCCAAAGGCCGCCAAAATAGTCCTATTACTTAGTTGATCTTCCCATAGGTTTGCATTATTAAGTATCAGTTTGACTTGAGATAATACCTTGTTGAAAATAGTGTGGGAGCTGATGGATTTTCCATCAAAGATTGCAGCATTTCTAGCCAACGTAATTTCCCAAAGTCCATGTGCAAGGGCTGCTAACTGAAAAAGACCATATTGAGATTTTGCTTTCAGATCATTGACTGTTTTGATAATAAGAGATCTTGTTGAAACTCCCCCTATCTGACATCCACGACTGTTAAAGGAAGTCCATAGTGATGAGGCCCAATCACTTCTAATGAAAAGATGATTTAGATCCTCCTCTGCAGGTGTTTTACAGTAGTGACATTTGGACGGGAGTGAGATACCAATGGCTTTTATTCTGGAATCAATCGGCAAACTGTTGTTGTAGACTTTCCAGATGTGTATAGAGAGCTTGGTTGGTATCCATTTTGACCAAATTCGATTGTAAGCTAGGAGATCCGTAGGAGGGTCATGACTGCTTTGCATGTTGTAGGTGGAAGATATCTGGAAGTCTCCTGATGCAGAGAGACTCCACACTTGTTTGTCCTTTTCTTGACTTAAATCAGTGCACCAGATAGCATCTCTGATTTTTTGGGGAAGCTTCCCGTTGATGATGCAAATGTCTTCTAGGGAAGGCTGGTTTATCATGTCCTTGACTGATGTCATCTTGTTTGGAATATTTGAAGTAGGTAAATAAGAAGCTAAGGTCTGGTCACCTATCCAAATATCTGTCCAGAAATTAGTTGAGCTACCATCCCCTATTATCATTCTTCTGTGGGCCAAAAGTATACTCTTAGCTTGAGACTAGCTCCTTTTTGCATGGCCTTTCATTTCTTTAAAATCAACTTCAGATATATGTCTACCTCTGATGTATTTTGCCTTGAAAAAACTTGCCCAGATGGACCTTGAGTTTATTGCATTCCATAACATTTTCACCCTAAAAGCCAAATCCATTTACCAGAGAGATAGAATTCCCAGTCCACCATACTGTATTGGCTTGCAGATAGCCTTCCAAGACTTCCAGTGCCGCTTGTTACCTTCCTTTGAGGACCCCCAGAAAAAGTTGGCAAAAGATTGATCCAATAGTTTATGGACTCCAACATGCAGAGGGGATGAGGCCAGAGAATACATAGGAATGGAAGTGAGAATGTGTTTAATTAAAATAAGCCTTTCTCCCTGGGATAAATATCTCGCATACCATCTATCAATGCGTTTCTGGATAGAGCAAATGATACCTACAAAATGGACTTTCTTTGACCTGCCACACATCAATGGATAACCAAGATATTTATGGGGAAATGATTGATTAGCAAAACCAGTGATGTCTTGGATCTTTTTGTTAATAGTGGGGTTGGCTTTTGGGTGAGTGAAGAAGTAGCTTTTACCAACATTTACTAACTGCCCAGAAGCTCTTTCATAAGTTTTCAAAATTCTCATCAGATTCCTGACTGAAGTTGTTGTAGCCTTGCTGAAAACCAAAGTATCGTCAGCAAAAAGAAGATGTGAAATTTTTGGGCATCTCATAGGAACTGCAAACCAATCCACTTGACCCTCAAGTTGTGCTTGACGAATGGATCTACTAAGAGCTTCCTCTGCTATAATAAAGAGAGCAGGAGCCATTGGGTCACCCTGGCTTACTCCCCTAGAAGATTTAAAAAAACCTGCAGAGTCACCATTTAAGCAAACGAAAAATCAACAATTTCCAATCATGGCTTTCAGAAGAACCACAAACTGATCTCTGAAATCGAATTCATTCAGAACAGCATAGAGGAAATTCCACTCCAGTCTCTAAGCATGCATAAGTTAACCTATTTAGCTACTAGTTAGGCAAGGACTATAGAACACCTACCTTTTGACGTGAATTACGAGGCACAGAATAAAGAAGCAGCATCAGGATCACAACAGGATGTAGACTTCAGGAAGAAGATGCTCCTTCAGCACTGATGGCGGCAGTAGCCTCTGCTAGTGCTACAGAGGGGATTAGTTATATGATGGGTTTAATGCCTTGCGGCTCCGGTTAGGAACAAGATTTGCTTTGCCAGCTAAATGAGGTTGTTCGTGCCTCAATCTTCTAGAAGCATAGATTTAAATGACGTCTCTGTAAGGGGACATCTATTAATCTAGGTGGTACTATTCATGAAAATGACACCCTTGCAAGAGGGCGATAACTGTTAGATAAAACTGCCACTTTCACGTGTTGGCCTTCATGGTATATATATATATAGTAATACTATAATAGGGCCCCAAGGGAAATGGCACCTCCTTATATGGTCTTCAATTTGTTGAATGGCGCCCTGGTAAGGGGCGCCAATTCTCTTGGTGGTGGATAAGGTGGAAACCCACTACGTACTTCCCATGTGCCCATGTGTTAAAAGTTATCTTGTGCATTTATATGATAACCCTCTTATGGTTTGGTTCTTTCTATAAGACCTTTCATGTAAGATTCTTTAGGAAAGAGTTCATTACGTACTATGCATAAAGTGATGGGTGGTATATTTATATACTAGCCCTCCTAAGGTTTGGTTCTTACATAAAGCCCTCATGATTCTTTATGGCATAAGGTAAGGTTGGCTTGTATATTTATATTATAGTCCTCATGAGATTGGGTTCTTTATGTAAGGCCTTCATGTATGATTTCTTTTAGGAAGAAGTTTTAAATTTACTCAATGGTTTTTATCGGGGGTGCTACAAGTCACCATGTGGATACATTGGATGACCTTCTTACGGGATTAGACCGACAGTTGTAGTTGGCGCACTTATTGGCCCCAAGCTTCGACCGACCCACAGGTCGTAGCTTCACCCATCCCGCTTTGGGGTCCATTACCTCCGTGTACACCGTGGGTCATGTCACCACGGAGATTCTTCTACTCCTCCCCTTACCGGCCGAGCCTGATTTCATTCCTTTTTGCCTCAGGGAGGAACCACATTTCCTACATATGGCCACCGTCCCACCTACCACAATACATGAGGTTGATCGTTTACACCTTCAAGAATTTCAAACTTGGAACTGTGTCATGAGGGAATCCATATCAAGGGGTCATACCTTCTTTGATTCCTTCGACCCCTTCCCTAGTGAGCCTTACGACCCACTTTATCCATTCAACCTTGTTAGGGAAGTCCACTACCACACCCCTTCCCCACGGGCTAGTCCACCTGATGGGGGCATCTCTCGCCCCTTATATTTTCAAAACCCCGGTTGCCCGCCAGCATGGTTTCATTACGTCCGTCACATTTTTCTGAGTCGATTCATGTAATTTTCATATTTTCTTTGAGCCATAATTATGTAATTTTCATTTTACTTGAGTCATGTCCCTAGGTCTTGTGTTTATTTCCCTAAGTTTGAGTGTCATTAGGTTGTTTAGTTAGCTATTGGGCCCAATTCATTGGGCTTGGCCCAATGGCGTCCCCCTACCCCCTCGGTTATTTGTCATTGAGTCAATTGTCAGGGTCTTATTGTAAAATGTGGGTTGCCTATATATAGGGCCCCATCCCCTTCATTTTGAACTAAGGAATCAATGAATGAAAATTGCCATTTGAGAGTTCAAATTTCATATTGGAGAGATTCCATTAGTTGGGTGAGAAACCCTTGGGAGTGATTCCCCCTATCCCCCCCTCTCTCTCTACCTCTCCCTCTCTAATAAGTTATTTTCTCTCTCCTCCACTTTCTCTCTCTAAAACATGCGCCCCTTTCTCTCTCCTCCCCTCCCAACCACCTTTCTCTCTCTTCCCCCCTCCAATAACTCATCCCCAACTCCCCACCAACCCACCTTAACTCCACCCCAGCCCCAAGGGAGATTCCACCACTCCCCACTGCACCCTCCAACCACCAACCACCAACCACCCACTCCCCTTCCCCAAGCACCCTCTCATCTCCCAAGGGAGAATTCCCACTCCCCAAGCCCCCTTTTACCTTCCCCACACACCTCTTCTCATCCCCCAAGACCAAAATTTAATCCCACCCTTAAACCCATTTTCAAATACCCTTTCCCTCTCACCCACCTTCCCAAATTCATAGCTCCTCCTCCCACCACCTGCTAGACACCCTTCTAGACACCATTCTTCCCTTCCCCCACCTTGGAACACCCCCTCCTAGACCCCCTCACAGCCCGGGCTTTCCCCACACTCATCCACCCCCATTTCCCCTCCCATATACCCCATTCCCCCCCGTCATCTTCAACCTACAGTTCCCAGTTGCAGATCTACAGAAGAGTAGCAGCTTGCAGAGGCGACCACGGTTTCCTCCGGACGTTTCTAAGGGATCAAGAGCCATCGTTAGAAGCGTCTCCCAGTCTTCTTCGCAACGGCGGTGGTCCCATCCCGTTCTGAGCTCGTGATCGCCCAGGGGAGTCATTCTTCCCCGACTGTGCAAAGCCTCCCTGGCAGGAGACCAGATCCGGAGTGGAATCCTGACTGCTACAGTCCTGCTTAGAATCTCATTGAGAGTTCTTCTTCAAAAAGCTTCTACTACGAGTCTTCTTTCTTCTCCAAAAAGCAGAGCTGAGTTTGGCCTCCGGAACCAGGAGTTATCAATTTTCTCCCCCGGGTGCGTGGTTCTACTTCCCCACAGTCTGCACCGACCTCTCATCAGAGTTCAGAGCCCACTGGTCTTCTCTGACAACGTTTGGATTCCTGCCAGTTTTGCTTCAGAGAGGACCCGTCAACGGTTCCAACGGCCCTAGCGGCACCTGATTCAGAGTTCAGGAGCGGTCTTGGCATCCTCTTCTTCCTGCTGTTGGAAACCTGAAGCTGTCAGAACAGAGGGTCTACCACCCTGTTCAACACCCTGCCCCGACCAGCAGCGGTGCCCAAAGAAATCAACAAAATTCTAGCATCATCCCGATCCAGCTACAAAGAAACTCCAAGTGGTCTCGTCATCGGAAAAATTCTGGAGTGGCCACAGCATCGAGATAACCATCAGTCAGTCCTGAAGCACAAACAGCGGACAGAACCGACGTCGGCTTCCTTGTTGATCGCTAGTTCGGTGTCACCCCTCCCCGCTTGACCGGCTGAAGGCCCCTCCCTGTGTGGAGATAGTTTTAGATGTAATATCATTTGACCCCCACCCCTAGATCCCCCCCTTGCATGGGTTGTAGTGTTGTAACAATTTGAGCAAGTCAAGCTACCCCGGCGCGGCGTGTGGGGAACCCACGCTTCCCCGCTCGCCCACGTCTCCAAGCAGGACCGGTTTCTTCAAACTGGTCGAGTAAGTGCTCCACTCCTAGCTCCATTTAGTGCTTTTTCTTTCTAATATTAGTTCATAAACTCCGCTGGCCGTGAGAGTGAGAGCCCGATCCTTGAGCTTCTTACTTCAAGAGATCACCGTGGGGTGAGGAGTGTAGCCCGTGCCTTGGCACCTCGTCGGCTCCCTGAATTGGGCAGCCATACCCTTGGGGAAACAAACCTTGGCCTTGCTGGCCCTCTACCAGCAAGGGCCCTGCCCACACAACCTCCACTTGGCATTGCCAAGTTACCCCAGGTCTTGGTGAGCATCGGGTGAGCGGTCACCATTATCGGTCCGTTTGATTACAAATTGTGCTTGTTCATTTTGGTCCAAGGGTGTGTCACATCAAATTGGTATCAGAGCAAGTTATTGACTTGTCTCTACAAGTCAAGTCCTAGGGCATGCTTGCATTGGAGTCATCATCAATCCGACCCTTGCATTGATCCCCCCGATCATCATGGCCACCTCCTACTTAGCCTACTCACCACCCATGGACTTCATCCTAGATAGGGATATTACCTTTGACGGATCACGTTCTAGTGACTATCTTATGAGGGAGGCTACCATAGAAAAGTACTTTGAAAAGACTTGGGTATATGGATCCGCGAGAGTCCGACAGGCCAAGGGACGGTTTCGGGGTCAAGCCAAGAGTAAGTGGGAACACATAGAGGGATTAAAAAGGGTTAGGAGGCAAGAGCCCATTTTTTCATGGGATGATATGAAAGTAGAAATTAGAAAAATCTACATCCCCAAACATTCCCACCCCTCCTACTCAACCACCCCTAGCCCGAGAAGCACTACCACTCCTCCATCCCCACCCGGCCAACTTGAGACCGACCTTTGGTCTCCACCCCCACCAACCCCAACAAATCACCTCTCAACCATCATAACTACACTTCGCAACCAAGTCTTCTCCCTTAAGACCCAAATAAACCAAGCATCCACCTCTCCACAATTCCCCTTGGTCCCCACCACTATCCCTCCATCTTCCCCTAAAAATGGTACACCCCCCCAAACTGAACCAACCCACCTTCCACTTCCAACCCCAACCCTACCCCAACCTAGGCCACCACTACTTCCACTCCCAACCCAAGTTCGACCTCACTCACCACCCCGGGTGCACCATGCCTCAACCATCACCACCCCATCTCCAAAAGACCCTCCCATTCCCTTAAGAAAAGAGGCCACACCCACTCACATAGGAATAGTTGCTAGCCCAGACCCTCTCCCCACCCATGAGGAAACCCAAGTTCACACCAATGGTGAGGAAGAGCTTCAACCTTTTACCACTTCAAATTTTTTGAGTCTTCAAGAGCCACAAACCTTCACAAATGACACCATAATCATAGATGGGCCCCTAGCTAGATGGCTAAAGGAGAAACCAATTCACCCCATCACGTCCTATGTCTACCCTCTCATGGAGCTAAACCTCCCCATAGTACCCTTCTCCACCTATCACACCACCATCCAATCATCCTACCAAGTGGAAACTTTAGGGGATCTTCTTAAGGGCCTAGCATGACAAATTGAGTTCACTAGCATGTTGACCCCTATGGCCGAACAACCTAGGAGCCTTGGCCTCCTACAACTATGCATCGGGTCTATCACCTCGGTTTGCACCATTGGTTGCTACACTAGTGACCTCCTTCTATTCCTCCCCACACCCGATGAGCCCGACCTTCTCCTCCAATTGGAGCTTTTTATATCGGGTAGAGAGCCAAGCCCTCCCCTCATGGCCAACCCACTCACCAAGAACATTGACCCAATTATCATTGAGAGGGATGACTTAGCACCTTTTGAGGACCTTGAGGACATGGAGCTCCTTCCCCTTAGTAACCCATTTTATGATCCCTATGATCCATTAGAATGGGAGTCAAGGAACCCGGGTGACCCAACTACCTTATCCACCACCCACCTTTCCCTATCCCAACCCACCATGTTTGACCCAATCCACCCCATCCTAGACCCGGGTTACACCTTGGGACCCATGACCTTGAGCCACATATCCCTAGGTAATAAGGTTATGCCCCACCCCATGATGACCACATTCTTAGATCCATTCGATCCTTTCCAATGGGAGTTCAAAGGTTGTCCCACACCTATACACATGGAAGTCACCTTTAGGAAAAGCATGTATGTGTCTAGGCTTACCACACCCCTTGGCATGAACACTATGTTGGGTCCATTCATTCATATCACCCACATGTGAAGTAGAAAGCATGAGTGGTCCAAATTCGGATGTAGTGGTCCACCTTCACTCATCATGAGTCGTAGGCATGATAGGAGTATTCATGGATGTCCGAGTCCCCCAGCATTTGTCACCCCCATGCATGACCGGATCACCTATGGATGCCCCGGTCCTCCCCATTCCATCAAAGTCTTCTTGGCGTCAAAGTATGATTGGTCTACTTTTGGTTGCCCAGGTCCACCCATCACCCCTAGAATGTCAACATTCATAAAATTGCATGAAAGCCTTTGCAAGCACATAAGCAAGGAAAATGAGATCTATAAGAGGCAGGCTGACTCCCTTCGGCGTCACTAAGAATTCCACGTGGGTGACTTTGTGATGGTGAGGAAGGAGAGGCTCTCCCCGGGAGTCATCTCCAAATTGAGGCTATGTGGGGCTGGTCCCTTCCAGGTCCTGAGGCGCATTGGCGCTAATGCGTATGAGTTAGATCTCCCCGAGGAGTATGGCGTAAGTCCCACATTCAATGTCGCCGACCTAGTGCCATATAAGGGACCCACGGTGGTACCTAGTGAGGATATTGAGCCTATTCCTTCCCTTGAGATAGCACCCACCTGTGAGGAGAGACCACCAGCCAAGAGAACCCAGCGTGAGCAAATTGAGCAAATATTGGATGAACATGTCACTGCCATCAGGAGCAAGGTGTATGAGCGCTATCTCGTCGGGTGGACGGATGGGTCTCCTTCGGATGACTTATGAGCGATATCACTTCTACACCCTCCAAGGAGGGAAGGACTCTTACTCGACGGAGTCGAGTTCTCCGCACCCCGGGAGTATGATGGGGGCATCTCTCGCCCCTTATATTTTCAAAACCCCGGTTGCCCGCCAGCATGGTTCCATTACGTCCGTCACATTTTTCTGAGTCGATTCATGTAATTTTCATATTTTCTTTGAGTCATAATTATGTAATTTTCATTTTACTTGAGTCATGTCCCTAGGTCTTGTGTTTATTTCCCTAATTTTGAGTGTCATTAGGTTGTTTAGTTAGCTATTGGGCCCAATTCATTGGGCTTGGCCCAAGGGCGTCCCCTTACCCCCTCGGTTATTTGTCATTAAGTCAATTGTCAGGGTCTTATTGTAAAATGTGGGTTGTCTATATATAGGGCCCCATCCCCTTCATTTTGAACTAATGAATCAATGAATGAAAATTGACATTTGAGAGTTCAAATTTCTTATTGGAGAGATTCCATTAGTTGGGTGAGAAACCATTGGGAGTGATTCCCCCTATCCCCCCCTCTCTCTCTCTACCTCTCTCTCTCTAATAAGTCATTTTCTCTCTCCTCCACTTTCACTCTCTAAAACATGCACCCCTTTCTCTCTCTTCCCCCCCTCCAATAACTCATCCCCAACTCCCCACCAACCCACCTTAACTCCACCCCAGCCCCAAGGGAGATTCCACCACTCCCCACTCCACCCTCCAACCACCAACCACCCACTCCCCTTCCCCAAGCACCCTCTCATCTCCCAAGGGAGAATTCCCACTCCCCAAGCCCCCTTTTACCTTCCCCACACACCTCTTCCCATCCCCCAAGACCAAAATTTAATCCCACCCTTAAACCCATTTTCAAATACCCTTTCCCTCTCACCCACCTTCCCAAATTCATAGCTCCTCCTCCCACCACCTGTTAGATCCCCTTCCAGACCCCATTCTTCCCTTCCCCCACCTTGGAACACCCTCTCCTAGACCCCCTCACAGCCCGGGCTTTCCCCACACTCATCCACCCCCATTTCCCCTCCCATGTACCTCATTCCCCCCCGTCATCTTCAACCTACAGTTCCCAGTTGCAGATCTGCAAAAGAGTAGCAGCTTGCAGAGGCAACCACGGTTTCCTCCGGACGTTTCTGAAGGATCAAGAAACATCGTTGGAAGCGTCTCCCAGTCCTCTTCGCAACGGTGGTAGTCCCATCCCGTTCTGAGTTTGTGATCGCCCAGGGGAGTCATTCTTCCCCGACTACGCAAAGCCTCCCTGGAAGGAGACCAGATCCGGAGTGGAAGCCCGACTGCGACGGTCCTGCTTGGAATCTGATCGAGAGTTCTTCTTAAAACAGCTTCTACTATGAGTCTTCTTTCTTCTCCAAAAAGCAGAGCTCAGTTTGGCGTCCGGAACCAAGAGTTATTAATTTTCTCCCCCGGGTGCGCGGTTCTGCTTCCCCACAGTCTGCACCGACCTCTCATCAGAGTTCAGAGCCCACTGGTCTTCTCTGACAACGTTTGGCTTCCCCGCCAGCTTTGCTTCGAAGAGGACCTGTCAACGGCTCCAACGGCTCTGGCGGCACCTGATCCTGAGTTTAGGAGCGGTCGTGGCATCCTCTTCTTCCTGCTGTTGGAAACGTGAAGCTGTCAGAACCGAGGGTCTTCCACCCTTTTCAAGCCCCTACCCCGACCGGCAGCGGTGCCCAAAGAAATCAATAAAATTCAAGCATCATCCCGATCCAGATACGAAGAAACTCCAAGTGGTCACGCATCGGTAAAATTCGGGAGTGGCCACAGCATTGAGATAACCATCAGTCAGTCCTAAAGCACAGACAGCGGACAGAACCGACGTCGGCTTCCTTGTTGATCGCTAGTTCGGTGTCACCCCTCCCCGCTTGGCCGGCTGAAGGCCCCTCCCTATGTGGAGGTAGTTTTGGATGTAATATCAGTTGACCCCCACCCCTAGATCCCCCCCCCCTTTCATGGGGTGTAGTGTTGTAACAATTTGAGCAGGTCAAGCTACCCCAGCGCGGCGTATGGGGAACCCACGCTTCCCCGCTCGCCCACGTCTCCAAGCGGGACCGATTTCTTCAAACCGGTCGAGTAAGTGCTCCACTCTTATCTTCATTTAGTGCTTGTTCTTTCTAATATTAGTTCATAAACTCCGCTGGCCGTGAGAGTGAGAGCCCGATCCTTGGCCCTCTACCAACAAGGGCCCAGCCCACACAACCTCCACTTGGCATTGCCAAGTTACCCCGGGTCTTGGTGAGCATCGGGTGAGCGGTCGCCATTATCGGTCCGTTTGATTGCAAATTGTGCTTGTTCATTTTGGTCCAAGGGTGTGTCACATCACCACCCTCACTCAGCCAGGGGACCGTTCTATGGTCATCATATAGGGGTAAGGAAGAAGGTGCATTCGGCACTCCTAGCCCTCCCAAACCACCCAAACCCAAAGGGCAGCCGCATGCTAGGGACATACTAGGATGTCCAGGAGTTCCACAATCCACCAACCTCCGATTGAGTCTAGTGTATGCACATCATACATTCGGGTGTCCTGGACCACCTTGCATCTGTTTGGGTCGGACTAACGGTAGGTTCATCTAGGGTCTTGTATGAGTCCACATTTTTCTTTCTTGTTGAGTGCCTAGCGAGTCTGCATGGATCGAGTCGAGTCCGTCTCATTTTAGCTCGCATTGTCAGTCCATTTCGAGTGTGAGGTAAGTCGGATTTATTGCGTTCGTTGTAGACTTTTTAGAATTTGGGATCGGCTCTACCTCAACATATCGGATCTTGTCACATAAAGGGACCCAGCGGTGATTCCTAGTGAGTCTTCGAGCCGCCTCCTCCCCTTTGAGAGTGACCCCACCCTGGAGTGTCCACCTCTAGCCTCATTCCCATAGCAGCGTGAGCATATCGAATCTATACGGGATGAGCAGGTGATGATTACTTTGAGTGGAGCATACTCTGCGCTTCCAGGTTCGGTGACAGATCCGCAGGAGCTACTTGAGCAGTCGCACCCCTTACTCGACGTGGTCGAGTTCTTCCCACCTGGGAAGAATTGATGGGAATCGATTCCGAGCACTAACTTTTTAGTATATATTTGTGTCCTTTTATTTGCATTTATATCCTTGGGAAAATAGGTTTGCAATTGTAAGGCTTTATAAGCCAAAATGTGAGTCTTTGGGTTTTAGTGGGTTTATGTGCAAAAGTCCAATAGGTCCAGCAGAGGCCTCCCACCTTCTTCCCCAGTGGTCCACCTAAACTCTAGGGCCCATGTGGGGCTAGTCAAATGTCCAAGGTGGGCTTCTAGAAGACTTGACCATTCAAGGGGACAAAGGATAAACAAATTTAAATTTAGGTGCCTTAAAGTCAAGGGGCACCCCCTTCCACTAAGTGTATTTTAATTTAGTTTTTTTGACCACATGGGGATTAAATCTTCTATCCCTTGTATACCCCTCCCCTAACCTAGATCTGAGAATAGTTTAGGTCATTTTGTATTTCATATAAATACCTTGTATTTCTCATTTTGATGGAATTAATGACAAGAATTAAGTGAACATTGCCAAGAGTAAGAAGGGTGCGCCCCTCTCCTCTCTCCTCTCTCCCCCTTGGAGAGCTTGAAGGCTCCTTCTTCTAATATGTGAAGCATCTCTTCTACCTCCTTCCTGAGTGTGAAGCTCAGCACCGCCGCCACCGCTGCCATCATGCCGCCATCGCACCGCCACCGCCACCCGACGGAGTTCTATCCAAATCAGGATAAAACATCAAAGCCATATTTTTATCTTTTTCTCATGTTGTCTGCTTGAGCCCAAACTTTGAGAGTTTGTTCTCCCTCTCACCCCTAGTCTCCAGTTTAATTGTTTTGTCATTCCGCCACCATTTGGTATTTTTCCCGTATTTTTGTTCTTCCCCTTAGTAATCTGCCAGTTTGCAGATCTGCGGGATAGTGTCCTATTGTGGTATTTTTCCCACCCCCTTAGCCCACTCCAGAAAATCCTCAAAAATTACCATGTGTTCCACACGTACCCCCCCTTCCACCATAATTTTTATGAAGTCTAGATATTTCATTTTCCCTTCGGTCAAAATTCATTTTTAGGGTCAACTACGTCTGTCCTATGTGTCTGTCAGTCTGAGCCAGCAAAAATATTTGTGGCACAGTCATTTTAATTTTCCATCCATTCCCTTGATGGATCGGAAAAAATTATATGTTGTAGCCCTCTGAGTCCTCTATCCATCGATACCTTGTTTGCGTCGATCCGACATAGGATATTGCCGCAGAAATTCTTCTCGTGGAGGCGCGCAGAGCAGATCTGAGCCCAGCCAGCACAACTCAGTTCGAAATTTAATTCCTCAGAAAATACGCCGGCTCACCTTCGACGACCGCCGCACCCGGAGGTCGATCAGGAACCTATAAGAAGCATCCCAGCAACCCTCCGCAGTAAGGAGTCGACTGGAAGCCGCCGTCCCAATTGCTGAGTTCCCGTGCTGTACCGAGTTGGAACAGTACCAAGTCGGCACCACGTCGGACCAGCAGCTCATCTCCGGTCCAACTTGCCGCCCGTCAACCCAAGATCGATCCTCTCGGGCCCCACTTGTAGCCCTTTTGCTCCCTACGTGGAGTGGGCAATAATATCACTGCTATAATTATTGTAATATTTTTATCGGGAGTTATCGTACTTGGCCGGGGTCGTCTTCCCCACGCCCGGAGCGTGGAGGTACACTCGCCACCATCCTCGTAGGCACTTACTTTACTCGTATACTTTTGAATGCCACTGCATGTGATAGGTTACTAGCTCGTTATATTTTATCACCACTGCGAGTGAGTGAGTGACCCGTCACGTGACTCGATCCGAGTACACGCGGAAGAGTCGAGTACCCTTGACTCATTGTCGGTTCCTCAACCGCGCACGGTCCTACGTTTCCCTCACTTAGGGACGTCCGCGAGCTAGAGTCCCAGGTCACTGGTCCGTCCCGCATCACCAGGGCCAATGATGGTGATTTTATCGAGGCCATACCCAGAGTACTGTCTAATCCTAAAAGAAAAATAGAAATAAGGAGATAAGCGTAGGCCAGGTATAGAGGTTTTTAGGGTTTGAGTCCGTCTCATGACAACCCGTTCAGAGACTAGGTATGTTACACCCGGGCTTTGCGTCCGTCATCGAACCTTTATCCACCCTAGGCACGCATACGACTGGGCTCATAATGTCCCGCGGTGAAACTGTACTGCCACTCTTGCCATCCCTAGTTCCGTACATTTATGGAGCTTTGACTTTGAAACTTTGAGCTTTTGATATGAGCTTTTAATCTAGCTTTGATTTGCTCCTTTTTACTTTTTCTTTGCTTTTCTGTTGTGGAATCAGTCATAACGGACTGCCGCTATTTGACATTTTTTTTGGAGAAGGTTAGTGGAGGTCATGTAGCAAGATGGGGAAGAAGAAGGTGGAGGAGGGATCCTGAGAGGGTACTTGGAGGGACATAAGATATCGAGAAAGGGATCAGAGGAGGTGAAGAAGGGAGTAGACAGATCAACCGGAGGATAGCAAGTGCATGTCCTGATGATGAGATATTCCGTTGGGATTTCAAACAAGAATGGATCAATCATAATAGGTGGCGAGGGTGGTATGGATGCCAGATTTTGAAATAATGAAAATAGGCGGGAAGGAGACCAAGTGAATATAATAGGTGAGCTCCCCCTTTCCCGTGAGCGGTGAACTGGCTTCTTCGGCTAATAAAGTACAAGCCGCACCTCCTGATTTGCTTGGACAGTTTCTTCTTCATAGAACATCCTTTCGAATGCATGGCTACAATCAATCATATCATCAACAAGCCCTTTGGGCAGCAGTGGTGGGCTGTCAACTAGGTGGACTTCATCTTCTTGCTTGGGCTGGCTTGGAGATGCTTTTAATGTGCCCGGCTGAAGGGGACATTTAACAAAATGCTGGCGGTAGTCCCATGTCAAGGGCCCAGAATCGCCCAAGATTGAAAGTGAAAACTCACAATAGCCGAGGCCCCTTCTATTCATTTTCCTTCCTTTGGGGACCGGCTTGGTCCACCCTTGCAGTTGTGCGTCGAGGCCTCTCCTCGGCTGATAGCCTAATTTCAATATGATGTCCCAGCCCTTGGAATCTTGAATCTGGGGCTTCACTTTGATATTCACTGCTGTAGAGATGAGCTTGCATGTTGCATAAGCCCATGGGAAATCCAGATCTAGCACTGAAATAACAGGCCGCGTGCTGGGCCATAGTGTTGGTAGAATCTTGTCAGAAACGGCTTTGAAAGACTGGACCGTGGACATGCTCTTCACCTTAACCACCCTCCCTTGAAAAGGGAATTTGAGACATTGGTGGGTGGTAGAAGGAACGGCGTTGAGGTTGTCGATCCACGGATGACCCAAAATAGCCTTGAACATAGGGTCGATGTCCAGCACATAGAATTCTATCGGCATAGTGAGAGGCCCCAGCTCAGCCTAAATAGTGACCACCCCGTGACATGCCCTTCGGGAGTTGTCATATGCTGCTATTGTTGTAGGGGTCGGCCTTAACAGATCTTCTAATAAATTGTAGGCTCTCAAGGTGTTGAGCGGGCAGACATTAATAGATGCCCCTTTGTCTACCAGGGCCGCATCTATGTTGACCTTGTTCAAAGTTATAGAAATGCATAGCGGCATTTGTCAGGCTTCCGGGGGCGCCAGTTCAGTTTCAGAAAAGGTGATTGCCGACCCCTTTAAGATTATAGCCAGAGCTGTTGGCAAGCTATCTACCGCCATGTCTTCATTAACGATCACCTTCTGTAGAAAATTCTTGAGTGCATCTTGATGAAGGGTGGATCTCTTTATCAACTCCAGCATGGAGATCTTGGCGGGTACTCTGTCCAGATGATGTAGTAGATCATATTCTGTGCCCAGCAGCAGATCTGCCTCTTACTGATCAACAGCCTATTGAGCGGACTGGGGATTATGTGCGAGTGCACCAGTGGAAGGATAATTCCTTTGAAACAAACGCCTGCTCCGCAAGGCAAGGTTGTGGGCCGGCACAGCACCAGACGGGCTCAAAACAAGCATCCTAACTGGCCCGGTGGGATGAATGAGTGGTGCGGGGGAAGGCGTAGCGGAGATGATAGGTGAGGGATTTGATGGAGGCGGTGTGAGAATTGGTGCGGGTGTCGATAATGGGGTAGAGGTAGATGGAAGGAGGATAATGGGTGGATGGTTGGCTAAAGGTGTGGTTGTAGACGGTGGTGGAGTGGAGAGAGACGAGTTAACAGGGAATGTGGATGGTAGAATGACGGGTTTGGTGGATGCAGAGGATGGTGGGGTTTGTTGGTTAAGGGGAAGGATGACGGAAGGAGAAGGACTACGGTGGTTGTGGTGGAGGGCCATGAGCCGTTGAACTGATGTGTCATCGTCATAAGACCACCCGACGTCGGGAGCCGGGGGTTGGACGAGATTAACTTGAGCGGGTGCCCACGGTTGTTGCTGCGGAGCAGGAGGATGATTCAGCATGGGGTTCTGATGGATCCCCAAGTCTTGGACATGCTGTTGTTGCTGCTGCGGCTACTGCTGTGGTGGCGGTGCTTGTTGCTGCTGCACTTGCTACCTCGGCGGCTGCCTTCTCTTCTCTTTAATTTCGACGATGGCCTTGTGCATTTTGGCCCAATCTATCATGTGTCCCTCATGTAAGTCATAGACCAAGTCCCTGAACTGAAAACATCCTTCAATTGTATGCCCCAGATGCCTGTGGAACATACAATACTTTGTCTGATCAATGGCCGGGTTCCAGTTGGGCCGTTCCGGAGGAAGCTGGATTGCACTAATTAATATGAGAGCTGAAAATATGTCCGTAAGAGACTCGAGCAAAGGAGGGTATTGGGCTCTCTTCGGACCCGGACGCTTGTTGCTGTTGGTGTAGCCATTAGGTGGGGGAACATTGTGGTATTACGGAGGTTGTAGAGGTTGTTGCGGAGCGGGGAACATGTTTTGTAGAGTGGCGAAGGTAGGGTGAGGATTTTGCTGAGTGGAGAAGGTGGGTTGAGCATTTTGTGGCGTGGAGAATTAGGGATTACGAGGGTTCTGTGGAAAGCGGAATGGCATGGATTGGAAAGGGAATGCAACGGCTTGCACCTATTCATTTGTTTGGACTCCCTCGGTGACAAGCCCCTGAGGTTTCTTGTGATATTTGGGCTTTTGGGCTTCGAAGAGAGTATGGATGGGGGAGTCCTTGAATTGTGTTTGAATAAAGTGCGCCCGGCTATATAGTTGGTGCATGTTTGAAATGTCATTCATGGCCAGGATGTTGCGGAAGGTAGGGGTAGCATTTGAGATGAGTAACTTGACCTTTTCTTCCTCCGGAATGTGACCCAACACACGTGCGGCCATCTGTCTCCACCTATCAGCATAGGTGGCGAAATCTTCATCCGCCTTCATCTTCTCGGCCACCAAGTCTGTAAAGGAATACTCCGGGCCGACCCGGTCTTGAAACCGTTGAATAAACTTTTCTTTCACCACTTTGAAACTTGCGTCATCCTCGAGTGGTAAAGCATAGAACCACTCCAAAGCCACTCCATCCAATGACCGACGGAACAAATACGCCATAAGGTGATCATCATATTGGAATTGTGCCGATTCATACATAAAGTCCCTCACATGAATGAAGGGATTGCTATTCCCGTCGTATTTGCGGTATGTGGGGAGCTCAGACTGGGGAGGGAACCGGATGTTATGAAAGCTAGGAACCGGAACATCCGCCAAAGATTGTGGGCCAACCCGCTTTTGAGGAAAGTCGAGTTGTTGTTGCATGGCGGCCCATTTATCAAGGAGTTCTTGTTCCCGAGATGGTGCAGGCAAACCAAGAGGAGTGGGCTCAAAGCGAGGAGCTGAAGGGTAGACCGAAGGAGTGGGAGGCCCATAAGAAGGATATTGGGCCAAAGGATGACCCAAACTGGCATGGACTGAGGCCGCCCCTTGCTGAGAGCGATAAAAGTCAGATGGGCCGATAAGAACCTGAGGCACGGAAGAGATGGGCCTATGAGACTCGGCCTGAGTAAATGAGGGAAGAATAAAGTTCTCTTTATCAAGAATTTGATGGACCGACCCAAATGATTGGCCCGCTTCTATATTGGAGAACTGGAGGGTCCTGGGCTGGACCGGGGTAAGATCAATTGGAATGGGTGAGGCGCCGGGTCCAGAGACAGAGATATTGGACAGACCTTGTATAATCGTGGGAGATGGGGCATTGGACCCCTGCAAGGTCTGATAGAGGGCCTGAAGTTGGGCCGGATCCAATTGGGCCATCATCTGCAAGATCTGCCCTGTAGGATTATTGGAAGCAAGGGAGGGATGGGGGCCATCCATGGAGATAGCAGATGGCGGAGGGATGATCCCTTCTCCTGATTGGAATTGGGTGTCCCTAGGTGGGTCCTCCAAGAGACCTTGAGGAAGGGATTCCTCATGAGAACGGGGAAGATCATAAGAAGACATGGCAGATTAGAAAAGAGGATTGGAATAGGAAGTGAAAAAGGAATTGCTCCTAGAGGATGATTCTAAGGACCGAAAGCAACTCCACATGCAATGGAACACCTTGACAAAAGACAAACAACACAAACAAACACCAAATGAGACACTAAAACAAAGACTCGAATCTATGAAGACAAAGAAGGGGATGGGAGGCACTCAAAGTCAACCAAGTTATAATGATGCACGAATTTTACTTGTTTCTTCCTTTAGAACCTTGATGATTTGAATTTAATATGTTCTCTCCAACAATAGGTTCCTAATAGGAAAGGGTATGGGGGACTTGGTTGACTCTAGATGTAAACTCTCCCTCACTTATGCAACCTAGACACGGTGTGGTAAAGGTACAACCGGCCCAGCGTCCGTGAGGGAATCCATGGCTCGCGGGGACTTATGGAGGTCCCGGATGTGATCACCTAGTCGACCCTAAGGAATATGGAGGCGAGAGGCTCACACACCAAGGTAGGAAATGCAACTATGATATGAATATGAATGATCCTATGTGCACCGGGGTGCATGCAAATTCTTGCCTAAAAACTAACAACCAAATATGCAAACAATGATGTAAATATGTATAACAACCGAGGATGAGATCAGATAACGCCCAAGCATGAAAGTCACAGTAAAAATTGTAGAAATAAACTCAACCTTGGGATGCGTACTTGTGACTGGCGAAACGGTCTGATATGAGACTGCCAGAGAGATAAGACAGCCTATTTTTGGGCCGCTTTTAAGCCATAAACGACCGAACAGTGGACCGCCAAGGTGACCAGAGAGTCGAAAATAGTAGGAAATTAAATGGAAAATCCGAGGAAAATGCAAGGGCAATTGGGTTAAATCAACAACAGTAGGTCAAACATAAGCTCCACACGATTGGCACTAGATGTCCCACCGTGATCGCCAAAAAATTAGGGATGTTGGTTTTCTTAATGGTTCCCTCAATGGTGAAGATATGATGATGAACAAGTTGATATAAATGATGTGAAATCATGAACAAATGCAACATCAACTCATGCAATCAGCATGAAAACATAAGCACATGGGCATGTCATCTTCATCAGAAATAAGCAAAAGGAAAGAAAAACACACGCTGGGGCGTGGAGCAAAGGAATAAAACCAACCACACATCGTAGGTGTGGAGCAACTAAACTAAAGCCAAGAAAGAGAGATATGAGGAAGATAAAGAGGACTACTGCCCAAACTAAAGGAGTCTGATTGCCACCAAGGTAATTAAAATAGCAAAGTTAAGGTAAATACCTTGGAAAGAGGAGGATGAAACACCCGCCCACGGGAGATGAAAACCAAAAATCTGGGCCTTCAAACGGTCTAATATCAGGCCGCGAACGAACCAAAAATGGCCTTACGATAAGCCGCCAGAGCACCGTAAACTGTCCAATATAAAGCCGCTAGAGCACACGGAACAGTAACTTGGGACTTGAATCTTCACTTCTCCTGGCCGGCCAGAAGAGCTGGGCCTCATGCTAGGAAACTGTGGACCTACAAAAAAGTGTAGAAGCACAGAAAAATAACCCAGATTAGCCCTATGATAAGTGTAGCAACTATAATGCAAATAAACTAAAGTGCATGCAAAAGGAAGGGTGTATACCTGGGGTGATGGTTTTTAAACCCCTGTGGGGCATGGAAAAGATGGGAGGATGTTTAAAAATGATACAAAGATGATAGAACGTGGAAGAAGAAGAGGGAAGATGCTTGTGAATGCTATGAAGAGGGGGAAGAAACTAAAGAATAAAATAACACTATTAAACCCTTGGAACTTAATACTCCCTGGACTTGAAGGCTAATGGACGTAGACAGCACTTCTTCTTGATGGGTACCCACTCCAGAATGCGGCAGAACCTCAACGTAAGCTCCAGAATTCTCCTCCTTAACCCATGAAGCCAAGGGTTCTATTTATAGACACTCAAACTCTCTGGACGAGTTGGAGAGATTCCAGCGAAAAAGTAGGGCAGGGTGAAGTCCCGCAATCAATGACACCCAAGAGGGGGGTGAATTGGGTGTTTAGCAATTTTATGAAAACTTTTGGCCTTTTCAAAATATGTGATATAAAGCTAATCAATAGGTTCAAAACTGTTTGTTCACAAATTAGATTTATCAAACTTAATTAGATGATGATATAGATTATGCAAGATATACGTGGATAAATCCGGAATCGCAATTACACTAACACTCACGTAGAATGGAGGTAGAAGAAAAGGATCAAACCACACAATTCAAAACACGATGCACAGCTATTTTTAAGGTGGTTCGGATGCAACAACGGTAATCCTACGTCCACCCCTCACCAAACCGGTGAGGCTTCACTCAGGGATAAATCCCCAAACGGAGACGACGCTCCAACCACACACGCAAGATGACGCCTGCACACACACACGTGGACGCGCCCCAATACACACACACAGAGAGACGATGTCTCCAATGCGATCCGACAACTGGATCACCAACACACACACACACGATTGCTACGACAGATGCAGCACTCTCCACACACAAACACTAAGACCTGGAGAAAATCACACACACACGCAGATCTAAGAAGACCTACGCACACATGAATCAAATACAACACACACACACACGACCACGGATCCAACAACGATCTACACACACACACAAGTTTTCACAGTTTATACAAAACACGAATATGAACTTGAAACACAATAAGGTACAGTTTAGAAATCCCTTGATTTGGCTTCCTTTTCAACGTATGCTGCTGATCTTGAGTGTTGCCTTCCCTCTTGCTTGAATGACTTGAAGTGGATTGTGAAAACCTTGCTATTTTCACCCTTGAACAACCTTCTTCTCAGATCCGTGCTTGCTTGCTTCTTCTTCTATCTTCCTTGGGCAATCTTCCTTTGAATCCTTGCTTCCTTGCTTGCTTCTTTTCCTTGGAGGATGTTGGCTTCAGATCTACCTTCAATGGGTTAAGAATGGATGAAGAACACTTGCTGCACGGATTATTGTTCACGGCTACATTCCTTCTCCTCTTCCTCCACTTGGATAGCCTCTCGTTTGATCTCCCTTGAAGCCCTCTTGGTTGGTTAGGGTTTATGGCTCCAAATGAGATGTTTTATAGCCCTTGAATGGTCTATGGACAAGCCCCAGACCAGATCCACAAATCATGGTGTAATTGGGGTCATTGGGATTAAACAAATGGGTGGAAATATCTCTCTTCGAGCTTGAAACAAAAGTCAACAAAAGGGGGCCTCGGGGCTAGCGGTCGACCAGAAGGCATGGGGAGGTCGACCGGAATTTTACAGTCGGTTGATTTTTCATCTCTGGCAAAACCGGTCGACCGGACACCTAGGGGCGGTCCACCGAAACATGTAAAAATGCCATCTTTTCGGTTCTAGCAATTCTGGTCGACCGGCCAAGGCGTGTTGGTCGACCGGAAAGACCTGTACCTGCAAAAATGAAGTGTTAGCCCAAAGAAACATGTCCATAAGTCAAGGGCTTCATATCCATATCAAATCTATACATTTTGGGATTGGATTCACTTGGTTTATGCATTTGAAACGTCTAAACTATTTGAGCATTTCTAAATTTTGTTCCGGGCGCTCCGCCCCCAGAAACCCCCGCAAGGGGGGCTGCCCCCTCGATCCCCGCGACCTGACCGCGCAGGTCGATCCGCGGGCGAGGGCGCACGATGGCCAGAAGGGCTTCATGTTTAATATGCATGAATGATGTGTATTAAAGAGAGGTATATGAGATACACATGGTGAGATCGATGCTAAGATAAGGTAAGAGTCTCACCAATGGTTCTTTGACAGTACATGACATATACCACCTGTTTTAGATTGTAGAGAAGCAGGGTGAGTATCCACACGTTTGGTTCACCAAGTGACTGCCATGAGTTTAATCCTGCAAGCAAGATAGTCAGGGTTAATACCATGCTTGTTCATATTAAAGAGGTTATGAAATCTCTTGTCTCTTGTAAAACCAACATATGCAAATCAAGGATCAAGACCATGTAACCGTTGCCATTTGACATCTCAGCCATACATAGATAACAGGAGCATGAGCAATCAACCACAAGTTTAGTTATCATCACTTAATCACACATTAAGTTTAGTTATCATCAAAATCATAACTTAACAATCACAACAATCATCAAAACCATAACTCAACACAGGGCTTAGCAAACTCTTGAAGATAATACTCCCAAGAGTCCATAGAAAAAAATGGATGCTTCTAAGGATCACTATTGAGAGAAAAATCATCAAATCAAAACTCTAATTCGGCCACGGCGTAGCAGAGAAAAGATAGTTCTAGCAGGACTCTCTATCTGCACAAACGGTCTTACGATAGACCGTGACTTGGAACAAACGGCCTAAATATAGATCGCCAACCTTGGTCGTCCACCAAAGGATAAGGTCAACGGGCAAAAAGTTCATGAACAGGACTCTAGAACTGGAAAACGGTCTAATGTTAAACCGCCAAAATGCCTCTAATGGCCATACGATAAACCGCCAGATCTCAACGGATAAGAAAGGATAAGGCTGAAGGAAAGTTCATTGGCTCTGGACTCTTGCGTCAGCAAACGGCCTTAAGATAGACCGCTACACGTCATCAAATGGCCATTCTATAGACCGCCAGAGACAGTGGCGTGGCTAAACAAATGAAAGGCCTACTAAGTCTCAACCCACGGAAAAATGAATAAGGAGCGAGACCCAATCAAGGAGAATGACCCATGAAATAAGCCTCAAAGCTGACCAAGATAGCCCAATAAATGGCGTATAACTCGAAGCATCATAAAGATAAATAAGGAGATGACCCAACTCATTGGTCATAAAACGGGTGTCAACAGATGGCCCTCTTTAATGTCCTCTTTGCAGGGGAACGAGCAGAGGTAAAGCAAAAGCGACATGGAACATGGAGGTGAAGCGGAAATGAAGCGGAGTGGACTGAAAAGCGGGCATTAAGGTAAATGACACCCGTCCTCAACCAACGAGCGATAGGAATCTTCAGGAAAACTTCGAATCAATCACAAGGAACGGCAAAACAGAATGATGCATGCCTAGAAGAACTAATCTAAAGGAAAGGAAAACATGACCAACCTCCTCACTAGAACACAAAGTTGATAGGCGGTCAGAGCAAACGAAAAAGTAAAGAGACGAGTAACTAAACTCCAGACAGGAATCTCCAGCTAACCAGACCGAGCAAACAGACCCAAGGAATCTTTCCAACTCAGAGTGAATTAATTCTCCTTACGTGAGACCTTGGATACACAATTATCCACCATTACTGAGACACTTTAGACAGATGAGGGCACGTGAATGCTCAAAGATGCACATGATGCATGCTGGGTCAAAATAAAGGAATCATCAAAACACATGCAAAGAAGGATAAAAATAGGAAGATACTCAAGAATAGTATTGCTAGACCGGACAAATCAGGGTCAAGATACTATCTGCAACCACGGCGTGCAAGATAGAACCATCGTCTCCCAACTCTTCCAACCTAACGGCCTATCTAATGATTAAACATGTGCACTTAGATCATCATCATTTTTGTTAAAGGGGAACATCAAATCCTGGAACATATGAATGACCAGCCAGTTCTCGAGATAATATATTATAGATAACATATAGTAACACATTAAGGGACTAGGGATCGAGATACTTAACTGACTTACCTGTTTTGGCGAGATGTAGCGAAGAAGCGTGATGGCGTTCAAGATTTGACAATTGACAAGGTTAGCCATCAACCAATAGATCATAAAATAAGCATTAAGCATAAGATAAGGCATGAAACATAATGGATAAGGCATTGCAAAACAATTCAAGCCACAAACGGTCTAAAATAGAACCGCTAGAACATCACTGACGGTCTGATAATGGATCACTAACAGACGTCGGTTCACATCCTTCAAGGAAGAACACCCTGATGACAAATGATCGAAGGAAGGACCACCACCAGAATCTTAACGGTCTAACGATAGACTACCAAATTTCCTGGGCGTTCAAAAAAACAAACCGAACGTTCTCTCCCCCCATTCAAACACTCATTCACTCAAAACACCAAAACCGAGCAACCCACCGGCGATTCCGATGACCCACCGGCGATCACCGCGCGTCCCCACACCCGGCCACCGTTATGGTTAAGAAGAGGGCTGTGAAGCGCCTCCAAAAATGGATAGCGGAAGAAGGAACGCCACCCACAGCGGTGGCGGTGAACCCACCGACGAAGGAGGGTGGACCGGTGGCCCAACTGGCAAAAGAAGAGATTCCTGTGGCAGAGGAAGACCCTGTGGAAGCCATGGAGGAAGAGGAGGAGGCCACGGCGGCCGGGGAGGCACTAGTGGCGGCGACAGGACGGCAATCGTCCGAGGTAGGCCGATGGTCCAAAAGTCCATTTTTTTAATTTTTTTAATTTTCAATTGTATACATGTGTATGGAATGGCAAGGGAATGGGTTTGGGGACCTATTAGAACAACTTGTAGGCCATTTTGGCCATTTCCACAGCATGGGTGAATGGAGAAGATGACGCCCATTAACGGGTCGCTTAGCGATCATTGTAGTGACCGCTAGGCGTTCAGGCGGTTCAAGCTAAGACCGCTAGCAAAATAGAAATGGTCCATAGAATGGCCGCTAGGGGAACAGAGGCACACTTCCTTTCTTTTGATGTCATTATTTTTAAATGCAAATGCAATGATTTATGATATGACTGATTCTAATTTTTACATGTGTGTAGGGGAAGAGACGGACTCGGATTTCTTGGTTGTAAGTCCGGGCAGTATACCAACCCTTACCAGATTATCAGAAAGACAGACATGCAGCCATGGGCTTCGGGGTGCTATTGAGCATAGAGGTGACGAGGATCGATACAGCATTGCTCTATGCTCTCCATGAGAGATGGGACGTGGTTAGCAGAGCATTTATCCTCCCGTGGGGTCATATGATCCCTACGCTGGAAGATATAGCGAGGATTGCCGGATTACGAGTCCACGGAGCGCCAGTGACAAGATGGACATATGGAGACTACCGAGAGATGGCGCAGGAGCTACTCGGATTAGATCTGATGAGGCCAGGGCATCACTCCTCCATGCTGGAACGAGTGACACTCCAGGAGAGCCTAGGGCTGAGGGGAGCGGCAATATCCGTAGGGGAGCTGCCAGAGGAGCACATCGGGAGAGTGATAGACCAGGTCTGGGGGAGAGTGGCGGCAGGACCGGGACTAGAGGGAGACATCACCCTGTGGTGCTTCCTGATATTGCTATTTGGGAAGCTTCTCTTCACGACCAGGGCTGACGGAGTGAGCTGTGTGAGCGACGTCACGCGGAATGCCAGAGGAGGCGAAGCGAAGCACGCGGGGGCTCGTTTTGCTGCAACACAGAAAGAAGAGAGAAGAGAAGAGAGACCACCACAAGAGATTGCTCCGGCGGGGCGTGCGGGATAGATGCAATGTAATAAGATATGAGGATTAAACGGCCATAGCGGGAAATGACTCTCCGCGACCTCGGGGGATGGGAAAAATACAGAATTTAAGTGACAGAAATTTAAACGGCCATTGCGGGAAATGACTCGCCGCGGCCTCGAGAATATAACGGATATAAGAAGCACATAACGTAAGTGACAGAAACTTAAACGGCCATTGTGGGAAATGACTCGCCACGGCCTCGAGAATATAACAGATGTAAGAATAACACAGAATGTTAATGACAGAAATTTAAATGGCCATTGCGGGAAATGACTCACCGCGGCCTCGAGAATATAGCAGATACAAGAACAGCACATAATATAAGTGACGGAAATTTAAACGGCCATTGCGGGAAATGACACTACGCGGCCTCGAGAATATAGCAGATATAAGAACAGCACAGAATATAAATGACGAAATTTAAACGGCCATTGCGAGAAATGACTCTCCGCGGCCTCGAGAATATGATGTGATCGCCAGGGGCCGGAGACCCAAAAATAAAGAAAGTGATCGCGCCTACCTCAAAAGCGGGAGATGGCGGGTTGCTTCTTCCTCTCGCTTCGGCCGGTCGATGGAGAGGGCTTTCCTTGGTTACCCTTGCAAAGAAGAAACAGACAAATAACAGGTGGATCAGAAAAGATGGCAGTGTAGTATTAGTCCCTTGATGAAGAATAATGAAATCGTGGCAAGACACACACCTGGTGTGTGTTATTTTTAAACCCCTCTCGGACACGAGTAGGAGGAAAATGCTATGATGAACGGGGGATCGTGCAAACGTGCATAAAAATGGATCTCCCTTATGAAAGGAGATGACGGATGACGGGATGATGCATGCGATAGAAATAACAGAAGAGAAGGGGAGAGAATGGCTTATTGAAGGTGCCGATGGCGAGATCCGGCGGAGCTTCAGCAGCGTGGGGACGATGTGGAAGCAGAACGGATGGAGCTAGTCTTCCTCTTGCGAGCGTGGGCACCCGAGAAGCCAGCAGAACCTCCCCCTACAAAAGACCCACAGGTTAGAAATGGGATCCGGCAGAGTCTCTCCTTCCTCTGTCGGATCTGAAGCCCCCTTCCCTTCGAGGGAGGGGGTCCCCTATTTATAGAAGGAAAGCTAATTAGGGCGTCCAGTCTCTTGGACGCCTCACTGTTGAGGCGTACAGGAGCCTGGACGCCTCAATAAATATTTTTTATATTTTTTATATTTTTTATCTTAATATATTCATTGAGGCGTCCAGGCTATTGGACGTCTCAGTGATGAGGCGTCCGGGGCCCTAGACGCGCCCATTTTCGCCCACCAAATCACCGCCAAAAGCTGTAGACAGTGGAGAAAGCGCGTGGTTTTGGTGCATGATTGTGACTTACGAAGGGCGCGTCTAATTGACAAGACATTTTTATCTTTTGGATTTTTTCAAAACGTCAAATCGAGCAGTGGATCGGCACCGTCCGTGTGTCTAAGCAGTGAGGCGTCCAAGCACCTGGACGCCTCAAAGGACAGGCCTGCAAGTGAGGCGTCCAGGCTCCTGGACACCTCAATGAGACACAGTGAGGCGTCCAGGTACCTGGTCCCCTCAAAGAAATTCTGTCAGATCGGCCCTGGAAAGCCGTCGACATCTAACCGTTAGACGTCTTCCTGTTTGGATTCTTCCGGAGCGTCCGGTTGGGAGCGGCACCATCCGCGTGCTGCACGATTTCCTTAGTGAGGTGGCTTCTGCTCGGATCCCAAAGAAGCGTCACGTTACCTCGCTCAAAAGGTGAAACGAAAGAAAGAGGAGCACTCAAGTGATTCAAAATGTGAAAGTCACTGCAGGGCGTCATATGGTAATATGAGATTTACTCAAGATGATGTCAGGAATAGCGTGTCTACAGCTGCCCCGCCTTGGCGTCTGCTTTGTAAGGGAGTGACACGTAGTGGAATGGCATTGAAGTGAAGTCGAATGGAGTGAGAATGGACTGAAAAGTTGATGCCAAGGTGTGATGAGACACGCTTTCAACATTATGGTTTGGAATGTTTTCAGAGTTTTCAATGAGACGACCTTAAAGAAGGTCTTCCGAATTCAACAATTGCTTGGACGGAAATCAAACAAGGAAGGGGAAAATGTGCGCTCAGGCACAAGTAGAAAAAGAGACCAACTTCTCTGTGTGGAAGTACTTGGGTCGTTAATCTACAGGTTTCACCTTTGGGGAGCGATTACCAGTCAATGTGGAAGTGCTGCGGCCAAGGTGGGTCAAATGGAGTAAGTAATGAATATTGAGTTAATCCAAACAAGGGTCTCTTTCGAAAGAACAGCGTAGGGCCGTCTCAAGGAAGCTCAGTGTTTCATTCAGAGTGGAATATCTCATATTTGTAAGAACTGGAGCACAGTGGTCTTCACAATCGAATTACTTTGAATGATCTTCCGTAATGGAATCAAAGTCCTACATGATTGCATGCTGGGTTTAAAGGAAAACTTAAAACAAATTAAAATAGAAAATAGCAAGGATAATATTGTCAAGTTGTTAAGAATGGGTCAGGATACCGATCCGGTGAGCTGATACTGAGCCGGGGCCCATTTATCCACGCACCAACTCATCGAATGGAACCATCGTCCCCTTACTTTCGCAACTTAATGGCCTATCCGTACAACCCAAATTCCTCTGAAATTATCACTATTTTTGTTGAAGGGGAACTCAAATTCCAGATCCGTTCAAGTCGTAAGGTCCTTGACATGTTCTAATAGCATAAATATCATATAATACAATGCATGACATGGTGGGACTAATTACCGGATGGTGGCACATGATGGGATGATGGCGTCCATTAGTGAAACCTGCATTGATCAACATGATTAAAAGCAGCAGAGTTGCACCACAGTACAAGGGAGATCAAGACAAAATACCTTTTACTGAAGTCAACGATGACGACTCGACATTAATGTGACGTCTCTTGGCCTTTACCCCTTCCCTTCCTATAAGTACCCCCCTTAGGCTAGTTCAGCCAAATGCACCAAGGAGAGCTTTGAAAGCTCAAGAGGAGGAGGAGAGGAGAATCTAGGGATTTCCAGGATGGAAGGAGAGTCTTCCCGTCCTGTGAAGAGGAGCAGGCCTAGCAGCGACTTTAGGCGACTCTCCGACCTTGAAGGTCATCTGAGTGGGATGATCCGGTCGCATATGGTGAGTTGACTCATTTCAAATTTCATGTACGACTTCTCCCTCACTTCTTCCTTCTTTTGTTTTGTTCCCTTTTCCAGCCGTACCCTCTCTTCCCAGGTCTGAGGAAATTCTCGAAACTGCCGTGGCTTTCGAAGCTGACTTCCAACATTACCATCAGCATGAGGGCCATAATCACGAGGTGGCACCTTCAGGGGCTCCTAGTTCACGCCAAACATTACGAGAAGATTCGTATGGACTGGGCGGCTATGGTCACGCTGGTGGAGATCTGGCATCCTCAAACTCACACCTTCATCTTCCCTTCTTTCGAGGCGACCATCCTTCTCGAGGAGGTAGAACTCCTACTCGGGTTAAAAAGGTTCAAAAGTGATGGCAGGATAAAGATTACGCGAATGCTGAAGAGGGTGACTTCCGAGGAGGTCCTTGGAAGCTTCATGCCGCCTGGTGCCATTAGAAACGTCCGTACTCAGAAGGGGATCGATCTGCAAAAACTCGCGGAATGGGTCATGGACGCCTTGAGAGGATCGCCAGACGATGACCGCTTGGAGGAAATCATGAGGGGATTCACAATCTGTTTGGCGGGAGCTCTCTTATTCCCTTACACTGACAACATAGTGGAGGAAGGCCAGCTGAGCGCGATTTGCGGGATTTGGAACGGCAGAAGGGTGGGACCCGCCATCCTTGCCTACCTTTACAGTGGTCTTACTGCTTCCAGCATGGGTAAGCCTCCCTTCGGTTGCGCACTTCTCCTGAATTGCTGGATCGATTTGCATTTCAAATTTGATCACCGCGAGGGGATGCTAACTGCCTCGAAGATCTTCCAACAAAGTCCCCTCTACCACATAGCCGACGTGTTAGGCTTTGGTGGTAATGTAATGAATCACGTCCCGTGGCTGAGGAAGCGTGAAGACTGGCGGTCCCACATCAAGAACATGATGCAAAGCTTCTTCACTTGTGCACCGGCATGCCTACTTTCGCGCGAACTCCTCATGAGGTCTTCCCCCGAAGCTGAACTCCAACTGATCGGCGCGACTGAGTTTGCTTTGTACAATGCGCATCGGTGCTGCATCCAAATCGGCCTTCCCCGCCACTTGTTCCCACCGTTATCTGATATTACTCCTCTGACGAAGAGAGAGTCGGGTACGGAAGCGGATGCCAAGGAAGTGAAGATTATCAAATCATCATGGAAGATAAGCACTTCGGGAAAGGCGTTAGTGCATGTGGAGGAAGAGCGTGAGTTGTGGAGAGCTTATATAACCGAACTGGGGAAATTAAGGCCCGAAGCATCTAAACCCCTGATGTAGCCCACTCTGTTTTGAATGAAATAAAATGTGGGGTTCTGTGCAAAATTGGTTCCATTTTTTTTAACATTTCCTTTTTTATGATTTTTTTGTGGTTCTTGATGTTTTTATTTTACCTTTTGTTGTTTTTCTTTTGCTTGCCCCCCCCCTTTTTTTATCTTGAACGCGTCCACAGAGGTGGACGCTTTTTTGTTATTTTATTTTTATTTTTATTTTTATTTTTTATTTATTTTTATTTTTTTGATTTTTAATTGAAGCGTCCACGAGATTGGACGCTTTTATATATTTTTTTATTTTTTTTATTTTTCTTTTATTTTCTTTTCGCCCCCCCCCTTTTTTTATATATATACATATATATATTGTTATTTTATTATTTTGACGCGTCCAGGACCCTGGACGCGTCGTTAATTATTATTATTATTTTTTAGAAAAAACTTTTTTTTATGTTTGAACGCGTCCAGGCGCCTGGACGCGTTCAAAAGAGTGTTTTTTTAAATATGAGAGGCTGCCTATGCGGCCTCTCACTTTCCACACCTCTTCCTCTCTCCTCTCTGGGTTCTTCCACCTTCTTTCGACCCTTTTACCCTTATTCTGGACCCATAGAGTGCGGGGAATCGAGCTAGGGAGTCGAGAAGCGGAAGCGGCTCACCCGTCATCTGCGGAGGACTCGAGATCGTGCAGAGGAGGCTCCTGTGGACGAGGAGATGATCCCACTAGCCGTGGAGGGCCCCGAGGGACCTGGCGACGCAGGAGAGGATGAGCATGACTCGGTAAGTGCCTTAGAACTCCTCTATTGCATTATTGTGTGATTTCATGCGGGAAATGGCGGCGAGAGATGGCGTTGGAAGGGAGGTGAGAGAGAGAGAAGACTGACTGTTGAGGCGTCCAGCCCAGTGGATGCCTCCATATTTTTTTATTATTATTTATATATATATATTGTTATTTATGGAATTAATTAAATAAAATAAGACAAATGCATATAGGCGTCCAAGTGCTTGGACGCCTCAAACAATTTTTTGGTTTTTTTTTTTGATTTAAAAAAAACAAAGAAAATAAAGTGGCGTCTAGGCCCCTGGACGCCTCAAAAAAGTAATTAAAAATTAAATGTTTTGTGGTCTTCTTTTTTTTGTTTATTTTTGTTGTTATTATGTTCATTAATTACAGCCCTATTTTTACTAATGTTATTTTTGTGTTTGTTCTTTGTGGTGTGCAGGGAATGATGAAGAGCCGGATCAGCTGGTCCTTCGTAGTCGCAGCGTACCGAGGGTTACCAGACTTCCAGAGGGCGCGGGTGGACGCCATGGGGTTTGGGGCGTTCCTGAGGGTTGAGCCCTCCCGGCTCGACCTTCCCCTTATCCAGGCGTTGAGTGAGCGGTGGCATGCGCCGAGTCGAGCGTTCCTGATGCCCTGGGGGCATATGGTGCCGACACTAGAGGACGTAGCTCGGATCACCGGCCTGCGAGTGGACGGAGAGGCCGTCAGCGGGGTCACTTACCCCGACTACAGAGAGAGCGCCTTCGAGCTATTGTGGCTAGAGATGACCGCGACCGATAGAGACAGCAGGATAGTCGGCCGGGTAGACATCATGGAGGCGCTCGGATTCGTTGACCCGCGCCAGCGGGTTAGCGAGGCTAGAGCAGAGTTTCTGGCACGATTGGAGGGAGACGCTCGTGCGACTTTTACCCAGGACCCGAGCGAGCGAGAGCTGGCGGATCTGGACCTCCGGAGGTTCCTCTTCTTTTTTCATGGGCCACCTTCTGCTGGGGACGAAGGGGGACGGCATCCATTGCCGCTTCCTCGGGATCCTAGCGGACCTGGACCGAGTGGGGTATTATGCGTGGGGAGCAGCTCTACTCGCCCACTTGATTGTCGATGTCTCTCAGGGTACAGAGAGGGAGACGATAGTTAGTGGCTTTGCACCTTTTCTCCAAGTAAACATTTTATTTATGCATTTTATCGTAATTATAGTTATGCCATTGTTTATGCTAATGATGCATGATGGATGCTGGTATGGAGTTATTATTACTTCTCGATGGGGAGAGCCAGGCAGTGGAACCGAAGAGATGTGCCCTTAGCGCGGCGGTAGAGGCCGGTCACAGTTGCGGCACCGGGCAGCTACTAGCTGACGTCACTTCGGCGTGAGTTGACTGAGTACCCTGAGGCCATGGTATGATGAATATGATTTCTTTTCATTTTATGACTATGACTTAGTTTAGCAAAATGGTAACTAATATGATGCACGTATGGTGATGCAGGTGGTATGGAGGCCCTACCTGGGTATGGCCGATGCTGGCCAGCCTTGGGTCGTAGCGGGCCGACCTCATTTTGGGTAGGACTTGTGGGTCCACTGCCTGAACGAGATCGAGCCGCTGCGGCTTAGGCTGGTCATGAGGACTTTGGGGCTTGCCCAGGAGTGGGTTGATGTAGATGAGCCAGGCCATGTCGGGCGGAAGACCCGGGGCAAGGCAAAGATCATTGACTGGCGTACGCGCTTCCCTGCACAGTACCAGGACTGGCAGCAGGGTGGAGTCCCGGTGGTGTCCTATGCACCGGACAGCACCAACTACCTGCGACGGTACCGGGCTACGTACGCCGAGCGTCTGTACCTCGGTGGGGCGGCAGGGGTAAGTATGAGATGAAGATCCTTTTCTCTCCTTTTTTTATATGTATTCAAATTAATCTATATGCATGAATGCAGGATGCTCGTGACACCGTCATTGCCGACTTGCGGGCCCAGCTGGCAGACGCCAGGCAGCAGCTGGCAGCCGTCCGGCAGGAGTTGGAGATCCTGGTGAGCTTATGCAGTGCACTACACATTTTTTTTTATTGTGACCTAGATTTTCGATGCTTAGCCTTTGACTGTTGCTCCTATGTTTCAGTGGTCCCATCAGACAGCAGTAGCCGGGATGGCTAGCGGGGTAGGTTCTAGTTCCTGGGGCCCTCCTCCGGAGGTCCCTTCTCTCCAAGAGCAGCTGGCGTATGCGGTGGCCGGGGCTGAGGAGGCTGAGGGTGATCGCGTGACTCGAGTGAGTGTTTGCTTGACCCAGGCTCCCCTTCCAGTTGCTCTTCTTCCTTCACTGTTCTTTTATGGGGCATGTGGGGTTTTTGACAGGTGGCGGAGATTCGACATGCCCTGACTCGTGCGGTTCGTGCCGAGGAGGAGCATGATGCCCGCGACGCTTGGGTGGCAGAGCGTGATGCGCGGATAGCAGAGCTAGAGGAGGAGCGACGATGGGAGGCTGAGGAGCTTCCTCGCGACGTGCTGGAGCTACGGATTGCCCTCAAGCTGTCGAGGAGAGAGGCGATGAGAGAGAGAGAGGAGAGGGAGGACAGGAGGGTAGAGCGGCAGCGAGATTCGGACGAGAGGAGGGCTCAGGAGGCCCAGATGATGGAGCTCCAATTAAGCCTTGGCTCAGTAGAGGGGAGGCTTCGGGAGAGTGAGGAGCGGTATCAGAGGGCGAAGGAGCGCGGGGCGCGACTTCGTCAGTCCGGTTCCTTCTCCATGGGCAGCTTCCTAGTTTCTTCGGCCGAGGAGCGTCGTCGCGCCTTCGAGGCTGGCGTGGCACCACAGGGTGAGGCGAGCACCGCCTCTCAGAGTTCGCGGAGGCCCCCTAGGGATCCCCGTCGGAGGGGGGAGGAGAGAGATGATCAGGAGGGTGGTGGCGAGAGTTAGAGAGTTACTTGTACACCCCACCCTCTTCACTTTATGATGTACGACTGCCTATTTGTTATGTGAAATGGAATGGTTTCTTCTACCTTGTGTGCACTTTCCCTTTCCCACGCTTCTTCTCTCACACCTGTTCTTTCGAGGTACACTTCACGAGACCTCACCCTGAAAAGTGGGGAATTACGCCTTGTGCGGAGGGACGACCTTTCTCTTTTTTTGGATGCATCTAGGCCCGAGGACGCATCTCAAGCTCTTGAATTCGAATTTAAAGCACCGGGCGGCCCTCCTTCTGTATCTTGCCCGCAAACGAGCCCGCCTCCCGTTGAGATTTGCTCGCTTATCTTTGTCTTCTTCCAATCTCGATCGATGGAGTTTGGTGGGCCAAATCGTGGTGAAGAGAGAGAGGGGCAAGGAACTCCTTGCCCGAGGAGGGACGCGCAAGAGCACGGAGAGGCATCCATGGAAGAGGAAGGGCCCCTTCGGGCACTTGAGGGACCCGAGGGGCCCGATGGCACGGAGGGAGGTGAACACGGCCCGGTAGGTCCTTCGATCTCCTCCTCTTTGATCCATTTTGAGTTTGGAGCGAGCCATGTGAGAGGGGAAAAGGGTTCGGCGAGTGTTGCACTCAAATGATGGACGCGTCCTTGACAGGAGATTTGTTCTCGTTGTTTGACGTAATACCCTCCTTTCTTGATGTAGGGCATGGCAAGGACCCCGGGCTTGGCCGATGAATGGGAGAGCGTGGATGAGACGAGCCGTGTCAGGAAGGAGAGTTACGGCAAGGCGAAGCTCGAGGACTGGCGCATACGTCTCCCTGGATAGCAAGGGAGCGTATTGGTGCATGACAGCGCCGACTTCCTGCGGCAGCGGAGAGAGAGTCATGTGGGACCTCTCCAATCCGGGGATGCACGTGACATCTACGGCTTGCGTGCCCAACTAGCAGAGGCTAGGCGGCAGCTGACCGTCACTCAACAGGAACTGGCGATCCTGGTAAGTTAAGTGTTGCATTTTTTTTATTTAATTTTTTTTATTTTAAATTTGGAGCTTAGCCGATGGCCGTTGTTTGTTTGTTCCAGCGTGCCCAGCGGGCCGCGATGGCAGGAATGGCTGGCGGTGCATCTTCCAGCTCCTCGGCCCCTTTTCTTGAGATTGCCTCCCTCCGAGAGCAACTTACCGGTGCGGTGGCCCGCGCGGCCCGGGCAAAAGAGGAGCGTGATGCCTGGGTAGCGACTATAGCGGAGCTGCGGCGTCATAGTGAAGAGAGGCCACATCGGGACATCCTAGAGTTGAGGGTGTTCCTCCAGGTGGCCAAGAGAGAGGCGGAAAGAGAAAGGCTAGAGAGGGAGGACAGAAGAGCCATGGAGGTCCAGGTGAGAGAGCTCCAGCTAGGCCTTCGAGCTATTGGACAGAGGCTAGAGGACATGGAGGCAAGCAATGAGAGGGCACGAGAATTCGGGGCACGACTGCGCCAGTCTGGCCAGCTCCATATGGGTGGCTTCTTTGCTATGCCAGGGGAGCAGCAGCGGGTCGCCGCTGCTGAGCAGGCTCCATGAGGCGAGGCGAGTGCTACTGTACGGGGCTCCAGAAGGCCTCTGAGGGACCCTCACCTTAGGGGGGAGCAGAGGGATGCCTAGAGGGATGAGCGTGAGTGTGATGGGAAGAATTAGCGGTGGTCCCACCTTCCCTTTTGTGATGTTCATGACTGTAGTGTTCATGACAGCTTATGTAGACCTATGAATGGAGTGATTTGTGTCCATGTTGCTCATTTGTCCTCTTGCGCGTTCCTTCCTTCCTACGCTTCTTCTCTTTTACCATTTCTATGTGATGCGCTAGACAAGGCCTAGCCGCGAAACAGAGACTCGTGCTTTTCCATGCCCCTTTTTCCATGAGAATCTTCCATCGAAGTCAACAACAACGGCCTTTGCCTATTCCCTATTGCATCCATTCAGACTTGATGGGTCATTTCTGAGTCGTCGTGTCGCACCACTCAATCAGCTTTCCTGTGCGAGCGGCGAAGTGACACATGGGACCGCAAGGAAGGTGCCGTAGAATGAGGGGGGTTATTGATGGAGGCAGTCATGGCTCGCACTTCTCCCATTCCCATAAATAGCTCCCCTCTTTGTTCTCCCAGGGACATCGAAAGCCATCTTGAAGAGTAGGGGCTTCCACAGCATGGAAGAGCTAAGAATTCTAAGACTTGGGATGGAGGCTGAATCTTCCCACTCTTCGAAGAGAAGCAAGTCCAGTGGTAGCAGCTCTCGGAGACTCTCGGAGCTTGAAGGACACCTCAATGAAAGGACCCAATCGCAACTTGTAAGCTGAGCTTGCTCGTCTCTTCTTCCAGTCACTTCTTCCTCCCTACTAACAAAACCCCTCCTTGTGTATAAGTAGGGTGTGATGAAATCACACATTCCATGGGAGTTGGTAGTGGCCACATACTGGGGTCTCCCGGATTTTCCGAAGGCTAGGCTAGACGTGATGGGGCTTGGAGTCTTTCATGGGATCGAGCCAATCAGGCTCGACCTTGCCCTCGTCCAAGCATTGCGCGAAAGGTGGGATCCAATGAGCCGTGCTTTCTTGATGCCTTGGGGGCATATGGTGCCCAGTCTGGAAGATGTGGTCCGAATTACGGGCCTAAAAGTGGATGGCGAGGCGCTGACTGACATTACGTACTCCAACTACCGAGAGGCTACCCAGAGGTTGCTAGGAGTGGACCTGGATGATCGTAAGAACAGGTCTGTAGCCAAGATGCCTATTATGGAGACGTTGGGGCTTACTGACATTCGTTCTCGTGATGATGAGTCCTTGGAAGAGTTCATGGAGAGGACTGAAAGAGGATGACGCGCTCTCTACTGCATAGACGCGAGCAATTAGGAGAGAGCCAACATGGATTTGAGGAGATTCCTATTCTTCTTATTGGGGAAACTGTTGTTGGGCTCGAGAGGAGACAGAATCCATTGCCGCTTCTTAGAGTTCCTGGTAGACCCTGAGAAAGTGGGGCAATACGCCTGGGGAGCAGGCATGCTGGCGCATCTATTTGCGGGCATGTCTTAAAGGGCAGACCGAGAGATAACAGTGAGTGGTTTCACGCCGTTCATCCAGGTACCCTGCTTCTCTCTTGGTTTCAACTGTACCTCCCTTCTTTTTTTTGTTTTGTTTTGTTTTGTTATGTTATGTTTTTTTGTTTTGTTTTTGTTTTTTTGTTTTGTTTTATTTTTTATTTTGTTTTTTTGTTTTTTTTTCGATATGTTAATGACACACGACGGTGCAGTTGTGGAGCTATTATTACCTCCCAATGGGAAAAGTTGGCGACTGATGGCGGTGCCGCTGGAGAGGCGGTGGCAACCTATCACGAGCCCAGTCTCTCTATCCTACCAGTTGATGGTGTTAAGGCGCGAGTTGCAAGAGTTCCCCGCGGCAATGGTGATTATTATTTCATCATCATCTTTTTCTCCCTTTTTTTTTATATTAAGAAGATGTGTGTGACCTGACCTAGGTGGTCTGGAGGCCTTATGCGGGTATGACTGACGTCGATCAGCCATGGGTCATAACTAGCCGTGCCCAGTTCGGACGTGACCTCTGGATGCACTGTTTGAACGAAATTGAGCCACTTCGGCTACGATTGGCCATGAGGATTCTAGGGCTGGCCCAAGAATGGGTGGACATGACTACCACACCACGTGTCAGGAGGAAGACGCGTGGGCCGGCGACCTCCGTTGATTGGAGAGTGGGGTTCCCTGAGCAATACGAGGACTGGCAACGAGGCGGCACTCCCGTGGAGTCACATGCTCAAGACAGCAAGGATTATCTGCGCCTCTATAAGGTGATGTATGCAGAGCGACTCCATCCTGAAGGGACCGTGGAGGTGAACAACATTTCCCCCCCCCCTTTTTTATGTTAACCTATGTCCTGGCCACAGGATGTTCGTGACACTATGATAGCGAACCTGCAAGCTCGCCTGGTAGGCACAAAGCGACAGTTACATGATACTCGCACAGCCTTGAGTTCTTCGGTAAGCCTACATACACACGATCAGAGACCAAGATTCCTAGCGTTAGGTCCTCGGTGTCACCTTATGTGTGTTGCAGCACGCCCAGCTTGATGTGGCTTCCTCAGCAATGGGGGCGGATGGTGTCTCTTCCAGTTTGTGGATCTCCACTTCCAAACTTGATTTGCTTCATGAGCAGCTTGCCCATACTACGCAGTGAGCCGCGGAGGTAGAAGGCATGCTCTCTGCCTTGGTGAGAGTCTGGTCATTGAATTTCACTTATTCGTGCCTCCACATACCTGAGATGATGGTTATGGCAGACAAAAGAGGTGCAAGATGCACTTGCCTGCACCGCGTAGGGGGAAGCCAAAATAGCAGAACTGGAGGAAGAGTTACGGCATCGTCTAGACGATGGCCCTTCTCGGGACGCCATGGAGCTGAGGATCACCCTTCAGCTGGAGAGGGAGGATAGAGAGAGAGAACACGCGAAAAGGGAAAGAGACACCGAAAGATGGAGAGCCGACAGATTGGCTGAGAGGGAGGAGCGTAGGGCCATGGAGGCCCAACTGTTTGAACTCTTTGAACTCCAAACTAGCCTCAGTCTTGCTGAACAATGGTTGAGAGATAGTGAAGTGTGCTACCGTAGAGCACGAGAGCGTGGCTTTCGTTTTAGTAGCTTCTTTGCTGCTCCTGTCGATCAACGGGGAGCAGAGACGGGAAGAGGGGTACAGAGCAGCAGAGGCACCGCCTCGCATGGTTTAGCAACACCCTCCAGGGTTCTTCGCCTGGAGAGTGGAGAAAGGGGTAACACCGAGAGAGAGGACGGGACTTAATGTACAATTTCTAGAAGGAAATAAAAGAAGAAATGTTCAGTTTCATGTCTTCTGCCTTCATTCCTGCTTTTCAATCCTGTACACATTGCTCAATGAAACAAGTCAATTTTTCCGTTCTGACTTGGCCCCTTGCTCAAGAGTGGGTGATTGTTTTGAGACTAGCCTTGATAACAAGTCAAGGGGCCAAGCCTTTATTAATTAAGGCAAGAGCAAAGATGATGAATGCAACATACGGGCACACAAATGGGAACATAACGTAAAAATGTAGCACACAAATGAGATCACACGGATGCATTTTTTATGTTATTTTTTATGCCTTCTTTTTTTTATTTTTTTTTTTGAAATTTTTTTTTAAAGACACTTGTTATTATAATCGGCATGATTTTTGGACCAGGGGTGCTTAAATCATTCTTAAGTATCCTAATACGGGGTTAACGTGCTCCAAGAGGATTCCCACTTTGGGACTCACCCGAGGGCGTCTTCGGAGGGCCACTTCACAAATTTTTTTTTTTGGGATTAATGCCTAGCGAACAATCTTATGGCACCTGACTCTTATGAAGACAGGGTTTCTTACTAACCCCCCAGGTATCCTGTGCTCACATCTAGGTTGATTTGGGCCCCTAGACTCCTCAAATGATAATCCTGCCGGTTAAGACTTAACTTGATGACAAAACCGTCATGCCATGCTTAGGCTCCCAATTGCTTCCGACCGCAAGGATACACCGAAGGAGTGTTCGAGGTAAAATATTTACCCGACCCGGGTCTATTTCCTCACAACTCTAGATGGTATAGGATGGAACACCTTGGAACCCTAACGGTCAACCGCGCGACGCTGACCCAGAACCAGACGCCGTCGCACCTATTGGTGACGCGCTTGCATTGACCTAAGCCCACGGTTGAAGTAAGAAGCCATCAAGGCGGTAGATAGAGGTCTTGACCGGCCAGAAACACCGAGACTCCTTCGCGGCGATGACTTTTGCCTTTCGAAGTAGACAATTATATGTGTGTTTTGCTAAAACGAGGTCGCTTGCCTTAGCGAGGCGCGCCTTTCAGGATTTCCACTGAGCTTTCATCTTTAAGGGGAGAAAGAAGAGTACGGTGGGGGAAACCTTCCGAGAGGACCGACAAAACCGTTAATCCGACGAGCTAACCGGGGCCTACTCGACCTGTCCCCTTTGGGCGACTTCGGACCAAGCCTCGAACAAGGTTGCGTTGCCCCCTTTGTGGAATTTAACTTTTTTTTTGAGGGGTTTCGCTTATTGAAATCAGGCACGGCCATGACCAGGCTTTCATTTGACTTTGATTTATCTCTTCTTTATCTTTATCTTTTTTTTTGTTGAGGGAGACACAATGATTTGATATGTGGGAATCCCTCTTGTATGCCTGCGGGGACACTGCCCTCTTCTCGTGCTCTGACTCGAGTTCGAGGAGATGAATCCTACTCTCACCTTCAGGGTATGGTATTTTGGTTCCCTTATGCCCAGCGTTTTAAGGGCGTCGACTGTCTCATTGGGCCGAGAAAGGAGAGAACAAAGATTACGGCATTCCTGGAGACCTTCGAGTATGGACCCACAATAAGCAATACGACCAGCTTTGGCTAAAACAGCTGCGTGTACGCGTGTTGCTTTCTTTTAGTGGGCATAAGCCGACATGACCGGACAGGAATCTCCACGGTTCTGGCGAGCCAAGACCCGAGACCTACCGAGCCTTAATGGGTCCTAACCTACATGAAGGACAGATGCAAAGACTTGACTGCATGATGAAAACTAGGCACTCTTTCTCTCTCTCTTTTTTTTTGAAACTTTCCTCGAGTTCCGCTTCGTTTGATCCCAAAAGCGAGGTGTGGGAGTATGCGCAGGTTAACCCTGAGTTAGACTACAAAGATCAAAGAGTGAATTTTTGGCTCCGATGGTCCTTGTACCATGCCAGTTGTTACACTTATCTAAGGGTAGTATTTCTTATGATAAAGCCCATTCCAAGGGTGGGATAACTCGGTCCCTTCGGCATTGACTAATTTGTATGCATTGCCAGGGTACACGGCTTGAACCACATATGGTCCTTCTCAATTGGGTTGAAGTTTAGAACGCGGCCCTCTAGGTTTGACAAAAATTCTTTTCACGACCATCTCGCCAATTTTGAATTTTCTCTCAATGACCTTCTTTTGGTAAAAGCGAGCGAGTCTATTTTGATAAACATGTGCATGCTCGGCAGCGGCCAGCCGCTTCTCATCTAAGAGTTCCAACTGGGCAAGGAGTGAATTACGACGTTCGTTGAGGGGAAATTCTCATCCAATTGTACCCTGAGAGAAGGAATCAAGGCCTCGTACGGGACTATTGCTTCCATTCCGTAAGTAAGGGCAAACAAAGTCTGCCCGGTGGGGGTACGGATTGAAGTGCGATAGGCCCATAGAGCTTCATAAGCTTTTCTGGCCAGTCTGAAAACTTACTAGACTCGCAGGTTTTCTTTATGATTTTGATCAATGTCTTATTGGTGGCCTCTGCTTGGCCATTACCTTGTGGGTAATAAGGTGATGAATGATGCAATGCAATCGCGTACCTTTTGCAGAGGTCTTAAAGATCCTGAGAAATGAACTGTGGCCCATTATCGGTGACGATTGTGCTTGGGACGCCAAACCTGGTGAGGATGTTCTTCATGACGAACTTGCAGACTGTTGGCGCCTTAATTTTCGCGTAAGCTTCAACTTCGGCCCATTTGGTGAAGTACTCTGTCGCAGTGAGGATGAAAGATTTCTGTTTGGTGAGGAAATTGGGATCGCCTAGGGGACCAATGATGTCGAATGCCCACATGGAGAAAGGCCATGGGGAGGATATTGGATGAAGTAAGGAAGATGGTGAATGAATTTTATTGGCGTGGAGTTGACACTTGACACACCTACGGACATAAACAACACAATCCTCTTCCATAGTGGGCCAGTAAAAGCCTTGCCTAATGATCTTATAGCGAGCATTTGGCTATTTACATGGCCACCGAATACACCTGAGTGTGCTTCCTCTACACATTTCCAGACTTCATCGTCATCAAGACATCTTAATAGAATACTAGTAAGGCTTCTCCTGTATAGTAGACCTCCAACCAATGTGTATTTCTGGGCCACCCTTCTTATGGCTTTCTTATCCTCTGTGGTGGCTCCTTCAGGATAGGACTGATCTTTGCAATATTTGATGATTTCGTATAACCAAGGTTTCTCCTCATCGGCCAGTTCTTCTTCAAATTCTGCCAACATGATTTCCCTCTTCTCAAGGATTTCCCCTTCCTGAATCTTCCGTAGGACTATTTCTTTGATTTTTAAGAGGTAAGGGTCCTGAACAGTAGGGACGAGGCGCTTGTAGATGTTGATGGATTTAGACCATGCACCTAAAGGGAATTTGAAAGATGACGCCAAGGAGGCGAGGGCATCGGCCAGGATGTTCTGTTCGCGAGGAACATGGACAAAGATCAGCTTGGTGAACGATTTGGCATAAGCGGAGACCAGCACCTGATAGGGCTTGAGCTTGGGATCAAGGGTGTGATATTTGGTAAGCACCTGGCGGAGAACAAGTTGACTATCACCCACGACTCGTAATTCGATGATATAGAAAGAATGGGCTAGTTCCAGACCAGCTAGAAGAGCCTCATATTCAGCAATGTTGTTGGTGACTGGGAATGTGAGATGAAATGCCTCCAGGATGGTAATGCCCTCGGGCGTTAGAAGGACAATGCCAATACCCTTCCCTTGGGAATTCAGAGCTCCATCAAAATATAATGTCCACATTGGCTCATCAGATTGGGTGATGGACATTAGTTCCTCATCTGGAAACTCTGATTGGACATGATCGAACTTGGGGAGAGGATGATGAGCGAGATGCTCTGCTATACCATAGCCTTTAATCACCTTTTGCTGAATGTAGGTGATGTCAAACTAAGATAGAAAACTCTGCCAGTGTGCTAGCCTATCGGTAAGGATGAATTTCTCCAGGAGGAATTTGATAGAGTTCATGCGGGCGATCAAATGGACCTCGTGAGCCAAGAAATAGTGCTTCAATTTCTCTACTACCCAAACAAGGGCAGCACAGGTTTTCTCCATGGCTATATACTTCTGTTCACAAGAATTGAGAAGTTTGGACAAGTAATAGGTGGCCCATTCCTTGCCTTCTTCATCGGCTTGTGCGAGGACGGCTCCCATAGAGTCATCCAAGACTGAGATGTAAAGGATCAGAGGTTTTTCTGGTTTGAGTGGAATGAGAACGGGTGGACTAGCCAGATATTTCTTTAACCCTTCAAAAGCTTTTTGACACTTAGCATCCCAATGGAATTCTACTCCTGGCTTGGTCAACTCGTAGAAAGGTCTACACCTTTGTGAGTGCTGAGACACAAACCGACGGATGAATTGCAGCCTCCCACTTAAACCTTGGACTTCCCTCAAATTTTTGGGAGGTGGCATGTCCCTGATGACCTTAGCTTTGTCGGGATCTGTCTCGATCCCCCTTTTACTCACAATGAAACCCAGTAATTTGCCCGATGACACACCAAACACACACTTCTTCGGGTTCATTTTCAATTGGAACTCCCTTGATCTTTGCAACACCTTAGCCAAAACTTTCGGATGTTCCACCCTGGTTCTTGATTTCACCAATAAATCATCCACATACACCTCCAGATATATATGCATCATGTCATGAAATATGGCCATCATAGCTCTTTGGTAAGTAGCTCCAGCATTCTTTAACCCAAACGGCATGACAACGTAACAATATGTTCCCTATGGTGTAGTGAATGACATCTTCTCATAATCCTCTTCTGCCAAACGAATTTGATTATATCTCAAAAATCCATCCATGAATGAGAGGGTCTCATAACCTATTATGTTATCGATTAACACATCAATGTGAGGCAAGGGAAAATCATCCTTTGGATACGCGCGGTTAAGGTCCCGGAAGTCTATGCAAATCTTGACTTTCCCATCTTTCTTCATGACCGGGACAATGTTCGCCACCATTGAGGATAAAGAACGACTCTAATGAACCTGACTTTGTGGAGCTTGTCGACCTCTTCTTTCATTTTCAAAGCCATCTGAGGGTGGAAACGCCTTAACCTTTATTTTACCGAGGCGGACCCTGGTTTTAGAGTTAAGCGGTGTTCAACCAAGGTGGAATCCAAACCCGGCATATCCTCGTAGCTCCATGCAAACATGTCCCTATACTCTTTGAGAACCTCAATTAATATCTCTTCTTCAGATGATGGTAAATTATCACTTATGAGGACGATCCTAGGGTCTTCCTCGGTTCCCAAATTGATTTCTTTGGTGGACTCTTCTACGGCGGCTGACGGCTCGTCGAATCTCCTCATCACACTAGCATATGCGCCAGCCGCGTCCTCATATTATCCATCCTCATCTCCAGTAGGGTATTGTTCATCGGTGATCTCATAAACCCCATATCCTTCATCAATCGCACAATTTCTCTCACATTCTATCTCCGGTAGCTGGATTGTATTTTCTAGCAACTAAGGGACGGATAGAAGGGCTTGACACCTGGTGGCTAAATCTAGAAAGAATCGACGGGGGATCTGTCTACCCTTGAATTTCTTTTTGGGTAGTACCTTTGACTTATTATCCCTAGCTTGACTCACATTATTTACAGAAGGAGAAAAGGCTGAAGGGGATGGTGAAGAATGTACAGGGAAAGACCCCTCAGAGGAGGGGTAGAAAAGGTCGCTCATAGGACCTTGGATGGGTGGCCCGCAGGGAGGGACGCACTCGTGGGAGATGTAGGAGGTTTCCTCAACAATGATGTGTTGTTGAGGAGTTTGAAAATTGACATTTTTTTTTCGTTTTCATTTTTGATGACAAAACAATGAAAAGAAATCGGAGGAGGGGGAAAGGTGATTATGGCTACAGGATTGGGAGGCTCGTAGAGCAGATCATGATTGAAAACCTGACGCGGGTTAAGAAACCCGCGCAGGTATGTAAGTAGATAAGGGGGCCTGGGAAGATCGTCAGACAACCGTCTGGCCCAGGAGGAAGACATCAGCGAAGGCTGAGGTGAGTCAATGGAGAAGACGATGGCTAATGAGCCGTCGATGGCAATGTTGATGATGGATGAAGATCCACCGGTGACAGAGTCCTCTTGGCGAGGATGGTTTGGAACTTTGGCAACAGTAGTGATATTCCCTAGCATTTCAGATACCAATGGCGGCCCTTCCACCTGCGGTGGTGAGAACATTCTTTCTAGTGCAATGGAAACATCTTGTATGTCAAACCATTTGCCCCATTCGCATTTCGGATCTTTGATCTTGCTTTTCTTACCGGCCCTTGAACATTTTTCAGCCAAGTACACTACATGTGATCCTCCATGTGTTTCCTGCGGGTAATCTCCCATTTGAACAACGAGCCCCTTCTTGAAGTGAGAGGATAGCGTCCACGTGAGGGGTTTCCCATCCGCCTCGAGCGGTACTTAAAAGCCTAGGCCGAACCTGTGGCCTAACCTTTTTTCCTTTGGCGGCTTCAGCCTTCCTTGTAATTACGCGCCCAAGCCTTTGCCTTGTTGATAGCTGATATTCCTCATTATCTCCCATCCTTTAGAATGGGAAGGGAGACGTGACATCGGTACTGAATGTGGCTTCTTTGGTGTTAGCGGAATGCGGGACGGGTCATACACATCCAGTAGTGATAATATGGGCCGATGAGATGGCCAAACAGATGGCAAAGAGATGTTAACAGCATCCACTGTATGAAGGACAAGCGTGCTGACCACTTTAATAATCCTCCCATTGTATGGGAACTTTAGGCATTGGTGGTTGGTGGAGGGTACAGCATCCATGACTTCGATATAGGGGCGACCCAGTATATCCTTGAATGTGGGATCCATGTCGAGGACATGGAATTCTGTAGGGACTCACATAGGGCCTAATTCTGCCTTCAGGATAATCATTCCCTGTGGTGGCCTTTTGCTATCGTCATAAGCTGTGACTGTGATCGAGGAAGGTCTTATCTGTTCCTTACCGACTCCACATAACTGAAGGGTGCTCATAGAGATCACATTTATGGATGCACCCATGTCCACCAAATATGGGTGTATGGACACTCCATTGATTTTTATCGAAACACACAATGCATATTTTTGAGCTTCCTTGGGGGCAAGCTCGTGGTTGTGGAACACAATAGCCGGTTGTGTGTCTGTCGGCATCAGAACGGCCGAAATCTTCTCTACAGGGAGGTCCTCATTCACCATGACCTTTTGAAGATATTCCATTAAGGCTGCCTGATGGGATGTGGATCTCTGAAGCAGCTCAAGGATGGAGATTCGAGTAGGCATTTTGTCCAAATGTTTCAACAAATCATACTGTGTCCCAGGGATGGATTTTTCTTGCTATTCTCCATTATCCTTCTCCGACTGAGCCTGATCGGGGTTCTGACTATTCTGAGGAAAAACTTTGTGGAAAATCCTTCCACTCCGGAGCACCATTGCCTGTGGCTTTTGTACCTCTATGGGGATAGCTGCAGGTTTTAACAGAGGTTTGAGGGGTAGCGGTGGAGGAATGGTTGATGAAGCCGGAGTAACGATGGGAGTAGGGATTCTGATGAGCGGTTTGTTCGGTGGAGGCATTGTGGAGGTAGAGGGGATATCATACGGGCTATGAAGGATAAGGGGTTTGGAAGGTGGAGGTGGAGGCAAAGTGGAAGTGGATAAGGCTTGAGGTGGGTGATGGTTTTGAGATGGATAGTGGGTGATGAGTGGTTTTGAAGGCATTGGTGGAGGTATTATGGAGACAGGCGGGGTCACGTATGGTTGACGGATGATAAGAAGTTTGGAAGGCATAGGGGTAGATGCAGTAGAGGTGGATGGCAAAATGGAGGAGTGGGAGAAGATATGAGGGTGTGAGGGCATAGTGGGGGGTGTTGGCTAATAGGTCATTGGTGAGTTAGTGGGAGGGGTAGGAATGAGAGGGCGTGATGGCAGTGGAAATGGTGAAGGAGGTACTATAGGTTGTAATGCGGGTTGATGAGAGAGATGTGCTACCCGGGCAAGGCGAGGGGGTTGTATGACGATAGGGTTGGCTGTAGAAAGAATAGAGTTACTTTATGGGTGCCACACCTGCTCTCTCCCGACATTCGGGAAGGAGGAGATGGGGTTGACCTGGTGATTGGGTTGTTGGTGCTCCGGCAATGGATTCTGGATTATGCCCATATTGGGCTGTTGTTGTTGTGCCTGCTGAGGCTGTTGTTATTGTTGTTGTTGCTAGAACTGTGGCCTAGGAGGAGGTCTCCTGGCTTTGAGAGTGGCGACGTATTGTCTCATTTCATCCCAGTCAATTCCGCCTTCATCATTCGTATCGTAGATGTAATCTTTAAACTGAAAGTAGTTCTCTACTGTGTGTCCTGGCTGCCTGTGATAGACGCAGTATCTGAAGGTATCAACATTCGGGGGCCACGCGAGCCTTTCCCTGGGTAGGGTGAGTGTGTTTGAGGCCATGAGGGTGCTGAAAATATCTGCCAAAGTTTCTGTCAATGGTGGGTAATAGGCTCTCTTGGGGCCAATCGGTCTCCTTTGTTGCTGTGGGGGGCCACAATTCCCTGGGGGTGGAACTTGGTGGTACTGAGGTGGCGGTTGTTGTTGCTGGGGTCGGGGTTATTGCTGGGGTTGAAGTGGTTGAGGCATATTGTTCTGGGGTGGATTGTTTTGGGGTGGAGGACGAGAGAGGAAAGGACCTTGTTGGAGGGGAAGTCGGGGCATTTGTGGAAGCCTTGGGTTGAGTGCATAGTTGGCGTTGTTGACTGCACTCACCTACTCATTTGTCACAACCCTTCTGTCGCTCCACCAGTGCCTGTCTTTCTGACCACCTTGGGCTTCGGCGGCTCAAACATGTGCATACTAGGGGAGTCTTTTAACTGGGTCTGGATATACCGGGCCCTTTCATAGAGTTCTTCCATTGTGGTAAGCTTGTTCATGGCCAGGACGTGCCTGAACTGTGGGGTTGCATTGGACACAATCATTTTCACTTGTTCGGGCTCTGAGAGGGTATCTCTTATCCTTTCTACCAGGGACCTCCATCTGTCGGCATAGCGGATAAAATCCTCGTCGGGCTTCATTTTCTCGGCCACTAGGTCGGTAATGGAAAGAGAGGGACCGACCCTATCCTGATACTTTTGTAAGAATCTTCTTTGCACCGTATCAAAGTTCTCGGCCTCGCCGGGCTCTAAAGAATAGAACCACTCTAGCGCAGGACCATCCAATGATCTCCGAAAGACATATGCTAAGAATCTCTGGTCATTTTGCCAATAGGAGGATTCATACATGAAGTCCTTGAGGTGAATAAAGGGGTTGCCATTGCCATTGTACCTTCGGTACATGGGCATTTCAGAGGGAGGAAAATGGATCACCGGAAGGATTGGTAAAGCAACCTCTGGGGTGGATTTCACATCCACTATTTTCTTTAAATTTTGAAATTGTTCGTCCATTCTATTGAACCTGTTGAGGAGCGATTGGGCAAGCTCCTCGGGGGGTGAAGGTGGCACCTGCCACTGGGGAGGAAAATGTCTCTCGGAGACTTGAGGAGGAAACCCCGAATGGGAGGGAGCTGCTAGACCGCCGACAGTTGGCCCCGACTGGAGCGGTATGTGGGGAACAACAGGGGTTTGAGATTGTGAAGGGAATTGGAACGAGGGTGGTTGTTGGCTCGCCTGCCCTTGAAGCGAGGGAGACTGGATGGCTTGCGCCAGTGAAGGAGATGGGATGGCCTGCACCGACTCTTGGAGGGGTGCGATGGCTGGAGTTGACTCCTGGGAGGCGGGAGAAACAGATTACCCTTTCAGAATGGCCTGGAAGGCCCAGAGCTGCTCAGAGGTAAGCTCCGTGTTGGCGAGGACACCTAGCAAAGAGGACATGTCCTGTGGTGGGGATGTGTCCCCTGCGGTAACCTGCACCTCACGTGAGGGCTCATAAGAAGGACCCGAGTCCATAGCATGGACTCGCGGCTCGATTGATTGACCACGGCCAGGGTGGTTCTCCTCAAAAGACTCGTGAGCCATGCTCAAAGTTCTTCCGGAATGTAAAAACATACACCAACAAGCAGATAGTAGAAATTATCAAACAAGTGGATGCCTTTATGCCCTCTTTTTTATTTTGATTTTGATAATTTTTTTGTGTTTTTAACCAGATCTGAAGTTCACATAAAAATAGGGGCCCTAGTTAGTTTTTGTTTCACCGCCGTGTCAACTAGGGTCTCTCGTCTCACCACGAATGGGTCAACTAACTCCAGGGAACTTTAATGGTACAACCAGCCCAGTGAACGAAGAGGGAATCCTTCACTGTCGGGGACTTACGGAGGTCCCAGTGGAGGAGATTCTAGTTCGTCGAGAGGAACTCCCGAACAGAGAGTCCTTCCTTCACCGAGAGAGGGTGATCCTTAGAAAAAAATGAAAAAAAAACTAGAAAAGGGGTGGATGCATGCAATGAAGTGCTGAACAGATATACATAATATAAGAAAACAACAGAGATAACAAAGATATAATCAACACCCAATGAATCACAAGGGACTAGGGGCGAAGTGCACAAGCTGCACAAGGGATAAGAACTGAAAGTGCTACTGTGAGCACAACTGGAGCGTGCGAGGGCGCAAAGGTGGAGGAGCACACGGCGGTGCCAAACTTGCAAGGGTAACTGAGGGAAAGCGAAAGTCGTCCCATCGTGATCGCCAATCTGTGAGTGACGTCACGTGGAATGCCAGAGGAGGCGAAGCGGAGCGCGTGAGGGCTCATTTTGCTGCAACACAGAAAGAAAAGAGAAGAGGAGAGAGACCACCACGGGAGATTGCTCCAGCGGGGCGTGCGGGACAGATGCAATGTAATAAGATATGAGGATTAAACGGCCATAGCGGGAAATGACTCTCCGCGACCACGGGAGATGGGAAAAGTGTAGAATTTAAGTGACAGAAATTTAAACAGCCATTGCGGGAAATGACTCGCCGCGGCCTCGAGAATATAACAGATATATGAAGCACAGAATGTAAGTGACAGAAACTTAAATGGCCATTGCGGGAAATGACTCGCCACGGCCTCGAGAATATAATAGATGTAGAAATAATACAGAATATTAATGACAGAAATTTAAACGACCATTGCGGGAAATGACTCGCCGTGGCCTCGAGAATATAGCAGATACAAGAACAGCACATAATATAAGTGACGAAAATTTAAACGGCCATTGCGGGAAATGACTCTCCGTGGCCTCGAGAATATAACAGATATAAGAACATCACAGAATATAAATGATGGAAATTTAAACGGCCATTGCGGGAAATGACTCTCCACGACCTCGAGAATATGATGTGATCACCAGGGGCCGGAGACCCCAAAATAAAGAAAGTGATCGCGCCTACCTCAAAATCGGGAGATGGCGGGTTGCTTCTTCCTCTCGCTTCGGCCGACCGATGGAGAGGGCTTTCCTTGTTTACCCTTGCAACAGAAGAAACAGACAAATAACATGTGGATCAGAAAAGATGGCAGTGTAGTATTAGTCCCTTGATGAAGAATAATGAAATCGTGGCAAGACACACACCTGGTTAGTGTTATTTTTAAACCCCTCTCGGACACGAGTAGGAGGAAAATGCTATGATGAATGGGGGATCGTGCAAACGTGCATAAAAATGGATCTCCCTTATGAAAGGAGATGACGGATGACGGGATGATGCATTGGATAGAAATAACAGAAGAGAAAGGGAGAGAATGGCTTATTGAAGGTGCCGATGGCGGGATCCGGCGGAGCTTCGGTAGCGTGGGGACGACGTGGAAGCAGAACGGATGGAGCTAGCCTTCCTCTCGCGAGTGCGGGCACCCGAGTAGTCGGCAGAACCTCCCCCTACAAAAGACCCACGGGTTAGAAACGAGATCCGGTAGAGTCTCTCCTTCCTCTATCGGATCTGAAGCCCCCTTCCCTTCGAGGGAGGGGGTCCCCTATTTATAGAAGGAAAGCTGATTGGGGCGTCCAGTCTCTTGGACGCCTCACTATTGAGGCGTCCAGGAGCCTGGATGCCTCAATAAATATTTTTTATATTTTTTTGTTTTTTATCTTAATATATTCATTGAGGCGTCCAGGCTCTTGGACACCTCAATGATGAGGCATCTGGGGCCCTGGACGCGCCCATTTTCGCCCACCGAATCACCGACGAAAGCCGTAGACAGTGGAGAAAGTGCGTGGTTTTGGTGCGTGACTGTGACATACGAAGGGCACGTCTAATTGACAAGACGTTTTTATCTTTTGGATTTTTTCAAAACGTCAAATCGAGCGGCGGATCGGCACCGTCCCTGTGTCTAAGTAGTGAGGCATCCAGGCACCTGGACGTCTCAAAGGACAGGCCTGCAAGTGAGGCATCCAGGCTCTTGGACATCTCAATGAGACACAGTGAGGCGTCCAGGTACCTAGACGCCTCAAAGAAATTCTGCCAGATCGGCCCCGGAAACCCATCGACGTCTAACCGTTAGACGTCTTCGTGTTTGGATTCTTCCGGAGCGTCTGGCTGGGAGCGGCGCCGTCCGCGTGCTGAACGATTTCCTTAGTGAGGTGGCTTCCGCTCGGATCCCAAAGAAGCGTCACGTTCCCCCGCTCAAAAGGTAAAAGGAAAGAAAGAGGAGCACTCAAGTGATTCAAAATGTGAAAGCCACTACGGGGCGTCATATGGTAATATGAGATTTACTCAAGATGATGTCAGGAATAGCGTGTCTACAAGCTGCAGGCTCCTGCCATTACTGAGGGACCTAGACGGAGTAGGAGAGTACGCCTGCGGAGCAGCGGTCCTAGTGTTCCACTTCGACACTCTGAGCACGACCGACCGACAGACGATGCTGGGTGACTTCTCGCCATTCCTACAGGTAAAATGCCCTAAACTTTAAATTTTAAATGCTTGTTTATATGCTTGCTATTGTTATATGCTGACACTTGACTTATGCAGGTCTGGAGCTACCTGTACCTCCCTAGCTTAGGGCGAGGGAAGGAGTTACACCCTGAGCGGATCCCCATTGCGAGACGGTGGGTGGTCGCACGGGACATGGGATCGATCCGGCGCCTAGCCCGAGCGATCCAGGACGATATCGACACTTCCCATATGCATCGGTGCAACTCTAAACTCAAACTCTTCTATATGCTCTAAATGCTTTTAAATGCTGACAATCACTCAATTGCCTTTTTAGGTGCGCTGGACACCCTACCGTGACGAGGGTCACGAGGGGCAGCCTTGGGTGGAGGCAGCCCAGGCGTACGCCGGGCGAGAGATCTGGCTTCATTGCTTGAACATCATCGAGCCTCTTCACCATCGACTGATCATGAGGATGAGAGGAGTACACCAGCCGGAGGTGGAGTTCCCTGCACAAGATGACGAGCGCTTTGGGAGGTCCTTGAAGGGACTCAGCGGCGACATCGACTGGATCACTCGAGTGCACGACCAGGTGCGAGATTGGACACGGAGGGGCTGGAAGGTGAGGACCCGAGCTGACAGCGATGAGGCCTACCTGAAGGCCTACGTGCGGAGGTACGGCGACCAGGTGTTCCGTGGCGTCCGACGACCGGTATGACTTTCTAAACTCATGCTCTTTAATTAATTAAATTATTTCTATATGCACTGACACCATGGTTAACTATATGCAGCTAGACCCCCAGGGTAGGATAGTAGAGCTCCAGGGACTCTTCCACGCTACTGTAGAGCAGAGGGATGAGCTCCAGCATGCTCTGGATCTTCTGGTGAGTTTCCCTGAACCTTGGACTTAAATTTATGCTTATATGCTCATGCTTATGATAAATGTGAATGACTCTGACTTCTAAAATGCAGCGAGCTGAGGGAGCGCAGTGGCAAGGACCGGATGCTCCTTCCTCTTCGTCCCAGCCTACGGGAGACCGAGCTGAGCGAGATGCTGACTTTGCTCGGGCGATTGCTCAGGCTGAGGATGCCGAGACTACTCTCACGGAGAGGGTAAGCAAACTGAGCTCCTTAGACTTACATGATTTGATGCTTATGCCTTGACTGACTATGATGAATGCTTATGCAGGCGAGAGAGCTGAGCACAGCACTGACTGAAGTGGAGCGTGCCCGAGTAGAGGCAGAGCGATGGTGAGTAGAGGCGGCGAAGGTGACCTGTCTCCATGAGGAGGTGGCGCGATTGAGCGCAGGAGGAGCCCGTCGTCGTGCTGATGAGGAGGAGCCAGAGCGTTGCACCGAGCAGTGCGGTCCGAGGTTACTTCACTGGTTCTTCCGGCTACCGGAGGAACGAGGAGGAGGAGCGACGACGTCGTCGCGAGGAGGAGAGCACCGCCATATCGCCACCAGCGAAGCGGCATGAGGGCACAGGTGATAGCGGTGGCCCGGGAGATGGACTGGCCGAGTGATTTGTACCTTTTCTTTTTTTCTTTTTTTGATGCACACTTGTACATGGTTTTTGATAGTGAAATGAAATCCTTTTGTTGTTTTTATTTAAGATGCAAATGCGTATGGATGTGAATGCTAACTGACTGACTACTACCTTAGTACTGACAGAGAGTACGAGTGAGAGAGATGGAGAGAGAACGGCAGGAATGATGACTAAGAGGGGAAAGAATTAACCAAAACTGACAAAACCTGACAAACGGTCTAACTTAAGCCCGCCAAAGGCTGGAAAATGGTTAAACCAATGACTGTCAGAGGGATGGAGGAAGGTGGTGAATGAAGGGACAAAATGGTCTAATTGTAGACCGCGTGGGGACTCCTAGCGGTCTTACGATAGATCGCTAGTGTAGAAACCCTATGTAGTCCGAGCGGGACTCTTCCGTGAGAGTCCGAACCCGGGGATAAAGGCCTCTAATCTACACTAGAACACACCCTAACTTAAGTTAAGGCTACCCAGTCCTAATCCTAATGCACCAAGACTAAAATCATAGCTTTATAAGTAGGAACAAGCCCAGAATTCGCAGCTCACAGAAATCCTCTACTACAAGCCTTGAAATTTCAGCAAAAACACCCAATTCATTATGAAGAGAAGTTTTGCAGCTAGTGCCATGGGGGAGATGGCCTATACCGGGCCAAAGGCCGCTAGAAAGGTTCATGGGGAGCTACAGCGGCTGACTTTCATCCCCAAGCACTTGAGTTCAAGTTCTTCAAGAGAGGTAAGCATAATTTCTAAGTTCAAAAAGTTCATGTACTTCCTCAATTTTTCCTTATGGCATTTCCCTCTCTTCTTTTTCTTCTTTCTTTTCCTTCTTTTCCAGCTTCTTCCTGGCCCAAGATGCTACTCTAGCCTTAAGTGGGTGGCTCCTTTGATAAAGGAACTTCCTTTAGAGGTCCTTTCCATCCTAAGGGCATGGCACCTTCACCCTTTAGTGGTTCTAGCCAAAAATTTCCAGAAAATCTCCCTAAATTAGCCAAGCATTTCGGCTCTTGTAGAATTATGGCATCCTCAAACACACACATTCATATTCCTAACCTTTAAGGCCACAGTCCTACTAGAAGAGGTAGAGACCTACCTAACCCTTCCTAGGACTAAGGCGGGGGATGAAGACTTAGTGAGCCATACGGCGGAGCCTATAGACCCATAACTCATATTAGGGGATTTCATTCACAACCCAAACGATGTTAGGACTATGAGCAGCCCGCGCCATGTCCATTTGATACCCATGGCTCAATGGATCACCGCTTATTGTAAGAACAAGGGCGGGAGATTTGAAGCCATAGCAAAGGCTACCTCAATTTGCTTATGCGGGGTCTTTCTTTTCACCACCACCGACCACCTCTTGGACACCCAAAATCTCAGCATTATTAGTAGGTTATGGCGGGGTTTATCTATCTCTCAAGCGGTCCTTTCTTACTTTTATGAAGGCCTAAGTTCAGCTTGTCTAGGAGGGCCACTCTTCAGTTCAATGATCGCCCTTGAGTGTTGGATGGGAGTGACACTTAAGTTTTTACCCAAGGAGGACATGCCTTCAGCTAGCCACATATTCGGGAGCCACCCTCTATCCTTTATAGGAGGCGCATCTGGATTTTCTTCACAAGCTGAGTGCGGGACGGCGGACAAGAATACACGAGATGATTGGCGCCTCTATCTCAACACTTTGTCAATCGACACGTTCATGATGCGACCGAGAGCACTTCAAAGCACCACCGTCAGATAACCTCGGCGACCAGGCCTAGATCTTCAGCTAGTGGGGAATACTACCTTGGTGATCTACAACCCTCACCGGTGCCATCTCCAAGTTGGGCAACCCCGTACTACGGTCCCTGCACTATCACACTTCCCTCCCCTTATAGCTAGGAAGATTGGGACTGAGGAGGATGAGCGAGCCGTTCGGAATGCATTAATCATGTGGGAAATCAGCCGGGTGCGTGCTCTGCAAGCAGAAGTGGCAGAGGATGAAGAGGGGTACCGTGCTTATGTGAAGAAATTGCGCAAGATCTGGCCTTGCGTGGACAAAAGAATGAATGTAATTTGAGCTTTTCTTCTTGATGTACTTGGAATGATCAATAAAATAATGTTCAATGAACTTGATTGAATGGAATAAAAGATTTGTGTTGGGAAATGTGAAATGGATTGCTTGATTGATCTTGAATTGATGGACAAATCAGTTTAGAATAGGGTTCTCTGTCTGACCAACGGTCCATTAAAGGGCCGCTAACTAGAGACTAGTGGTCTTACGATAGACCGCTAGAGACAGCGCTCAGGAAAACTGAGAGTTTTCAACTCTCGGGAGAGAAAAGTGGTCTAATTATGGGCCGCCAGAAGACTTCTGACGGTCTAAATTAAGACCACGAGGGACAGTTTCCTGAGAGTTGAGTTTTCTAGCTCTCGGGAAAGGAAAACGGTCTAATTATAAACAGCTAGAGATGGTTAGCGGTCTAATGATAGACCTTGAGGGAACCAAAAACAGAAGACTTGTGAGCTTTGAATCTTGGGTGCTTGAACTTGCGTCTGCACACACTTAGACAAGAAAATAAGTTAGATATGTTCTTAGACTCAACCCCTTACCTGCAGCAAGTTAGAGAATGACCAATTCTTGATATTTGGTCAAGGGGTGGAGCCTTATCAAATAGGCGGAAATATAGTGAAGAAAATGTGATGCATGCAATGCAAGATGATGGTATTTCTGGAGTTTTTTAAAGCATTTTGATTTTTGGGGGGTTTTTGAAATATCTTATTTTTGTGGGTTTTGAAAAATCTGATTTTTGTGGGTTTTGAAATATGTGATTTTTGTGGGTTTTGAAATATGTGATTTTTTGGATTTTTGAAATATCTGATTTTTTTAAATTTTAAAATATATGATTTTTTTAGATTTTGAAATATATGATTTTTTTGGCTTTTTAAAATATATGATTTTTTTGCTTTTGAAAGCTAATTCTGTCCCGGCAACAAGAGCCCTACCTGTCATACTAGGATCCTCTTGAGGTCGACGTTCTTTTGAGGTGACAATCCCTAGCCAGGGCCAGCGATGGTGATTCTAACGAGGCCATACCCAGGGTACTGTCTTGTCCTAAAAGAAAAATAGAAATAAGGAGATAAGCGTAGGCCAGGTATAGAGGTTTTTAGGATTTGAGTCCTTCTCATAACAACCCGTTCAGAGACTCGGTCTGTTACGCCGGGACTTTGCGTCCGTCATCGAACCTTTATCCACCCTAGGCACGCGTACGACCGGGCTCATAATGTCCCGCGGGAAAACTGTACTGCCACTCTTGCCATGCCTAGTTTCGTACATTTGTGGAGCTTTGACTTTGAAACTTTGAGCTTTTGAGATGAGCTTTTAATCTCGCTTTGATTTGCTTCTTTTTGCTTTTTCTTTGCTTTTCTGTTATGGAATCAGGTCATAACGGACTGCCCCTATTTGAGACCTCCTCTCGTCAGGGTGTCTAGATTAGTCATCGCCCCCCTTATTCACCTCTTGCCCGTAGATTTAGCCGAGGAGAGAAACGGACAGGGACCCTGACTTCCCCCAAGTATGGCCAAAGAGAAACGGTGTTTACATAACTAGGGAATCCGACCAGGGACGTCGTGAAGTATGTGATTTGCCAAACTCGGGGTCCTCCTTCGTGATCGAAGAAAAGGGACACCTCGCTACCGGGTTTTTATTAGCCTGACTCTAAGGGAAAAAGCGTTTAAGATACAACCCATTCCAAGCGTAAGACTGCTCCTCACCTTCTGCGTTGACTAAGCGATACACATTTCCTAGATAAGCCTCTCTAACGACGAATGGCCCTTCCCAGTTAGGTTACAATTTGGACCTAGGACCTCTGGACCTAATGAATTTGCGTTTCAAAACTATATCTCCTATTTGAAATTTGTGCTCGATTACCTTCTTTTGAAAATAACGTGAATCTCTCTTTTGATAAACGGACACGTGATCGGCCGCATTCATCCTCTTCTCATCCAAGAGTTCCAGTTGAACGAGCAACGCCTCTCGACGTTTATCGAGATTAAGTTCCTTATCGAGCTGTACCCTTAAGGAAGGGACCAAGATCTCATATGGGAGCACTGCCTCCATCCCGTAGGTAAGAGCATAGGGGGTTTACCCCATAGGAGTACGGACGGAGGTACGGTAAGCCCATAGAGCTTCCACTAACCGTTCAGGCCAATCAGAAAATTTGTGAGATTCGCATGTTTTCTTTATGATTTTAAGAAGGGTTTTATTAGTGCCCTCAGCTTGACCGTTACCTCGAGGATAATATGGAGATGAATGATGCAATGTAATATTGAACTTCTTACATAGGTCCTTGAGCTCTTGAGAGATGAACTGGGGTCCATTGTCGGTGACGATGCTGCTTGGCACTCCGAACCGCGAGATGATATTCTTCAGGATGAAGCAGCACACCGTGCTAGCTTTGATCTCTGCGTACGCCTCCGCTTCGGCCCACTTGGGGAAGTACTCAATTGCGGTAAGGATGAAGGATTTCTGCTTGGTCTGAGAATTGGGATCACCAAGCGGGCCAACAATGTCGAAAGCCCATGTAGAGAATGGCCAAGGAGCAGAAAGAGGATGAAGAGATGAAGCTGGAGCATGGATTTTATCAGCGTGGACTTGGCATTTAAGACACCTCCGGACATAGAGGGAGCAATCTTCCTCTAGAGTGGGCCTATAGAAACCTGATAAATTAAAATGACAAAAACTTTTTTTAATGAATTATATAAATAAAATCTTCATGAAATAATCAAATTATATTTTTACTATATGAAATAAACTAGGTAAATGCATTTACTTGAATTTACCTAAGGTAAATAGAAATTAAATACTCTAACCTTTAGAAAAATCATAGTAAACCCAATAAAAGTCCATATAATGGATTAAGATTATAATTGGCCCATTGGATAATCCATAATGGGCTGAATTAATGGTTAAAGGACTCAATAAAGGTTAAATTAACCTTAAATTCGTAACATATGTTTAATATGGCATTTAAGGGATTAAAATAACTCCATTTCTAGAAGATTGACTCAAGAATCAACCCTTACCTACCAGCCACCTTAGACTAGCCGTTTTTACATTCGTTTCACACCAAATTAAGGCTAGATTAAGAGGAGAAGTTTGAATTTTCTTCTAATTCGGAGTTGGAAAGTTTGGCATTGTTAGGCAAGGAATCTTGACGAATTTGACTAAGTTTTGGCTATAAATAGAACCCCATTCGACCCTCAAATCATCCTTGGTGGCCTAGGCTATGCTGCTACGGAGATTGGAGGGGATTTGAAGGGAAGATTTGGAGATCAAAGGGCTTTCTTATTATTGGGGCTATTTTTCCATCTCTCCTTAGATCTGCTCAAAGGTAGGTGTCTCTCAGGCTAAACTTCAATTAAAGCATGCTATCTTGTGTATCTTTCTGTGCTCTTTCCATTGATACCTATTTTCCTAAATTTCGTTAAGAAATGAGCAAGTTGTGGTCATTTTATTGGAGGGATATTCCCGTTTTTCGTCAGAACCAGAACGTGCTATACCTCAGGTTCGCGTTCTGATCGCGCTGCCCCGACATAGCGCTTTTATTTAGACCCAATTTCTCCTGTCCAGTTTTCAAAAAAATAATAATAATATATGCCATATCGTGCTAGCTTTGGATAGCGCGTTCTTCAGATCGCGCTAGCCAGAGCCAACGTCTTCTAAAAAAATTCTAGATTTCAAATATATATATATATGTAAACATCTAGATCGCGCTACTCAAGGCTAGCACGTTCTTTAGAACGCGCTAGTCGAGGATAGCGCGTTCAAGGAAATTTTCCTAGAATGCCCGGGGTTCAAAATAAATTATTTGGGTATATAATTTATGAACGTGACAATAAGATAATCAAAAGATTTCTTCAGAAAACCAAATAACCTCACCTCACCTCGGCTCGACATAAATAAATAAATAAATCAATATATATATATATATATATATATATATATATATATATTAATAGGTTTGTATCCACACACAAATCGAGCCCACATCCTATGCCCCTTAGGTCCTGACCCAAGGGTGAGCTCTCCAACATATAAAGTCATGGAAGTTTTTCTAACTTCCAATGTGGGACTAAAGTTTAGTCACTTTACAATATGAATTATAATCATTTGGAATCCACATTAATTGTAAGCATTTAGTCACCAAAAATGAGGTAAAGCAATAATAGCATGTTTGAATTTTTACAGCATGTTAAAAAAAATTGTAGAATAAAAGGTATTTTTTTGCATGTAAAAATCTATTTTTACCATATTATTAGTAAACTAATACATGAAAAATATTTTCAGTATGTTAAAAATTACTTCCAACATGATGAAATTATTTTATCCATACTGAGATATGAAAACTATTTTTCAGCATGTTGAATCTATTTAAAACTATTTTTTTTGCATGCTAAACCTAATTTCCTATTAAATAATTAGTAAATTGATGCATGAAAATTAATTTCAGCATGTTAAAATTACTTCGAGCATGATAAAATTATTTCCAGCATGCTAGAATTATTTTTAGTATGTTAGAACTATTGTCAGTATATTAAAGATATTTAAAAACTATTTTCAGCATGATAAATCTATTTTCCCATCAAATAATTAGTAAATAAAGATAAAAAATTATTTCAGTATGATAAAATTTATTTTGTTATCAGAGAATTTCTATAATCAGCATGGTAAACTTCTTTTTATCATCTCATCAGTAAGTTAATGTATGAGAATTATTTTAACATGTTAAGTATTAATTTTAGCATGTTAAATATTAATTTTTAGCATGATAAAATTACTATCAGTATGATAACATTAATTATAGCATGTTAAAAATTACTTTAACATGTTAGAATTATTTTCAGCATGATGAAACTATTTTTAGCATAATAAATCTATTTTATTAAGCATAAAAATCTATATTTATCATAATATCAGTAAATAAATATATGAAAATTACCTACAGCATGTAAAAATTTGTTTTATCATGTTATCAGCAAATTGGTGTATAAAAAATTACTTTTTAGCATGTTAAATTATTTTCAGTATGATAAATCTATTATTCTATCTTATTATCATCTTATTATCATTAAAAATATCAATAATGTGTGAAATCATGATTTTAATTCAAAAATATATACATCTTATCTAAAACTTAACATTTCTGAATTTTAACAGAATTAAGAATGAATTCTCAAATAATTTCGTGAACACGGTGCTTACCTACACCACGTTCATAATAGAAATCCGATTGGCTATAAAATTTGCGTTTTGGCTAAACTAAAATACCTCTAGAATATAAAAACTTCCTGAAAACATGCCTAAACACTTGTTAAATCAATTTAACACAAGATTAAATTATGGAATTAAAATAATTCTATTAGTTCTATTTACTTGAATTTTCTTCTTAATTACCGTTAGTTCTTGAATTCCACGACTTAATGTCGTTAAACATGATGCCTTAAAATTATTATTCACTTCTCTTGCAACTTCTGAGATTTTTGTCAGATCTATATTTTTTACAAATAAGTTTATTCTTAAAATTCATTGGCCACAATGTTAAGTGGATGTCTAAACGTACTTGGGATCTTATGATCCACTGACCCAATGCCTAGCATTAATGGGGCCCGGTCTGGTCCTGGGAGGAGCTCTCGAAAGTATTTGTGCCCATGGGAGTTGATTGACCACGGTGTGGCATTGCACCGAAGTGCATGACTTGTTAGATTTTTTCGACATTCCACTATTCGTACTTGTTACTTGTTTACATGATTACTTGAAAATTACATGAATTACTTGACTTGCGTGAAATGGCCAATTACATGAAATTCTTTACTTGTTCAAAGTTATTACTTTAGAATTTCTCTTGATATCTTGTTATCTCAATTACTTGAAAATTCCACTCGTGTTATACACCTTTCGATGCAACTTGGAAAGATTACTTAAATTATTAAACACTTACAGATTACCTAATTTTTAGAGATATAAAATCCTATTGAGCTTTTTGCTCACCCTACGTTTTGATTAAATTGTTGCAAGAAATGACATTGAACAAGGGAATGGACAAGAGTGAAAGAGTGATTTTTTTCCCTAGGATTTATGTAGATCATTAGTGTTTTACAAGAATCGGGTACTTTGGGTTTGGAAGTGTAATACCCCAGTTTGGAAATTGAAATGAATGAATTTTAGAATTTAATATTTAATTCCTTAGTGAATATGACAAGTGGAATTTTGACTACCTTATAAAAATCTAGAAAAATTGTAATTTGGTAAAGGATAATTTATTTAACAACTTTATCTTCTGTGGTCAACCTAACAAAAATTCGTAACTAGGTCTAATCAATGGATTGAGCCCAAAGGGCACACTTACCTAACCTTAACTCAAACCATGGAATTAGGGCTTAATACCCCATCAAATGAGTCCAAATCGGTGAAAAATGAAAGGCCACAATCTATGGATCGTTTCCCGTCCGCCAATTCACTGAAACCATAACCCTAAAACTTGTGATCGATCGAGCTTGGGTGAGGTCAACAATTGCGGCGACGTTTCAATCACTCCAATTGCTCCGACGAATTCTCCCAGCACAGAAGGATCCAGAAGGTGTATGAGCTATAAAAATAAAGCTCTGCAACCCTAGAACCCTTTGGGAGCAGTGGCGGCCGCAGTGGAGATCGATCAAGGGAGATCTCTGGTGATTAGTGGAGACATGTCGGCGTCCCTCTTCTTCCTTTCTTCTTCCTTCTTTACCCAATTGAGGTAGGTAATAATGAGCCCAATATAAAGTGTTATATATGGATGGAATCAGCGTCTAGTCTTCTTTCTTTTGAGCCAAAAAGCCCTAAATTCCATTAGGTATCCTGCGCAATTTTAATGGTTTGGTAGAGGCATGTCAGAATTAGGGCAGAACTTGTTCCCCTTTGATTTCAGTAGCTATTTCAGGCTGAAAATATAAAATTGATTCATGCAACTTGTAGAGTTTTTCATGCTCTTTCTATTGGTAGTAAAAGCCCCAAATTCCATGATGTATACCCTTCGAATTTTGTGTTTTAGTGTGACCCTAGAAACCTCGCCGAAGGCGGGCAAGGGTTGGTTTAATCAGATTTTACCAGACTTGGGCGGTCTTGCGATAGACCACACATCCTGGGATGGGCAGCCATCTACATGACCACATATCCTGGGATGGGCGGCCATCACCTAGACTACATAACCCCTGACAGGAAGGGCGGCCATCTACATGACCACATATCCTGGGATGGGCGGCCATCACCTAGACCACATACCCCCTAACAGGATGGGAGGCCATCAGCATGACCACACATCCTAGGATGGGCGGCCATCACCTAGACCACATATCCTGGGATGGGCAGCCATCACCTAGACCGCCCAACCCCTTGGGCGGCCATGCCCTGGCCGCACAAGTACCCTATGTTCAGTCAGGTAGATATAAGGTCATGTAACGACCGCACATCTATGCAGAAAATGACTTAGTGTGAGCTCTACATGATTCATATTAGTATCTTAATTGATAATTAGTAAATTAGATACCCATATGATAAGTGGTAAATTATGCAAGTAAATTTCTGTAAAATGCATGCTTTTTATTCCCACATGATCTTGTTCATTATCATTATCATCTTGATTCATATTTTTGGCAATTAAATTAATGTAAATCATGATCCTTGATAAATTGACATGAAAATTAGGACTGAAATGAATACTAGGTTGCATGACAGCCATTCTACTCCAGTAGAACAGTTTGACCAATTTATCAACTTTTAATAAGTCATTAGCCCTATTAGTTGTGCTAGCCTTGATCTTACCCCCGGACACTCCATCGGGCGGACTTAACATCATCTTGGGATCTCTGTATATCCCTGCTAAGAATCTAATGAACCACCAGAAACTCCGATTTACGTGACTGAACCGCTGGATTATAAGTCTTAGATCGAATTGGGCTAAGAGAGGCATGTGCGGCCAGTAGTGGACCGCATATCCTCATAGGCGGCCCAATAACGACTGCATATACCTGGCTTATGCCATTAAGTGTTGGTCGATTAACCTTGATCAATCTTCGACCAAACCATTAAGCCCTGGACTGACCAATAGATAGTAGACTAGGCCCTGGTTTAGGTTTACCCTGTCTTTGGCAGCCCGGAGTCCAATAGGGTGATTTCTTAGCCTTCTAGCCAAGCCCGGGTGGTGCGGCTGGAATATGACCGTTCAAACCTTATGCGGATTCTATTGGACCGCATATCCTTAATACGGCCCCGTATGGCCCTTACATCAGGTTCATGGGTCTTAAGGTCTTCTGGACCTGCGCGGCCCAGAACCTACCGTTCATCCTTAGAGCGGCACACTGTCAGCCGTTCATTCTTGACCTCGTGGGTTGAGTTTCAGTTCAGTTCCTGTAAGTGCGGTCCAGTATTAGCTGCATATATTGTCACGTCCTGAGCCTTTATTACAGCGGAAGACTAACTCGGGGAGTGCGGACAGCTGGCATGGTAAGCCTCTTGAAAGCAAGAATGATCAGAGTGCAAGATAATCACACACATAAATGTAATTGCACAATATTTACTCAAACTCTAACTTTATTTCATAATAATCAAGTATTCAAATACAACCACTAATTCAACTTATTGCAATCTATCAGACTCAAGAAATAGGAAAATTACATAGACTCAATCTAAACAATATAGACCTTCCTAAGTCTTCACTCTTATCTCGAAAATACTTTCATTCGCTCTCGGACCCGCTACTTGTATAACCCGAATCTGAATTCGAATCACTTCCATCTCCTGAAAAGATTGGAAATAGGTAATGAGCACACTTGCCCAGTAGGTATCTTCGCATCAACATGAAGGCACTATTAAAGTAATTAATAATTTAGCTCTAAAGAATAAGGTAAAAATCATGCGAATGTGATCAATCACGTGATTAAACCAAAGTAACAAGATGATCAAGTAAGTTAGAATGAGAGCAAGTGCGAACTAGCAAGAATGTAACAAGAACATGATATTAGTCTTTCATGAACAAGAATGTATCGAGAATGTACTAGCAAGCCACATAATCATCACTCTAGTATCTTTTGCTGATGAGCAAGTACTTCGTGAATTTCTGTGGAATATCAAGCAAGAAAGTCATGTACAAGAATGTCAGGTCATGCCGTATTGTGGATTGTCACTTATTTATAGAGAAAGTACTCCCATCGCAATGCGACGTCAGTAGCATCATACCCCATGGTTTATAATAGTATGTTTCCGACAATCAGCCGAGGGGACTAGCATAGAGCCCTTGAACACAATCAGTGCTCGATAGCATCTTCAAGTATAAATCAAGCTTTTTTCACGCATGTAATAATAAAGTATGGCCAAGAATGTAATAAGTTCAATAAGCTCATGATAACAATAATTCAATGAATGAATACTTTAATAAGAATCATAAGAAATCAAGAATGACTTAAGAAAGGTTATGCTTATGGAAATAAATCGACAGCATAATGGTACATTCTTTATTTTCCATTCATTATTTTAGATTTCTTGATCAATATGATAAGTTCTAGATCATTAATAGTCCATCTAGAAATCTTGGAATATCAACCCTTGGTCCACCTTGGGTTTAAATACTCAAGTAGTGTGACGGTCGTGTACTGGGCCGTTACATGATGTGACGCTCTAGTATTAGGCCATTACATTAGTCTGAATCCAGAACTAAGAAATCGGACTCAGTTGAATGTGACGGTAGTATATTGGGCCGTTACTTGTGTCTGACGGTCCAACATAGAGCCGTTACATTACTGATAACCAAAAACATCCATAGTGTAATCTAATCAATGGGCTTTAATGGTTCAACCAACTCGGCGTCCTAGTGGGAATCCCAGGCTCGCGGAGAATTACGAAGGCCTTGAAACGAGATTTCCTAATCCATTGGAAGGAATATCCAATAGAGAGGTCCTCATGTCCAAGAATAATGTTCCTATAGTGCAAAGTGTAACTAATGGACATATACCTGAATATACGTCATGTACTTAGAGAAATGAGTCTATTGATAGAAAAGAATGTGTAACAATGTGAAACCAAGATAAAACTCCGTCAATACAACATTGGAAAATCATGATTTAGAATACAAAACTATTGAGTTTTAGCCAATGAAATTAGCATAACTTAAAATAGCCTAAGACACATTAACCATGCAATTTGATTGTGAATCAGTAACTAAACTTGAAGTCATGATAACAGGTCCAACATAGCTATCTAAGCTTATTTATAAGTAAACTTAACTGGTTATTATTTTACCTTGGGCTCGCAGAACACAGGGGTCTGACGGTCTAGGATAGGCGCATTACAGTGCTTATGACGGTTTATCGAGGGGCCGTTACAGTGGTGTAACGCTCCTGCTAGGGTGCGTCAGAGATAATAGAACAATAAAACACAATAGGGTGTGCCGGTCTATCGTAAGGCCGTTACATTCATGTGATGGTCTTACGTTGGTGCGTTAGAGAATCTGCTGGCAGTAAACTAAGTAAAGGTTTATGAAAACATAACATGCCTGGAAATCAAAAATACTACCACTGTCCTAGTCATGATAACAAAGTATAGGCCAACTATATGCATGGGTTTAGTGAATAGACAGATAATATCTTTAAATTTCCATTTAGGGCTAAGAGATGCATGAATGTATAGATATTTTAGATCATGAAATTCTTAGTCTAGAATGCATGAAATCAAGCACAACCAGAGGGCTTTTATTCCTAACAAGTTATTTTTGTCAATCATGAGATAACCTACCTCTTCTAAAACCTTTAAACTTCGAATTTGATGTTAGGTGCTACCCTTAGTCCCTTGTACTTCTTGTGATAAATCAGCAACTTTAATCTACTCTATTTCCTCAGCCTCATGACCTAAGGATGTGAAATTTTGAGGGTAAGAAGATGAAACTATTGGGAACAAAAAGTTCTAAAGGATTGAACTATAATTACCTCGTTTAGACGTCCTAATCTCTGGATCTTCAGGGAACTTGCGTTCAGATTCCTGGGTTGCTAAGGTTGAATCAGCAACTTTGGAAGCTTCTATCTCCTTAGTTGCTTGATCTCCTAGCATGAAATTTGGAGAGTTATTAGTCTAATGTATTATAAACAAAAAGTCGTAAGGAACTTACCCGAAATTATGACTCCTTACCTTGATTCTTCACGAGCCAAAAGTAAGGATCACTCAGTTCAGAACTAGGTCCTATTTATAGGGTTTTGAAGATTAGATCGATTCTAGAGTCCTTAATTTGCCAGAACCTAATCCCTAAAAGTCCTTAGTAATGTTATAAGCTCTCCCAAGTCGATCTCTTGTAGATAAGATCCCAAAGTTCTAATCTTTTTGCTCGTTCTTCCTTTCACGAAACTAACAGAGTGTAATGCATCTAGCCTGGTGCGTTACAGGGCTGTGGCGGTCGCCCAATAGACCGTTACATTCAACGTGTATAGAGTTTCAATTTCATAAAACTCTTTTATTCGTTTATCCACATAATTATCTTATATAAATAGTATTTATCCTTAAAATACGTGAATAAGCTAATTACCATTCTAGAATATGGGCCAAACTTGATGGGCTTGGTCCATTCACCTTTTGGATTATCTTTAAATAGGCTAGGTTAATTATTTAACCTAATTGGGCCTTATAATGACTTATTGATCTAATATTCTATTTATTAATTTATTTAGGCCTTTATAAAGTTCAAAAAATAATTAAATATTTTGGGGTCTTACACCCTCCCCCACTTAAGAGAATTTGGTCCCAAAATTTAATATATGGATTTCGGAGAGTGCACTTACAGTTAAATAATTCTGGAAATCTTTTTTACATGGCTGCTTCGGTTTTCCAAGTTGCTTCATATGGCCATGTTTTCTTCCATTGAATCTTGACCATAGGAATAACTTTATTTCTTAGTTGACGCACTTCCCGTTCCAGAATCTTTATTGTCTTTTGTTCAAACGTCATATCCTTCTGAATCTCTAGATTGTCATAAGTGATAATATGGTCAGTATCATATACAAACTTCTTCAGCATAGAGACGTGAAATATGTCATGAACTCCTGCTAATTGTGGAGGTAAAGCCAGTTTGTAAGCCACTTCACCAATCCGTTCAAGAATTTCAAATGGGCCAATAAATCTTGGAGTTAGCTTTCCTTTAATGCCAAATCTTCGAATACCACGACCTGGAGAAACCTTTAAATATACACGATCTCCTACCTGAAACTCAAAGTCACGTCTTCGATTGTCAGCATAAGACTTTTGCCTATCTTGTACCAGTTTCATTCTTTCTTGAATGAGCTTGATCTTCTCTGTAGAATCCCTGATGAGATCGGGGCCTAGAAATTGCTTTTCTCCTATTTCATTCTAACGTATTGGTGATCGACAGCTTTTTCCATATAACACTTCAAAAGGTGCCATTCGTATGCTAGCCTGATAGCTATTGTTATATGCAAACTCTACTAGAGACAAGTGATCATACCAACTACCTCCAAAGTCGATAGCACAAGCCCTGAGCATATCTTCTACTACCTGATTCGTTCTTTCCGTTTGACCATCTGTTTGTGGATGAAAAGCTATGCTAAAATTCAATCTAGTCCCTAGTGAATGTTGTAGACCCTTCTAGAATTGTGATGTGAATCGAGGATCTCTATCAGATATAATAGTGACTGGGACACCATGTAGTTTGATAATCTCCTTTATGTATAATGCTGCTAGAATATCCACAGACCATCGACTCTTTATTGGTATGAAGTGTGTGGATTTAGTCAATCGGTCTATGATTACCCATATTCTATCGTGTCCACCTCTTGTCTTAGGTAAACCCATAATAAAGTCCATCCCTATACTCTCCCATTTCCATTCAGGAATACTCAAGGGGTGTAATTTACTTACGAGTCTAAAATGTTCTGCTTTTACTTGTTGGCAGGTGAGACAACGGGACACGAAATTAGCTAGCTCTCTCTTTATATTGGGCCACCAGAAATTTCTTTTGAGATCTTGATACATCTTTGTTCCTCCTGGATGAATTGTGTATTTGGAATTATGCGCTTCATCTAGGATTAGTTTCTTCATAGCCTCATGATCTGGTACACATATTCGGCCCATAAATAACAATCTTTCATCATTGGAAATAGAAAAATCCGGCCTTTGTTCAATATTGGCTTTAATTTCCAGTAATATAGGATCATCATTTTACAGCTTCACCAGATCTTCTATCAATGTAGGTTGAGCTCGGATATTAGCTATGAAACAATCTTCCTCCTTTATGTCAATATCTAAGTTCAACTGAGCAAATTGAGGAATAAGGTTAGTTACACTTATCATAAGACTTGATAGCATACCCATTGGTTTTCTACTGAGTGCATCTGCTACAGCATTAGCCTTGCCAGGATGATATTGAATAGTAAAATCCAAGTCCTTGAGATATTCTAACCACCTCCTCTGCCTCATGTTAAGCTCCTTTTGGGAGAATAAATATTTCAAGCTTTTGTTTTTTAAAAAAAAACCCGTACCTAGGGTTTGATGGGAGAGTGCACCCTTTACCAAAGGTAAAGAGAAAGCCACTCCACCAGTCGAACACTAGGGGGTAAATTTTATTACTGATCAAAAGGAATTACATTTACACCAAACGAATACTGGGCATACCCAGCTTATCTAATCGAGCTGCTCCCTTTATAGGTGAAGGAAGCTCATCATAAGAAAAGAAAACATTACATTTGGAAATGCAAGCCAAAGAGGCTAAGGAATCAGCAACTTTATTTCCTTCTCTGTATATATGATCAACTACATCATTCTGAGTAAGTAAGCTCCAGATCTCTCTCACATAGGATAGAATGGACCATGGGCAACGAATTTCCTTCTTGATAATTCAAACTAGTGTGTTTGAGTCACATTCAATATGGACTGGCTTGACATCAACAGTATGCAGGTATTTAATGCCATCAAGTAAAGCACGTGCCTCTGCTATATGGCTATTGGACTTGCCATAGTAATGAGAAAATGCAAGAAGAGTACTGCCTCTGATGTCTCTAATAATACCACCACCACCTGAGTCACCATTAATTTTGCAAGCACCATCTGTGTTGAGTTTAAGAGAAGGCCAGGGAGGGCAAATCCATTTTATGATTTTCATGTGAGAGCTACCGGTCAGCTGAACATTGATACCAAACTGCTCCAAGAGTTTCCTCTTAATGTTATCTGACTCCTTAAGATTTGCAGAAACACAGGTATTTTTGATTTGAAAAATAATGTGGCTGAGGAGGTTTTGCTTGGGGATGACTTTGCCATCATATTTCGCAGCATTTCTTGCTTTCCAAATCTCCCAAAGTCCATAGCCACGTGAACTTTTCTCCATAAAGATAATGACGCCAAATTTTCAAGATAAAAATAACCGTTGCCAATTCCAAATCATGTACGGGATAGTTTTCCTTATGACGTTTCAATTGTCTTGAAGAATAACAGATTACTTTTCCATTCTGCATGAGAACGCATCCTAAACCAATGCTAGACGCATCGGTATACACTTTGAATCCACCACCTTCCATCGGTAGTGAGAGAATAGGAGTTGTGGTAAGATGATTCTTAAGAGTTTGGAAACTCTTCTCACATTCCTCTGACCAGACAAAAGGATTTTCTTTTCTTGTGAGTCTAGTTAAAGGAACTGCTATCTTTGAGAAGTCCTTAATGAATCTTCTATAATAACCAGCTAGACCCAGCAAGCTTCTTACTTCTGATACAATCGTTGGCCGGCTCCAATTTTTGACAGCTTCTACCTTAGAAGGATCCACAGTAATACCTTCTTTTGAAATAATGTGGCCTAGGAATGAGACTTCCTCGAGCCAGAATTCACACTTATTGAGTTTGGCATAAAGCTTGTGTTCTCTAAGTGTTTGTAAAGCTATTTTCAAATGTTGTTCATGTTCCTCTTTTATCTTGGAATATATCAAGATATCATCAATGAAGACGATGATGAACTGGTCCAGATATGGCTGGAAGACATTGTTCATAAGTTGCATGAATGGTGCTGGGACATTAGTTAACCCAAACGGAATCACTACGAATTCATAGTGGCCATAACGACTTCGAAAAGTCGATTTATAAATGTCCTCTTCTTTAATTCTAAGCTGATGATAACCTGATCTGAGGTCTATCTTACAGAAATATTCTGCTCCTGAAATTTGATCGAAGAGCTCATCAATATGCGGTAACAGATACTTATTTTTAATTGTAAGCTGATTCAGTCGCCAGTAATCGATGCATAGCCTGAGAGAACCATCCTTCTTTTTGACAAATAGGACAGGCGCACCCCACGGGGATGTGCTAGGTCTGATGAAGCCCTTATCCAGAAGTTCCTACAACTGCTTCTTCAATTCCTTAAACTCTATGGGGGACATCCTGTAGGGGGCTATAGAAACAAGTGCTGCTCCTGGAATGAGTTCAATAGTGAAGTTCACTTCCCTCTCGGGGGGTAAACTGAGTAATTCAGATGGAAACACGTCTGGGAACTCATTTACAATAGGGATGTCTGCTAAGATAAACTCCTTGGATTCGACAACCGTCATCATTCCTTGTCGAAGAGTGGTGAACTCTATAGCCTTTCATTCCTTTACGTGCTCCGAAAAGTACTTGGCACGGAATAAGGTAAGAAAACCGTCCCATGTATGAGGTGCATCGGTTGGAGGTGCCGGAACCGACTTCCACCATGTGTGAGCATCTTTGTTAAGTTGAAAGGTTGCGAGACGCACCTTCTCCTGATCGGTGCATTGGATAACATGAAATATACGATTCATTTCGTCTATCCAGTTCTCTGTCTTGTCGGGATTAGAAGAACCATAGAATCGCGGAGGATTTAAACTCCGGAAATTGTGATGTAGGTCACTGGCCCTTGCCCATGCGCCACCTTGCGCTATGGTTTACAATGCCTGAGTAAGGTCGGCAACTGTTTGTTGCATGCCATACCAATCTACACGATGAGCCATTCGTAAGATAAGGTACCTGAGAGAAAATAACAACTTGTTATTTCTCATGAAATTGGAATGAAAAAAAAATCAATCTTAAAGCTAATTAATTATCTTACCCCGGACTCTACCCAATTCTCACATGGGTATGGAAATTTCTTCTTTAGTTCATAGGTAGGGGTCTTTAAACCTTGGACTTTTCCTATGACATGACTCTTCTTCCTAAGTCCTGAGACTTAGGCTCTGATACCAACTTAACTGTCACGTCTCGAGCCTTTATTACAGCGGAAAACTAACTTGGGGAACGCGACAGCCGGCATGGTAAGCCTCTTGCAAGCAAGAATGATCAGAGCGCAAGACAATCACACACATAAATAAAATTGCACAATATTTACTCAAACTCCAACTTTATTTCATAATAATCAAGTATTCAAATATAACCACTAATTCAACTTATTCCAATCCATCAGACTCAAGAAATAGGAAAATTACATAGACTCAATCTAAACAATATAGACCTTCCTAAGTCTTCACTCTCATCTCGACAATACTTTCATTCGCTCTCGGACCCGCTACTTGTATAACTCGAATCCGAATTCGAATCACTTACATCTCCTGAAAAGATTGGAAATAGGTAATGAGCACACTTGCCCAGTAGGTATCTTCGCATCAACATGAAGGCACTATTAAAGTAATTAACAATTTAGCTCTAAAGAATAAGGTAAAAATCATGCGAATATGATCAATCAAGCGATTAAACCAAAGTAACAAGACGATCAAGTAAGTTAGAATGAGAGCAAGTGCGAACTAGCAAAAATGTAATAAGAACATTATATTGGCCTTTCATGAACAAGAATGTATTGAGAATGTACTAGCAAGTCACATAATCATCACTCTAGTATCTTTTACTGATGAGTAAGTACTTCGTGAATTTCTGTGGAATATCAAGCAAGAAAGTCATGTACAAGAATGTCAGGTCATGCCGTATTGTGGATTGTCACTTATTTATAGAGAAAGTACTCCCAGCGCAATGCGACGCTAGTAGCATCATACCCCATGATTTATAATAGTATATTTTTGATAATCAGCCGAGGGGACTAGCATAGAGCCCTTGAACACAATCAGTGCTCGATCGCATCTTCAAGTATAAATCAAGCTTTTTCCAAGCATGTAACAATAAAGTATGGCCAAGAATGTAATAAGTTCAATAAGCTCATGATAATAATAATTCAATGAATGAATGCTTTAATAAGAATCATGAGAAATCAAGAATGACTTAAGAAAGGTTTTGCTTATGGAAATAAATCGGTAGCATAACGGTACATTCTTTATTTTCCATTCATTATTTTAGGTTTCTTGATCAATATGATAAGTTCTAGATCATTAATAGTCCATCTAGAAACCTTGTAATATCAACCCTTGGTCCACCTTAGGTTGAAATACTCAAGCAGTGTGACGGTCGTGTACTGGGCCGTTACATGATGTGACGCTCTAGTATTGGGCCATTACATTAGTCTGAATCCAGAACTAAGAAATTGGACTCAGTTGAATGTGACGGTCGTATATTGGGCCGTTACTTGTGCCTGACGGTCCAACATAGAGCCGTTACATTACTGATAACCAAAAACATCCATAGTGTAATCTAATCAATGGGCTTTAATGGTTCAACCAACTCGACGTCCTAGTGGGAATCCCAGGCTCGCGGAGAATTACGAAGGCCTTGAAACGAGATTTCCTAATCCATTGGAAGGAATATCCAATAGAGAGGTCCTCATGTCCAAGAATAATGTTCCTATAGTGCAAAGTGTAACTAATGGACATATACCTGAATATACGCCATGTACTTAGAGAAATGAGTCTATTGATAGAAAAGAATGTGTAACAATGTGAAACCAAGATAAAACTCCGTCAATACAACATTGGAAAATCATGATTTAGAATACAAAACTATTGAGTTTTAGCCAATGAAATTAGCATAACTTAAAATAGCCTAAGACACATTAACTATGCAATTTGATTATGAATCAGTAACTAAACTTGAAGTCATGATAACAGGTCCAACATAGCTATCTAAGCTTATTTATAAGTAAACTTAACTGGTTATTATTTTACCTTGGGCTCGCAGAACACAGGGGTCTGACGGTCTAGGATAGGCGCGTTACAGTGCTTATGACGGTTTATCGAGGGGCCGTTACAGTGGTGTAACGCTCCTGCTAGGGTGCGTCAGAGATAATAGAACAATAAAACACAACAGGGTGTGCCGGTCTATCGTAAGGCCGTTACATTCATGTGATGGTCTTACGTTGGTGCGTTAGAGAATCTGCAGGCAGTAAACTAAGTAAAGGTTCATGAAAACATAACATGCCTGGAAATCAAAAATACTACCACTGTCCTAGTCATGATAACAAAGTATAGGCCAACTATATGCATGGGTTTAGTGAATAGACAGGATAATATCTTTAAATTTCCATTTAGGGCTAAGAGATGCATGAATGTATAGATATTTTAGATCATGAAATTCTTAGTCTAGAATGCATGAAATCAAGCACAACCAGAGGGCTTTTATTCCTAACAAGTTATTTTTGTCAATCATGAGATAACCTACCTCTTATAAAATCTTTAAACTTCGAATTTGATGTTAGGTGCTACACTTAGTCCCTTGTACTTCTTATGATAAATCAGCAACTTCAATCTGCTCTATTTCCTCAGCCTCTTGACCTAAGGATGTGATATTTTGAGGGTAAGAAGATAAAACTATTGGAAACAAAGCGTTCTAAAGGATTGAACTCTAATTACCTCGTTTAGACGTCCTAATCTCTGGATCTTCAAGGAACTTGCGTTCAGATTCCTGGGTTGCTAAGGTTGAATCAGCAACTTTGGAAGCTTCTATCTCCTTGGTTGCTTGATCTCCTAGCACAAAATTTGGAGAGATATTATTCTAATGTATTATAAACAAAAAGTCGTAAGGAACTTACCCGAAATTATGACTCCTTACCTTGATTCTTTACGAGCCAAAAGTAAGGGTCGCTCAGTTCAGAACTAGGTCCTATTTATAGGGTTTTGAAGATCAGATCGATTCTAGAGTCCTTAATTTGCCAGAACCTAATCCCCAAGAGTCCTTAGTAATGTTATAAGCTCTCCCAAGTCGATCTCTTGTAGATAAGATCCTAAAGTTCTAATCTTTTTGCTCGTTCTTCCTTTCACGGAACTAACAGAGTGTAACGCATCCAGCCTGGTGCGTTACAGGGCTGTGGCGGTCGCCCGATAGACCGTTACATTCAACGTGTATAGAGTTTCAATTTCATAAAACTCTTTTATTCATTTATCCACATAATTATCTTATATAAATAGTATTTATCTTTAAAATACGTGAATAAGCTAATTACCCTTCTAGAATATGGGCCAAACTTGATGGGCTTGGTCCATTAACCTTTTGGATTATCTTTAAATAGGCTAGGTTAATTATTTAACCTAATTGGGCCTTATAATGACTTATTGATCCAATATTCTATTTATTAATTTATTTAGACCTTTATAAATTCCAGAAAATAATTAAATATTATGGGGTCTTACATATATCCTTTGAGCGGCCTCTGTATGACCGTACATCTCTCAGAGACGAGTTTTATCGTGTTTTGTGCTCTTGAATCCAAGGACAGATTAGTCCTTTAAATCTTGAACTTCTGGACAGTAATTCCTCTGATTCTTTGGCCATAAACTTGACTAAATGTCTAGACGGAACTTAGGATCTTGGATCCGATAAATCAATGCCAACGCATCATAAGGGCCCAGTCTGGTCCTGGGGAGAGCGCCCGAAAAGTACTTGTGCCCATGGGAGTTTGTAATGACAAGGTGAGGCATTGCACCGAGTGCATGACTAGCGTGATGTCTATGACAGAAATTTCTTGTTATCTCTTGTTTCTGGATCGTGCTTGACTTGTTTAAAATACTTGCTGGTGGCCGTTTCCTGGTTACAATTTCCTGTTACACTTGTTATATGATATTCTTGTTGAAATCCAGGTATCTTATATTTCCTTGACCTTGCAAGAACTTTATATTACGTTATTTTTCTTCTGTATCGTCATTTTTTTTCTTATCATTTCATATGAAAATGGAATAATTGGTTAATTACGTAAACTTGCCTGTTATTATCTACTGAGCGTTCGCTCATATAGATGTCTCCCCCCTTTTTCCAGGCAGCTCAGGTGATGATGCGCTTACCGTTGGGGATGGGCAGGAGTGATGATTGGAGTGTACGAGTTCTAGATGTTGAGTTGGCATAGTTATCCTACTGTTAGTGATGCGCACCGACAGTGTCGTTAAGAAAGCCGTGCCACAATTTTAAAATATTCACACTCACTCACTTTAAAAGGTAGAAAATTAAGAATATAGTGGTAAGCGGAGCCGATCCCACGAGGAGAAATAATCCTTATTGAACAAGTTGGAAAAATCACTTTGTGCTTTTGAAAACCGAGTTTTGAGTGTGATTAAGACTAAAAAAAATAAACTACAAGGAAAACTTAATTAAAGAAGTTGAGAGGGTTTAAGAAGAGAAATTGGAGGAGATAGAGAGAGAAAATTAAGCCAACCATAATATGCGAAAAATGAGTTTTATTACCTTAGGAGGTGGCAAGTACAATGTAAATGAAAATTAAAAGCACAACTTAGAACATGAAAAAGAAAAGAGCTTGAGAGCCAAGGGATGAAGAGCAACGCCGCCTCCTTGCCAAGCCTTGGATGCCGCCCCGCTTAGGATGCCGACGCCATGAGAAGACTAATGGATGAAGATTCACCTTGGGATATGAGAGGAAAATATAGGAAGAAAGAAATAGATGGAAGAAATTTGAAAACAATGCAAAAGGGTGTGTGCGTTGGTGTGTTTTGAGAAGAAATAGTGAAAAACCAGATTGAAAACAGAGAGTGATTTGGAGGAAGAATAACTTTAAAATCAGAAGGAAGTAGGAAAAGTTGAAAACATGAACATTGTAGAGATTGAGAAGATGAAAAAGATTGATGAAGACATCAGAGACAGAAAATGAAAGGAAGATGGAGAAAAACAAGGATGAACAGGAGGTGGTCGCGGATGAACAGTGCAGAACTCTAAAAATTTGAACTTTAGAAAATTGACTATAACTTTAAAACGGTGAGGAATTGGAAGATAAGAAATAAAAAGAAGTTGAAGAACTTTTAAAAACCTACAACTTTTATGAAGAACACAGAGAGAGATACGGACCAGAAGGGGGAGAAAAATGATGAAGAACAGAAGGTGTGAAAATCGGGTGAATAGTAAAAATCGTAGATAGAGCTTTGAAAAACTAATTATACCATAAAAACGTGAAAGAATTAGAAGATGAGCAAGAAGAATAATTTGTAGAAGACTGGAAAACGAAGAACTTTGATGAAGAACTCAACTGCAAAAGACGAAAGGAAAGGCTTCAAAATTAATCCCTAAGGCAGATCTCCAAACTGTCCTCCTCGTAACCCTGCGACTATGGCATCCTTTTAATGGCATTCGGCAGTTTCCTTCGACCGTGGACTCCAATCTTGATGCATATCCTTATTTCCAGCAATGGATCATTACCCCAATAGAGTCCTTACTCATAATAGAGTCCTCCTTTCCACTGTTTCTTCGTAGATAAATCAAAACAAGGAAGAATAGCTCGATCGGGAACTGCAGTTGCCTTTTCTGGTTCAACTTTGAATAGCAACTTATATTGGGCGTCTTTTCTTTAAATGACGCCTTAATCTAGGGCGTCCTTTCTTAAGTAGCGACTCTTCTCGGCGTCAGTTTCTTATTTCCATATTTTACTATTTCCACATTTTTCGTAAAATAGGAATTTGACGACCTCCACCATGGGCGTCCTTTCAATGAGTAGCGACCTCATCTCGGGCGCTAATTCTTTTTCTTCTTTTTTTTCTTTTTTTCACTTTCTTCTTTCAAATGAATTGACGCCTGTGACACTATCGCTTCTTTCTGAAGACGCGCCCTTGCATCTGTCGTTATTTAAATAGCGCCTTGATCTAGGTCGATGTTTCCTGAAAATTAAAATATCAACCTATTTAGCTCCAAAATAATTGTGCAAATATTTAAATATTTCTCACATGGTCTTTTAAGCTCAAAAAGATGATAAAATGCATGAAGACTCAAATAATGTGTGAGAATGTAATTAATGCTCATGTTGCACAAATATACTCAAATAATGCTCAACGATGATGATGTGATGTAAATTATGATGTAAAATATAGCATTTATCACACCCCCCAACTTACTCATTGCTAGACCCTTAGCAATACAATTAAATCAAAATTAAGGACCAACAAGAGTTCACAAAGATCATACTCTTATATCCAGCTCTCCTTTCATAGAATCAACCAAAGATTAGGAATCCAGAATCATTAATGCTCATACTAGCTTTAGATTGGAAATTAAAGCACATGACTTAAGAATACAAATCAAAGTTCAATAGCACTTGTGCATGTGTAATTCCAAATCTGCAGTTAAGACAATTGTATCCCCCAGTTGTTATTCTAAGTAAGTACCTTTCAACCCTGCACCTCTTAGATCGGAGCATTTAAGCATACTAGCTTTTGTCTGCCTTTTTCTTCTGTCCCTTTGGGATCTTATTTTCTATTTGTACACACATGATGCTGCACTACCTTTCTCTGTTTCACACAAACCTCAACTCTTGTCTTAGGAGAAGTAGGCCCGGCTATCGCAGATCCAGGTTCCCTTTTCTTTTTTTGACGCGAACCTCAACACGTCTTCGGTGAAGTAGGCCCGGTTACTCAGATCAGGGGCATTTTTCATGGCGTGATCTTTCTATTTCATCATTTCTTTCTTCTTCTTTTTTTTTTTATAAAACTTGACAGAAAGCTTTTTCTTGAAATAGATCTCCTCCTCAAGAAATGCAGAGTATCAGATACAGTTCCCAAAATAACAGAGGGCTTGTCTTATTTTGCTTCATCAGAGTGCATAGTGAATAAAATTTTTTCTAATAGTGCGCATGAGCTTTAAAAAGATTCTTATATCAGTTTTCCATGGCTAGATTGAACTTAATTTTCTTTCAACCTTCTCCCTCGCCTTTTCTAATCTAGAATTACTTTCAATTCAAGCATGAAACAATAAAACTCAGTCGGGAATTTCATCTTTTCTCTTTCATACAAAAAAAATGTTTATGCAAGAATTCATGCCAAAACCCTACCAGATTGTACTATATGCAATGAAAATTTTCTGCCCTCTCCCCCCAACTTGAATGACATTGTCCTCAATGGCATGTACAGTTGAAATGCAAGAACAATGTAACAATGAAGTTTGGTGAGTAGGAAAGAGACAACTTGGTGTGCGGGCAGAACTCCATCAATAGACGGCAACAACTTCTTCTCCTTGGTCTTGAATCTAACAACTAAAACACACTGAAATAAAAAGCATCAAATAACAAAAACCTTGGGTTGCCTCCCAGAAGCGCTAAGTTTTTCGTCTTCAGCCAGACGCATTAAGGCTCACAAATAATTACTCCAAATCACACAAAGCAATTGATTCTTTTGCAGTTAACTGTTCATTCTCCAAGTAAGGTTTTAACCTTTGGCCATTGACAGTGAAATGTGGCCATTTTTAGGATCAAAAATCTTAACAGCACCATGATCAAATACTTTAACAACAACAAATGGCCCATCCCATCTGGATTTTAGCTTACCGGGGAACAAACGCAGCCTTGAATTAAATAGCCAAACCTTTTGATTTTCTTGAAAACTCTTTCTGTGAATGTGTTTATCATGAAATGCTTTGGTTTTAGCTTTGTAAATCCTTGCATTTTCATAGGCTTCGTTTCATAATTCCTCCAGTTCATTAATTTGTAGAGCTCTTTGGGCACCAGCTTGATTAAGATCAAAATTAACTTGCTTAATAGCCCAATAAGCTCTATGTTCCAATTCTACGGGCAAGTGGCAAGCTTTACCAAAGATCAAGCGGTATGGTGACATACCAATGGGAGTTTTGTACGCAGTTCTATAGGCCCATAATGCATCATCTAGTCTTTCAGACCAGTCTTTTCTATCCGGCCTAACAGTCTTATGCAGAATGTTTTTAATCTCCCTATTGGATACTTCAACCTGACCACTAGTTTGGGGATGATAGGGGTAGCAAGCTTGTGAGTGATTCCATACTTACGAAGCAAAGCTCGGAATTGAAAATGAGTGAAATGAGAACCCCCATCACTAATCAAAGCCCTAGGACAGCCAAACCTAGAAAAGATATTCTTCTTCATAAATTTCATCACCACCTTATGGTCATTTGTCCTAGTAGCAATGGCTTCAATCCATTTGGAAACATAATCGACTGCCACCAATATATATTCATTACCAAATGAAGATGGAAACGGTCCCATGAAATCTATTCCCCAAATGTCAAATATTTCAACTACCAGAATGGGATTTAGCGGCATCATATCTTTCTTTGAATTATTGCCCACAGCTTGACACCTCAAACAAGATTTAGAAAATTCATATGCATCCTTGAATAAAGTGGGCCAGTAAATTCCACTTTGTAGCACTTTTGCCGCTGTCTTCTTTCCAGAGAAGTGTCCCCCACAAGCAAGATTATGACAAAAATTCAATACCGATTGTTGTTCTTCTTCTGGGACACATCTTCGTATAATCTGATCAGGACCCACATGAAACAACTCAGGGTCCTCCCAGCAATAGTGTTTTACCTTAGAAAAGAAGTGATCCTTTTCCTGTCTAGTCCAACCTCCCGGAATTTGTCCTACCGCCAGGTAGTTAACAATATTAGCATACCAAGGAGTGGATGAATGAGAAATGGAAAGAATTTGTTCATCAGGGAAAGAATCTGTCATTGGAGTACTTTTAGGAATCACTATCCTGGACAAATGATCAGCAACAACATTAGCTAACCCCTTCTTATCTCGAATCTCCAAATCAAATTCTTGCAACAACAAAATCCATCTAATGAGACGGGGCTTAGCATCCTTCTTGGAGAGTAAGTATTTCAAAGCTGAATGATCGGAGTAAACAATAACTTTGGCCCCTAGAAGATATGATCGAAATTTTTCCAGGGCGAAAACAACAGCTAACAGCTCCTTCTCCGTGGTAGTGTAATTCAGTTGTGCATCAGCAAGGGTGCGACTCGCGTAGTAGATTACCACGGGCTTCTTATCTATCCTTTGACCTAGGACAGCTCCAATAGCATAATCAGAAGCGTCGCACATAATCTCAAAAGGAAGCGACCAATCTGGAGATTGAAGAATTGGAGCTTGAGTAAGGGCTGTTTTCAGAGAATTGAATGCTTTAAGACAAGCATCATCAAACTGGAATGGAATATCTTTAGCAAGCAATTGCGTGAGGGGACGAGCAATGGTGGAGAAGTTCTGAATGAATCTGCGATAAAACCCGGCATGGCCAAGGAAAGATCTGATCTGCTTAACAGAAGTAGGAGGAGGAAGATTGAAATTAAGTCAACCTTGGCTCTATCGACTTCTATCCCCCTTTCTGAAATCACATGGCCTAGAACTATGCCTTCTCGCACCATGAAGTGGCTCTTCTCCCAACTTAACACTAGATTAGCTTCCATGCACCGCTTCAAAACTTTTGATAGATTATCCAAACATCCTTCAAATGAAGATCCAAACTGAAAAATCATCCATAAAAACTTCCAAAGTCTCCCCTACCATGTCAGAAAATATTGACATCATACACCGCTGAAAAGTAGCAGGAGCATTGCACAGACCGAATGGCATCCTTCTAAAAGCAAACGTGCCAAAGGGGCACGTAAAGGTGGTCTTTTCCTGATCCTCCGGATAAATAGCAACCTGATTGTATCCGGAATAACCATCCAAGAAACAAAAATAATTCTGTCCAGCCAATCTCTCTAGAATCTGATCAACAAACGGAAGTGGGAAATGATCCTTCTTTGTCACATAATTGAGCTTTCTATAATCAATACAAACTCTCCACCCCGTTTGCAATCACATAGGTACCTCCTCTCCTTTCTCATTCGTCACCACAGTGAGTCCCGACTTCTTAGGAACCACTTGTGTCGGGCTCACCCATTTACTGTCAGAAATGGGATAAATTATCCCAGCATCTAGCCACTTTACAACTTCATTTTTCACCACCTCTTTCATATTCGGATTCAGCCTCCGCTGCATTTCTCTGCTGGGTTTGGCATTGTCCTCTAAATAAATGTAATGCATGCAAACATCAGGACTTATTCCCTTCAAATCTGCCACAAACCACCCTATTGCCCCCCTATGCTCCTTAAGAACTTCTAAAAGTTTGGATTCCTGAGCAGAGGTAAGATTAGAAGCAATGATAACTGGCAAAGTATGATATGGGCCTAAATAAGCATATTTCAATGAATCCGGCAAAGGTTTGAGTTCTAAAACAGGTGGCTGAGCCAAAGATGGAAGGATTGGTTCAGATCTTAAAGGAGGCAGAGGTTCTACTCTAGATGAAATTAAGAAGGGGTGAATCCTGAAGCAAACTACCCTCTTCTAACACAATATCATTTTCGTCCGGACATTCCTCAATTATTTCCTCAAAAATATCAACAATATTGCATTCTTCCTCATTGTCTGGGTACTTTGAGGCTTTGAAAACATTCAAAGAAATCTTTTCTCCTCCAAAAGTAATATCCATCATCCCAGTTGCACAATTAATGTTGGCCTTTGCCGTAGCCAAAAATGGGCGTCCCAAAATGATTGGTGTATGTTTTAACTCTTGGGATGAGGCCATATCCAAGATTAAAAAGTCCAATAGGAAATAGCATTCATGAATTTTCACTATCACATCCTCCAACAAACCCTTTGGTGTCTTAACAGACCGATCCGCTAGTTGAAGGATAATAGAAGTGGGTTTCAATTCCCCTAAATCAAATTGCTCATAAATGCAGGTGGGTAGCAAATTAACACTCGCTCCAAGATCTAGTAAAGCTTTATCAAATGTCACCCCACTTATATCACATGAAATTAATGGAGCTCCAGGATCCTTCAACTTCTTTGGTAAAGAATTCATTAAAACAGCACTAACGTCTTCAGATAGACGGATCTTCTGTGTTGTGGCCCTCGGCTCCCTTCTTGGGGTACAAAGCTATTTCAAAAACTTGGCATAAGCCGGTACATGCTTAATGGCATCCAAGAGCGGAATATTGATATTAACTTGCTTGAATAGTTCCAACATCTCTTCTTGTTGGACCGGCTTCTTTTGAGCTTTCGGCTTTAATGCATCTGGAAAAGGAACCTTAGGAACATATCTTTCAATACCTTCATCAACCTTACCCTTTCCTTTATCCATTGTCTTTTCCCCCCCATCCGACTGCTTTTTCTCTTGAACAATTATTGGCTCTTCTTCCTCTTCCTCACTCTCCTCTTGAATGTCTCGGCCCTTGCTACAACCCTCATCCTTAGTGTGATAAGGATCACTTAGAATCTTCCCGCTCCTAAGAGTAGAAATAGCTTTGGCATTTTCGAATTGAGGAGCATTAGGAAGAGGAGGCTGGGGTTGATTGGGTTGATTTGGAGGAGGAAGAATAGGAGCTCTTTGTTGGAAACCTGGAGGTTGTTGATTACGGGGATTAGCAACGGGTTGACTAGGTAGTTGCCCAACATCTCTCCTCACATTACTCGCAGCCAGCTGACCTATTTGACCTTCTAACTTGGCAATTGATTGTTGTTGAAAAAGAATAAGTTGCTGAAGTTGGTCAAACTTATCTTCAAAATTAGGCTGGTGAAATTGAGGTGGTGGCTGATAAGGAACTTGAAATTGGGCTCCCTGTGAGTAGCGATGTAATGGAAACTGATTGAACTGACCTTGATATGGTGGAGTTTGTTGAAATTGGGCCTGAGCTTGATGGAATGATGACTGTTGAAATGGAAGTTGTTGGTGATTTTGTTGAAAAGGAGATGAAAATTTTTGATGAGATTGATTTGGAACTGGAAAAGATTGCTTAGGGACTGAGGGAACTGAGGGATTGACTTGATTGGATGGACCTGCCTGAGATTTTCAAGAGAAATTAGGGTGATTTCTCCAGCCTGGATTGTAGGAATTAGAATATGGATCATAACTGGGCTTGGAGACTCCCTGAGTAGCAAAAACTTGTTCTTGAATAAAAGGGGGTAGTTGGGCCGCTGTAGGACAATCTATGACAACATGATTTGGGCTTGAACACAAGGCACACAGTTCTTGCATGTTTGAATTTGAGCTAGGCTGAGAAGAAGGAAGGGAGGGCTCCTGTCTATTCATCGACAAAAGTTGATCTAACTTTTGGGCCACTAAATCCACCTTCTCAATTTTCTGCGCCAATAAATCAACTTTATTCAATTTCTGGGCAAGCGCATTAACATCAAACCTATTCTCAAAATCTCCTTGTGTTTTAACTTCATATAGCCCACCCTTCGTAGACGGTCCAATCATTCTCTCATATGAAGAAAGTAAAGCATGACTAATAGAATTTTCACTTAACATCTCAAATAAATCATAAGCTTCATCTTCACTTTTACTCATAAAGGCTCCCCCACAAGAAGCATTCACCATCTGTCTGTAATTTTCAGTTAATCCCTCATAAAAAGTTTGAACAATTTGCCATCTAGATAGGCCATGATGGGGACATTTCCTTAATAGATCTTTCAATCTATCCCAGGCCTCATGAATTTGTTCTCCAGGATTTTACGTAAACCCAGTGATGGCCCTTCTCATGGTGTTAGTTCTACCAATGGGATAAAATTTCTTCAAAAACTCCTTTTGCATCTCTTCTCAAGTACTGATCGTTCTACCCAAGGAGCCTAGCTAGTATTTAGCTTTATCCTTAAGGGAGAATGGGAAAAGAGTGAGCTTAAGGGCATCATCTGAGAAGCTTTGAATTTTGACAGTGGAACATATTTGGAGAAACTCATCTAGATGTTTATATGGATCTTCATTAGTATTGCCATAGAAGGATGGCAACATCTGGATGGTGCTGGATTTAATTTCATACTGAGCAGCTTGATTCTGTGGTGCTTGCACATAGAAGGATGGCTGATATTGATTTGGAATGAAATAATCCTTCATTTGTTTAGGAGCTTGGATCTGATTTTGGTTCTCCATAAGGTTAGGTTGGGATTGGGCTTTGAAATGCACTAACCTTTCAATCTCACTAATGGGTCCTAACAACTGTGGGTGGAGAGATCTCCTACCTTGCATGCAATGCAAAGGGCCCAATATGAATGATAATTTTTTTTTATTTTTATTTTTCTCTTTTTTTTCAAATGCAATAAAAGATGCAATCAACTATCTCCTATATGAATGCCTTTTTTATGAAAAAAAATTTTTTTAAATGAAAGGAATTAATTCCTATATGAATGATTTATGCAACGAGAATGATGATGAATTTTTTTTTATTTTTTTTTTAGGAAAACCTTCTAAGGGCGCTCTAACTCCAAGGTACTTCGTGGTACAACCGGCCCGGCTTCCGTGAGGGAATCCACGGATGCGGGGACTTATGGAGGTCTTAGAAATAGAATTTCAAGTCCAAAGAGACGGAGTGCTCAATGGAGTGTCCTTCCAAATCCAAGAAAGGTGTGTGGATCCTAATGCCCTTAAGAGGAGAAATAGATAAGAAAAGAAAGATTTTTTTTAAATAAGAATGCAAGCAAATATAAAATCAACTAAAATACATGACGCATGAACAAAATGCAACTAAGATGAAGATATGCTAACATAATGAAAAAAAAAATTTCTTTTTCTGTTTTTTTGAATTTTCTGATTTTTTTTATTTTTATGGAAATTTTTTTTATGAAAGAGGTTAAATAAAATCAATAAACTAACTAAAAATGATAATTAACATGCAAACTAATGAAAAATAAAGCCAACAATCATATTTTTGATGTTTTCTGGATTTATGATTTTTTTTTGGATTTTTTCAGAATTTTCAGAGTTTTTTAGAATTTTTCTAGAATTTTACAAGAAATAGACCTTTTCCTACGTATACCAACCTTTAGTGACGTTTGAATATCCCAAAATTCCTGATTTCCAACTTTCTGCGACAGATTATTTCCTGGGAATTTGCAGATCCGATTTTCTGTAATTTTCTGATTTTTTTTGGATTTTTCCTGCAAAATAAAAACAGAAAAATAAGAAAACTATATGCAAATCAAGCACAAGGAATTTCCCAACATAAAAATTAATTTTCTCCCCGGCAACGGCGCCAAAAATTGATGCGCACCGACTAGTGTCGTTAAGAAAGCCGTGCCACAATTTTAAAATATTCACACTCACTCACTTTAAAAGGTAGAAAATTAAGAATATAGTGGTAAGCGGAGTCGATCCCACGAGGAGAAATAATCCTTATTGAACAAGTTGGAAAAATCATTTTGTGCTTTTGAAAACCGAGTTTTGAGTGTGATTAAGACTAAAAAAAATAAACTACAAGGAAAACTTAATTAAAGAAGTTGAGAGGGTTTAAGAAGAGAAATTGGAGGAGATAGAGAGAGAAAATTAAGCCAACCATAATATGCGAAAAATGAGTTTTATTACCTTAGGAGGTGGCAAGTACAATGTAAATAAAAATTAAAATCACAACTTAGAACATGAAAAAGAAAAGAGCTTGAGAGCCAATGGATGAAGAGCAACGCCGCCTCCTTGCCAAGCCTTGGATGCCGCCCCGCTTAAGATGCCGACGCCGTGAGAAGACTAATGGATGAAGATTCGCCTTGGGATATGAGAGGAAAATAGAGGAAGAAAGAAATAGATGGAGGAAATTTGAAAACAATGCAAAAGGGTGTGTGCGTTGGTGTGTTTTGAGAAGAAATAGTGAAAAACCAGATTGAAAACAGAGAGTGATTTGGAGGAAGAATAACTTTAAAATCAGAAGAAAGTAGGAAAAGTTGAAAACATGAAAGTTGTAGAGATTGAGAAGATGAAAAAGATTGATGAAGACATCATAGACAGAAAATGAAAGGAAGATGGAGAAAAATAAGGATGAACAGGAGGTGGTCGCGGATGAACAGTGCAGAACTCTAAAAATCTGAACTTTAGAAAATTGACTATAACTTTAAAACGGTGAGGAATTGGAAGATAAGCAAGAAGAAGAACTTGAATAACTTTTAAAAACCTACAACTTTCATGAAGAACACAGAGAGAGATACGGACCAGAAGGGGGAGAAAAATGATGAAGAACAGAAGGTGTGAAAATCGGGTGAACAGTAACAATCGTAGACAGAGCTTTGCAAAACTAATTATACCATACAAACGTGAAAGAATTAGAAGATGAGCAAGAAGAATAATTTGTAGAAGACTGGAAAACGAAGAACTTTGATGAAGAACTCAACTGCAAAAGACGAAAGGAAAGGCTTCGAAATTAATCCCTAAGGTAGATCTCCAAACTATCCTCCTCGTAACCCTGCGACCATGGCATCCTTTTAATGGCATTCGGCAGTTTCCTTCGACCGTGGACTCCAATCTTGATGCATATTCTTATTTCCAGCAATGGATCATTACCCCAATAGAGTCCTTACTCATAATAGAGTCCTCATTTCCACTGTTTCTTCGTAGATAAATCAAAACAAGGAAGAATAGCTCGATCGGGAACTGCAGTTGCCTTTTCTGGTTCAACTTTGAATAGCGACTTATATTGGGGCGTCTTTTCTTTAAATGACACCTTAATCTAGGGCGTCTCTTTCTAAAGTAACGCCTCTTTCTTAGGCGTCAATTTCTTATTTCCATATTTTGCTATTTCCACATTTTTCGTAAAATAGGAATTTGACGACCTCCACCATGGGCGTCCTTTCAATGAGTAGCGACCTCATCTCGGGCGCTAATTCTTTTTCTTCTTTTTTTCCTTTTTTCACTTTCTTCTTTCAAATGAATTGACGCCTGTGACACTGTCGCTTCTTTCTGAAGACGCGCCCTTGCATCTGTCGTTATTTAAATAGCGCCTTGATCTAGGTCGCTGTTTCCTGAAAATTAAAATATCAACCTATTTAGCTCCAAAATAATTGTGCAAATGTTTAAATATTTCTCACATGGTCTTTTAAGCTCAAAAAGATGATAAAATGCATGAAGCCTCAAATAATGTGTGAGAATGTAATTAATGCTCATGTTGCACAAATATATTCCAATAATGCTCAAAGATGATGGATGTGATGTAAATTATGATGTAAAATATAGCATTTATCAGTTAGTTGTGCCTTAGAGGGTGTTTAGCTACAATTATGATATTATTGTTAAGTTGATTAAGTTGATGTTGCCTCAGTTTGTATTAAAGTTGGTTTAAGGATATTGTACTAGATTTGAAATGTTTCATGACCAATAAAGTTATCTCTTTTCATAGCACATGTGTTAATGCTTAGATTAGCTTATCATTATTTCTAGCTATTTCTGACTGTACGTTCCGATAGTCCGCGTCGGGGCGTGACAGTTTAGGTGGTATCAGAGCCCGGTTCCACATTCTTAGGTTTTCCAAGGTTCTAGGTTTTCTAAGTTCTAGGGGTCTAAGTGATGATATAGGACCCATAACCTTGTTATAAGTCTAAGAACCCAACCTGGTGTGATTTGGGTAGAAACTTGGGTTAAGTTAATACCTTAATTGTGATGTTATCTATTTTTTTAATGAACCTAAATAATCTATTCCACGTGTAGGCCTTTGCAATGGTAACTGATCGTGTGGAATGGAGGAACTTGTAGCGCATGGTTCAAGGCCTTACTCGGGTTTTGCAACAAGTGGCCCAAGCAGGAGCTGCAAACCATGGCACTGGTGATTTATATCAGAACTTTCAGGGGATGAATCCGTCGAGATTTGGTGGCTCAACTGATCCTGATGAAGCCGAGCACTGGCTAGAAGAAATGGGGAGGATATTCGAAGTAATGCAATGCAGCAATCAAGAATGTGTCCTTCTATCATCCTTTCAATTTGAACGTGATGCAAGAACATGGTGGGATTCAGTGAAGGCTACCCTTGGTGATCAGCAAGTCACATGGGAGGAGTTCGAGGAATTCTTTAATAGCAAATACTTTTCTGATAGAGTGCAAGAGAAGAAGGCAGCGGAGTTCACAGCTTTGAAGCAGCGATATCTATCTGTGGTAGAATATGAAGCTTAATTTTCTCGGTTATCCCGATATGCTACTCACTTGATATCTATCGAGAAGATGAAGGCTAAGCGCTTTCTTAATGGACTGAAGCTACTATATATCAACCAATTGGCACCAATGGAAATCCCAACTTATTTTGAGATGGTGAGAAAAGCTCAAGTCCTAGAAGATACTCTAGAAATGACGGAGAGAATCCGTGGAAAAAGTGCAAGGAAGGAACAACCTACGGGTTTCGGGAATATCAAACCCGGGTATGGCAAGAAGAGGCCCATTAGTGGGTCTGGTTCATGGAGTGCGTCCAGATCGTGGAAGGGCAAGATGTCAAAATGTGAAGACAAGAAGCCTGGCCCTATTGGTCGATTCAAAGGAGTATGCAAGTATTGTGATCATCTAGGTCACAAGATGGAGGAGTGCTGGCGCAAGTTGGGCGCCTATTTTTGATGTGGAAGTAGGGAGCACCGTATCCCTGACTGTCCTCTTTTATCTAAGCAAGCTATGCCGGCGAAACCACAAGGCATCAAGAAACAACAAGGCAAGCTCCAAGCTCTACAAGTAGATGAGGCAGGAACCACTGAGGGTGGTGGACTCATCGAAGGTACTCTTATTATACTCGACAAGCCAGCATTTGTTCTTTTTGATACTGGTGCCACACATTCATTTATTTCTCAGAGATTTGCTAAGTCTTTAGCTGTGAAGCCTATTTTGATGGATTTCCCGTTAGAGATTTCAACCCCTATTGGTACTAGATCAGTAATTCAATATTTCTATCCTTCTAGTAAGGTTATGATTGATGAACAGAATTTACCAGCTGATTTAGTTTGTATACACATGAAGGATTATGATGTAATCCTAGGAGCAGATTGGTTGGCTAAATATGAGGCAAATATTCACTGTAGTTCTAGCTCTGTGTCTTTTTCTAGGCACCCGAGACTTTTTCCTGTGGGAGTTAAACACCATAACTCCGTATCACTTATCTCGACTCTTTGAGCTGATAAGCTGATGAAGCAAGGATGTAAAGCTTTTCTAGCCTTTGTCTATGCGACCCCTGAGCAACAGATCGAGATTAAGGACATTTCTGTTGTCCGAGATTTTCCTGATGTCTTTCCAGAGGAACTGCCAGGACTTCCGCCTGAGCGGGAAGTTATCTTTTCTATTGATCTCATTCCTGGCACATCTCCTATTTCCAAAGCTCCTTATCGTATGTCTCCTGCGGAACTGAAGGAATTAAAGCAGCAATTGATGTAATTACTCGAGAAGGGTTTCATTCGTCCAAGTACTTCCCCTTGGGGAGCCCATGTATTATTCGTCCGGAAGAAGGATGGTTCGATGAGATTGTGCATCGATTATCGGCAATTGAACCTGCAGACTGTCAAGAACAAATATCCATTGCCGAGGATTGACGAATTATTTGATCAGATAGCAGGAGCTCATTATTTTTCTAAGATCGATCTTCGATCTGGATATCATCAGTTGCGGATTAAGGAAGAGGATATCTATAGAATAGCTTTCCGCAGCAGGTATGGTCATTTTGAATTTGTTGTTATGCCTTTTGGTCTAACGAATGCACCAGCAGCTTTCATGCAGTTGATGAATAATGTATTTCGGCCCTATCTTGATCAATGGGTCATGGTATTCATTGATGATATCCTGATTTATTCCAAGAATGAAGAGGAGCATGCTGAACATCTGAGGATGGCATTGCAACTATTGAGAGATCATCAGCTATATGCCAAGTTTAGTAAGTGTGAATTCTGGCTACAAGAGGTGTCCTTTCTCGGATATATCATCACAAAGGAAGGAATTTCTCTTGATCCTTCAAAGGTAAAGACAGTGAAGAATTGGGATCAACCTACCAGTGTGACTGAAGTTAGAAGTTTCCTAGGCCTAGCAGGCTACTACCGAAGATTTATCTAGGATTTCTCTAAGATTACGATACCTATGACAAGATTAACCCGCAAGGAGAACAAATTTGATTGGTCAGAAGATTGCTAGTGAAGCTTTCAGACTTTGAAGGAATGTTTAACTACTACACATGTATTGGCTTTACCTTCTGGTGAAGGAGGTTTTGTCGTATACACTGATGCTTCAGGTATTGGTTTAGGCTGTGTACTCATGCAGCATGGGAAAGTGATTGCCTATTCTTCTAGGCAGTTGAGGAAGCATGAAGAGAATTATCATGTTCCTGATTTGGAACTAGCAGCGGTGGTATTCGCCTTGAAGATATGGAGGCATTACTTGTATGGAGAAACATTCACAGTGTTTTTAGATCATAAGAGTCTGAAATATTTATTTTCTCAGAAGGAACTCAATATGAGGCAAAGAAGATGGTTGGAGTACTTGAAGGACTTCGACTTCTCGATTGAGTATCATCCTGGAAAAGGTAATGTTGTGGCAGATGCATTAAGCCGGAAGCCTGTAGCTAAATTATCAAGTCTCATGTTACAAGAGTGGAGGCTACTGGAATAATTAGCTAGCCTGGAACTTAATGTTGACAATGATCGGGTTAGGATTGCACAGATTCAACTTAAGCCCGAATTGTTGATGGAAATCAAGTCTTTGCAAGATAATGATCCCGAGCTGGTAGAGATCAAGGGAAGCTTGAGCAGCAGACCTGACTTCATGATGGCTGACGATGGAAGATTGTTATTCCAGGGAAGAACTTGTGTACCTGATGAAGCTGAAATAAAGAACAAGATTCTTGAGGAAGCTCATAGATCCAGATACACCATTCATCCTGGAGGCACTAAAATGTTCAGAGATTTGAAAATATCCTTTTGGTGGATGAATATGAAAACGGAAGTTGCAGACTTTGTGAGTAGATGCTTGGTTTGTCAGCAAGTTAAGGCTGAACATTTCAGACCGACAGGAAGATTGAAACCACTCGACATACCCCAATGGAAGTGGGAAAGCATTGACATGGACTTCATTATGGGTCTACCTAGGACTCGTGGTGATTTGATGCAATATGGGTGATTGTCGATCGATTGACAAAGTCAGCTCATTTCTTAGTTGATATATTGGCTGCTTTGTATTTGAAGGAAGTGGTAAGGCTCCATGGCACACCAGTCACCATTGTGTCTAATAGAGATCCCAGATTTACTTCGCATTTCTGGAAGGGACTGCAAGAGTCTCTGGGTACTCGTCTGAATTTTAGTACTACTTTTCATCCACAGACAGATGGACAGACTGAAAGAACCAACCAGATAGTAGAAGATATGCTTAGAGCATGCATGATTGATTTCGGAGGCAGTTGGAGTGATCACTTGGCATTAATTGAATTCACCTACAACAATAGTTATCAATCCAGCATACATATGGCTCCTTTTGAAGCATTGTATGGAAGAAGCTGTCGTTCCCCGTTATGTTGGGATGAAGTAGGTGAGAAACAATGGCTTGGACTGGATCTTATTTTAGAATCATCACAGAACATCCGTATTATCCGAGACCAGTTACAAGTAGACCAATCAAGACAGAAGAGTTATGCCGACAACAGAAGGAGAGCATTGGAGTTTCAGGTTGGCGAGCATGTATTTTTAAAGGTCTCTCCTACGAGAGGGATTCGAAGATTTGGCATTCAGGGCAAGTTAAGTTCGAGATATATTGGTCCATTTGAGATCCTGGATAGAGTGGGAGAGGTTGCTTACAGGCTGGCATTACCGTCTCAGTTGTCTAGCGTACACAATGTTTTCCATGTGTCTATGTTACGGAAATATGTGTATGACCCCACTCACATCTTTCAACATGTGGATTTCGAATTGAAGGAAGATTTGACCTATGAAGAAAGACCTATCAAGATTCTGGACCGGAAACAACAGCAACTCCGGAATCGTTCCATACCGATGGTCAAAATTCAGTGAAGTCGGCGTGGGACTGAAGAAGCTACTTGGGAGTCTGAAGATACTATGCGGAAGCGGTATCCCAACTTATTCTAGGTGAGCTGTCTCATTCCCTATTTTCTGTATTTAGTGCAGTGAATTTGGAGGACCAAATTCCTTAAAGTAGGGGAGGGTGTAATACCCCGGTTTGGAAATTGAAATGAAATTGAAATGAATGAATTTTGGAATTTAATATTTAATTCCTTAGTGAATAGGACAAGTGGAATTTTGACTACCTTATAAAAATATAGAAAAATTGTAATTTGGTAAAGGACAATTTATTTAACAACTTTGTCTTTTGTGGTCAACCCAACAAAAATCTGTAACTAGGTCTAATCAATGGATTGAGCCCAAAGGGCACACTTACCTAACCTTAACTCAAACCACGGAATTATGGCTTAATACCCCATCAAATGAGCCCAAATCGGTGAAAAATGAAAGGCCACGATCTATGGATCGTTTCCCCTCTGCCAATTCACCGAAACCCTAACCCTAAAACTTGTGATCGACCGAGCTTGGGTGAGGTCAACAATTACGGCGATGTTTCAATCACTCCACTTGCTCCGACGAAATCTCCAGCACAGAAGGATCCAGAAGGTGTATGAGCTATAAAAATAAAGCTCTGCAACCCTAGAATCCTTTGGGAGCAGTGGCGGCCGCAGTGGAGATCGATCAAGGGAGATCTCTAGTGATTAGTAGAGACGTGTCGATGTCGCTCTTCTTCCTTTCTTCTTCCTTCTGCACCCAATTAAGGTAGGTAATAACAAGCCCAATATAAAGTGTTATATATGGATGGAATCAGCGTCTAGTCCTCTTTCTTTTGAGCCAAAAAGCCCTAAATTCCATTAGGTATCCTGCGCAATTTTAATGGTTTGGTAGAGGCATGTCAGAATTAGGGCAGAACTTGTTCCCCTTTGATTTTAGTAGCGATTTTAGGTTGTAAATCTAAAATTGATTCATGCAACTTGTAGAGTTTTTCATGCTCTTTCAATTGGTAGTAGAAGCCACAAATTCCATGATGTATACCCTTCGAATTTTATGTTTTAGTGTGACCCTAGAAACCTCGCCGAAGGCGGGCAAGGGTTGGTTTAATCGATTTTACCAGACTTGGGCGGTCTTGCGATAGACCACACATCCTGGGATGGGTGGCCATCTACTTGACCACATATCCTGGGATGGACGGCCATCGCCTAGACCACATAACCCCTGACAGGATGGGCGGCCATCTACATGACCACATATCCTGGGATGGGCGACCATCACCTAGACCACATAACCCCTGACAGGATGGGCGGCCATCAGCATGACCACACATCCTTGGATGGGCGGCCATCACCTAGACCACATATCCTGGGATGGGCGGCCATCACCTAGACCGCCCAACCCCTTGGGCGGCCATGCCCTGGCCGCACAAGTACCCTGTGTTCAGTCAGGTAGATATAAGGTCCTGTAACGACCGCACATCTATGTAGAAAATGACTTAGTGTGAGCTCTACATGATTCATATTAGTATCTTAATTGATAATTAGTAAATTAGAAACCCATATGATAAGTGGTAAATTATGCAAGTAAATTTCTGTAAAATGCATGCTTTTTATTCCCACATGATCTTGTTCATTATCATTATCATCTTGATTCATCTTTTTGACAATTAAATTAATGTAAATCATGATCCTTGATAAATTGACATGAAAATTAGGACTGAAATGAATACTAGGTTGCATGACAGCCATTCTACTCCAGTAGAACAGTTTGACCAATTTACCGACTTTTAATAAGTCATTAGCCCTATTAGTTGTGCTAGCCTTGAACTTACCCCCGGACACTCCATCCGGCGGACTTAACATCATCTTGGGATCTCTGTATATCCCTGCTAAGAATCTAATGAACCACCAGAAACTCCGATTTATGTGACTGAACCGCTGGATTATAAGTCTTGGATCGAATTGGGCTAAAAGAGGCATGTGTGGCCAGTAGTGGACCGCACATCGTCATAGGCGGGCCAATAACGACCGCATATACCTGGCTTATGCCATTAAGTGTTGGTCGATTAACCTTGATCAATCTTCGACCAAACCATTAAGCCCTGGAATGACCAATAGACAGTAGACTAGGCCCTGGTTTAGTTTTACCCTTTCTTTGGCAGCCCGGAGTCCAATAGGGTGATTTCTTAGCCTTCTAGCCAAGCCCGAGTGGTGCGGCTGGAATATGACCGTTCAAACCTTATGTGGATTCTATTGGACCGCATATCCTTAATACGGCCCCGTATGGCCCTTACATCATGTTCATGGGTCTTAAGGTCTTCTGGACCTGCGTGGCACAGAACTTACCGTTCATCCTTAGAGCGGCACACCGTCAGCCGTTCATTCTTGACCTTGTGGGCTGAGTTTCAGTCCAGTTCCTATAAGTGCGACCCAGTATTAGCCGCATATATTCTTTGAGCGGCCTCTGTATGACCGTACATCTCTCAGAGACGAGTTTTATCGTGTTTTGTGCTCTTGAATCCAAAGACAGATTAGTCCTTTAAATCTTGAACTTCTAGACAGTAATTCCTCTGATTATTTGGCCATAAACTTGACTAAATGTCTAAACGAAACTTGGGATCTTGGATCCGATAAATCAATGCCAACGCATCATAAGGGCCCAGTCTGTTCCTGGGGAGAGTGCCCGAAAAGTACTTGTGTCCATGGGAGTTTGTAATGACAAGGTGAGGCATTGCACCGAGTGCATGACTAGCGTGATGTCTACGACAGAAATCTCTTGTTATCTCTTGTTACTTGATCGTGCTTGACTTGTTTAAAATACTTGCTGGTGGCCGTTTCCTCGTTACAATTTCCTGTTACACTTGTTATATGATATTCTTGTTGAAATCCAGGTATCTTATATTTCCTTGACCTTGCAAGATCTTTATATTACGTTATTTTGCTTCTGTATCGTCATTTCTTTTCTTATCATTTCATATGAAAATGGAATAATTGGTTAATTACGTAAACTTGCCTGTTATTATCTACTGAGCGTTCGCTCATATAGTTGTCTCCCCCCTTTTTCCTGGCAGCTCAGGTGATGATGTGCTTACCATTGGGGATGGGCAGGAGTGATGATTGGAGTGTACGAGTTCTAGATGTTGAGTTGGCATAGTTATCCTACTCTTATTTGTGCCTTAGAGGGTGTTTAGCTACAGTTATGATATTATTGATAAGTTGATGTTGCCTCAATTTGTATTAAAGTTGGTTTAAGGATATTATACTAGATTTGAAATGTTTCATGACCAATAAAGTTATCTCTTTTCATAGCACATGTGTTAATGCTTAGATTAGCTTATCATTCTTTCTAGCTATTTCTGACTGTACATTCTGATACTCCGCGTTAGGGCGTGACAGGAAGTTTGTAATTTACCTTTATGGCTTATGAATTAGCAATGTAAACCTCTATTTTGGTGGAATAAAAGTATCATTTTCTCATCAATCTTTGTCTTAGAATTAAATTTGTACATGCTCTGATCGACATGCTTGATTACGACTCGCTCACGCCCTCGATATTCCACATCGGGGCGTGACAGTCTTTGTGGTATCAGAGCCTAGGTTACATAAAACCTAGGATTCTTAAACTTAGGTTAGGTTTTAGATCAATATCTAGAAATTGGATAGGTCTTAAAACCTTCCCGGTAAGATTGGGTAGAAACACGGGTTAAGTTTTAAGAAAAAGGGAATTATCAGGAAATAAATACCAAAACAAAAATAATAAACCTTGGAATTATGGTTTCATGATAATTCTCACAAATGGCCGCCGAGAGAGCTCAATGGCGCAAGATGCAGTGCACCGTTCAAGGCTTAACCCAAGCCCTCCAACATGTTGCTCAGGGAGGAGCAAACCGAGGAGCTGGTGATTTACATAGGAATTTTCGAAGCATGAACCCTCCCAAGTTTGCTGGATCTACGGATCCGGATGAAGCCGAACACTGGATTAAGGAGATCGAGTGGATATTTCGAGGTATGCAATGTGCTGACGAGGAAAAGGTCATACTCGCTACCTTTCAACTAGAAAGGGATGCCCGTGCCTGGTGGGAATCGGTCGAAGCTACTTTACCGCACGACCAAATTCTATGGGAAGAGTTCTTGGAACACTTCAATAGTAGATATTTTTCTGACCGAGTGCAAGAAAGGAAGGCCGCCGAATTTGCCGCTTTGAAGCAAAGGGGTTTATCGGTAGCCGAATATGAAGCTCAATTCTCAAGATTATCTCGGTACGCTCCACATCTCGTGGGTACCGACAAAATGAAGGCAAGGAGGTTCTTAAATGGCTTAAGGCCTCAATATATTACTCAACTCGCCCCGATGGATATCCAATTTTATTCTGATGCGGTACAGAGAGCACAACTCCTAGAAGATGCAACGGAGTTATTGGATCGCATCCGAGGAAGGGAAGCCAAGAGAGAGCAAGTTACTGGGTCCGAAAGTTTCAAACCTTCCTTCGGGAAGAAAAGGCCCAATGACGGGTGTAACTTCAACAAGGATGGGCGAAGTTTCAATAAGGGTGGACGTAACTTTTAAGGGGACAAGAAGCCAAGAACCTTTGACAAGCTAATTGTTCCTTTCTCTACGTCATCAAAGGAATTATGCAAATTCTGTAGAAACCTGGACACAAAGTCGAGGAATGTTGGAGAAAGCTCGGCGCATGTCTTTGATGCAGGAGTCGGGAGCATAGGATCCCGAAATGTCCTCTTCTCAACGAGCAAGCTCCACCGGAGAAGCTTCCACCTATTGTCAAAAAGCAAGGATGACTTCAAGCACTTATGGATGCGGAACCTACCGAGGAAGGAGGTGTCGTGGAAGGTACTCTTTCTGTGTACTCAAGGCATGCCTCTGTCTTATTTGACATCGAAGCTATGCATTCATTTATATCTAGAAGATTTGCCGGTCTTTTACCTATGAAGCCTGTTCCATTAGATTCTACACTCACTATTACTACCCCTATTGGAACGGGAACGGAGATTAAACATTTCTATCCTGCTAGTGAAGTTCTAATTAGCGGTTATAACTTACCCGTTGATTTGGTATGCATGGATATGGACGGATATGATGTTATATTGGGTGCTGATTGGCTATCTGCACATGGTGCTAGTGTCAACTGCAAGTTGGGTATGGTAACTTTTATGGGTTATCCCAACCTCTAATTTTTTGGTATCAGGCATTCTAGACATTGTTGTGCCCATTGTGCTTTGTTGATGATGTGATGTTTTAATGATAGCAACATAATTAAGTCACCACTTTGTCTTGAATATGTCTGATCTATTCAATGGGAGAGCTATGATTGCCGCTTATGGGTTTCATGGACGTGGACAGGAAGTAGTTTCACTGTTTGAGCAAATGATGAGAGAAGGAATGGAGCCAAATGATTTGACGTTCTTGACTGTGCTATATGCTTGTAGCCTTGCATGAGTGTGCCATGTCTAAATTGTGAAGAATGCATGTGTATGCTTGAGTCATGCTATGATAAATTGGTTTGTGCTTGATTTCTGTTCTGTGCATTGCTTCTCTGCTGATAATGTTCATGTTGCAGTTCATCAAGTCTATACATCCGTCTCACTGTTCACATGCATCAAGTATGTACAGCGTCCGTCTCATGTCTGCATGTCTGTCTTTCATTAATATGGGTTCGGTGCAATGGCTGCGTTGACGCAGTGGACCAGCTGGGTTGACGCCATGCTGCTCTGTCTACTTTTTGTTGCTCATTAAGTCTCAAAGTTTGTACAGGGTAGTTCATGCATCAATCTATTTGCCAAGTGTATACATCAGTCGGCATTGCATTTTGATCATGGAGTCTATACATTCATAGCCTTTGTTATGCTCAGAATGCTTAAGTCTATACACTGCCTTTGTTTCAAGTCGATACAGAGTCTTCATCTTCTGAAGTCTGTACAGCCAGTCACTTGACAAAGTCTGTACAGTGTCTCGTATTGACCAAGTCTTTACAGCCTCATCCTTACCTTCGTTCCAAGCCAAAGTCTACACATTCGTTTCCTTGGGCAAAGTCTATACATCGTGCCTTGATCTCTCAAGTCTGTACACTCTTTATTTCAAAGTCTGTACGTTGGAAGTAAGTACAACGAACTGCTACACGCATCATTCCAGTTGTCTTCGTGTCGTTATTTGTTCCATCTCGTGCTGCTTTCTGTGCCACCTCATGTCGCTCCTTCGGTGTCACCCCTTCGTCTTCGGGTTGTTTTCAGCCAGTGTCATCCTCGTGTTCGAGTTGTTTTTATGTCTTCGTGTTATCTTTTATTTTTATGTCTTCGTGTTATCTTTTGTTTTTATGTCTTCGTGTTATCTTTTATTTTTATGTCTTCGTGTTATCTTTTGTTTTTATGTCTTCGTGTTATCTTTTGTTTTTGTATTCGTGTCTTCGTGTTGCTTGTGTATCTCGTGTTGTTCTCTTCGTAGTGGTTGTTTTGTTACAGTGATACTTCGTGTCGTTCTCTTTGTAGTGTTAGCCTTATTAGTTGTACCTCGTGTCGTTCTCTTCCTACCTCGTGTTGTTCTCATCTGACCTCGTGTCATTCTCTTTGTAGTGTTAGCCTTGTTACTGTACGCACTTCGTGTCATTTTCTTTTTATCTCGTGCTGTAGTCATCTTATTTACCTCGTGTCATTTTCTGTATAGTGCACCTATTGCTGTTCTAATGTCTATACAGTCATTTCTAAGTTCGAGTCTACACACTTGTTATAACATCTAAAGTCTATACATTCTATCCTTCTGATTAATCTCCTATGACTGTGTGACAGGTACTGATCGTGAAGCCTATGAAGAGTGGGGCACGTGATACGAGGCTGGCATCTGGCACGTGATCCGAGATATAGAGGAGCCTCCACGTGGACTGAAGCTTTTGGGCAGGAATCGTGGAGAGCACACGCTGCCCTAATCTGCTGCTGCTATAAATATGTGTCTTCTTCCTCTGAAAGGAAGGAAGGGTGGTAGAGAGAGTGACTGAAGGAGAAGCAGCCAGAAAAGAAGAAGAGGTGCAGAAGAGAAAGAAGAGATAGAGACGGCTTAGAGCTAGATCGAGAGAGCAAAAGAAGAAAAAGAAAGAGAGACAGTGAGATACAGAAAGTGAGAAGAAGGTGAAGGCAGAAGTTGTGATAAGAAGAAGAAGTAAGAAAGAAGAAGAAGAGAGAGTTCGTGCTGGGAGAAAGAGAGAAGCAGTAGAAGAAGTTCCTGCTAGACCGTGGATCAAATCCAGGCCAGCCAGCTCCTGCGAGAGCCGCATTTGATTTTATCTTTTCAGCTTTCTGTTGCTGGGTTTTGTTTTTCTTTTGAACTATTCACTTGTTGTTCTTCCGATTGCCCTGTTGGGGATCGGGTTCCTCCTGTGGACTCAGGAGAAGGGAGATCTTGTGTCTTCGGTTTGCAAGTAGCTGGGTGCTACTTGTGGTTGGTTCCCTCCGGTGTGGAGGAAGAGAGACTTGCGTCTCTGGTTGCCTTTGACAGGGTGTCATCGGTTGTTTCCCTCCGGGTTGGAGGAAGGGAGTTTCATCTCCGGTTGTACTTCCCTCTGGGGTCCAGAGGAAGAGAGACTTGGGTCTCTAGGTTCCCCTCCGGTTTGGAGGAAGGGAGGTTTGTTCCTCCGGTTCTGGGCTTGTGGGCAGCAAGTCCAGGTGTTCCCTCTTGGTCTGGAGGAAGAGAGACCGTGTGTCTCTGGTTTCCAAGTGGCTGGGAGTCACTTGGGGTGTCCCTCCAGTTGGGAGGAAGAGGGGAGGTTGTTCCCCTGGTCAAGCTGTTTGGCAGCCTTTGTTGCAGATTGAGTCTGCTGTGCTAGTGTTACTAGTGGAAGCCTCACTCTGGTTTGGAGTGAGGGGTGGATGTAGGTCTGTTGACCGAACCACCTAAAATCATCGTGCAGTGGTTTGTTTGATTTCCTGCTTCCGCTAGATGCATGCTAGGATCGTGATTTAATTGATTATCAATATCCTAGAGGTTAATTGAGTTTCTTATATGTTCACTTAATTGCTGCGCATTAGATGCTTGCTTAGGATCGTTTGAGGGCTTCTTGAGTTGCTGTCTTGCTTTGATCCTTCTAAGGTTCCTTAGGCTATTTCTGCAACAGTTTTAATTCCGCATTACTGAGCATTAGAGTTTTAATTAGGCCATAATTGTAGAGGGATACATTCACCCCCCCCTCTGTATCCGGGCCTTACATTCTAACAATTGATATCAGAGCGGTGTCTGCATACAAGGTCCAGCGACCTGCAGATTCGATCTTGCTGTCTTAGGTGCTAATTTGTTTTTAGTGCATAATTGTTCCTGTTGCCTTGAACTTATTCGCTATTTATTTTTCAATGACTTTACCACCCGTCTTTAATGGTTCTGGTTTCAGTCAGTGGTACACTGCTTTACATGCCTATGTAAATTCTGCTAATCCTGATTTGTGGAAATTAATTTCACAAGGTCCTCACACCTTACCAACGAAAGTGTCCAAATGGACCGACAGACACAGATCAAAGGATGGAGAAAATCAGAAAGCCTTTAACCTGTTGAAAGCAGCTACTGACAGAGCCTTATGGTCTGGTCTTCATAATTGCAGCTCAGCAAAGGACATCCTGGATAGGCTGAAGCAATTTCACAAGGTAAACGACGACAACTACATGATGGCTAATAGAAGTAATCCAATTGGCAGCAATCAAGGCAGCAGTCAGACTGAAGATGATGATGATGAGGTAAATCTCTTCGAGAATTTTTCTCTAGAAGATTGGGAGAAAGCTTATGCTGAATTATTTGAATCTCATGAACTGTTAAGAAAACAGTATAAAAAATTGAAGAAGGGTACTGGTTTAGATAGCTCAAGTTCTCCTTGTAGAAAGTGTGTTGAATTGAAAAATATTAATGATGCCTGTATGTCTGATTCTCTAATGTTGAAGAAACAAATTTCTTTATTGAAAACTGAGAATCAAGATCATGTGAAAGAAATCTCTTAACTTGAAAAGAAGCTTAGTCTAGCTAGTCATGATTCTGTTCAGAGCAAGGATTTGCTGAAAGAAATTGAATGTGTTAAGTCTGTATTAAACAAGCTGAAATCTAAAAATGACTCTCTTAAAGAGTTCTCCAATAAAAATGATGAAAAATCAGAGAAACTTAGACAGGAGAACAAATTGCTGATTGAAAAGCTTAATGCCATAAAATCTGTAAACATAGAATTACAGAAAGATTCTGAAAAACAACCGGAAATGTTTCATGAATGTCAGTCTCTCTCAGATGAATGGGTGGTTGATGCTGATCTCCTAGAGCAGAATGGTAAACTGCAAGAGGAAATCAATGAGTTGAAACATCTAAACACCCAGTTGACAGATAGGCTAATAACAATGGAAAAAGGCAAGTGTGTGAGTGTGGATAATTCTGATAGGTTGATGAATGCTGAACAAGAAATTGAGAGTCTAAAAACCATCAACTTAATGTTAAATAGAAATGTCAGTTGCAGTGAACAGAAAATAGCTGGATATGAGCTTACTATCACATCCCTTCAACAAGAAGTTGATGATCTTTACAAGTCCTTATCTGAAGCTGACAAGAAAATAGAATTAAAACAGGAAGTAGAAAAACTCAAAAGTCTGAATGATGCCTTGCATCAACAAGTAATTTCCTGTGAAACAGATTTGTCTAAATATGAAGCTAAAATTGCTGATTTGAATTTTGAGATTAAAGATTTGAAAGATTCTCTATCAAAATTTGTCAAAGGTAAGAACAATCTGAATAAGCTTCTTGGAAATAGTGATAACTTTGAGAGAAAGGGACTGGGCTATAGTCCGACAAAGAAAAAGAGTAATGGGAATGAAACATCTACTATTTTTGTCAAAGTCACCAATCAGAACACAACCTCTGCTCCTTCTGTTTTCAAATTCACTGCATAAAAATCCACTATAAAACCCAAAACTGTGGAAC